>CANIUD010000325.1:0-398953 GCA_947470075.1 Closterium sp. Yama58-4
TGTCCCGGTGTCCCGGTTTCCCGGTTTCCCGGTTTCCCGGTTTCCCGGTTTCCCGGTTTCCCGGTTTCCCGGTTTCCCGGTATCCCGGTATCCCGGTATCCCGGTTTCCCGGTTTCCCGGTTTCCCGGTTTCCCGGTTTCCCGGTATCCCGGTATCCCGGTATCCCGGTATCCCGGTATCCCGGTATCCCGGTTTCCCGGTTTTCCGGTTTCCCGGTTTCCCGGTTTCCGGTTTCCCGGTTTCCCGGTTTCCCGGTTTCCCGGTTTCCCGGTTTCCCGGTTTCCCGGTTTCCCGGTTTCCCGGTTTCCCGGTTTCCCGGTTTCCCGGTTTCCCGGTTTCCCGGTATCCCGGTATCCCGGTATCCCGGTATCCCGGTATCCCGGTATCCCGGTTTCCCGGTTTCCCGGTTTCCCGGTTTCCCGGTTTCCCGGTTTCCCGGTTTCCCGGTTTCCCGGTTTCACGGTTTCCCGGTTTCCCGGTTTCCCGGTTTCCCGGTTTCCCGGTTTCCCGGTTTCCCGGTTTCACGGTATCCGGGTATCCCCGTTTCCCGGTTTCCCGGTATCCAGGTTTCCCGGTTTCCCGGTTTCCCGGTTTCCCGGTTTCCCGGTTTCCCGGTTTCCCGGTTTCCCGGTTTCCCGGTTTCCCGGTATCCCCGTTTCCCGGTTTCCCGGTTTCCCGGTTTCCCGGTTTCCCGGTTTCCCGGTTTCCCGGTTTCCCGGTTTCCCGGTTTCCCGGTATCCCGGTTTCCCGGTTTCCCGGTTTCCCGGTATCCCGGTATCCCGGTATCCCGGTATCCCGGTTTCCCGGTTTCCCGGTTTCCCGGTTTCCCGGTATCCCGGTATCCCGGTTTCCCGGTTTCCCGGTTTCCCGGTTTCCCGGTTTCCCGGTTTCCCGGTTTCCCGGTATCCCGGTTTCCCGGTTTCCCGGTTTCACGGCATCCCGGCATCCCGGCATCCCGGCATCCCGGCATCCCGGCATCCCGGCATCCCGGCATCCCGGCTGCCCGGCTTCCCGGCTTCCCGGCTTCCCGGCTTCCCGGCTTCCCGGCTTCCCGGCTTCCCGGCTTCCCGGCTTCCCGGCTTCCCGGCTTCCCGGCTTCCCGGCTTCCCGGCTTCCCGGCTTCCCGGCTTCCCGGCTTCCCGGCTTCCCGGCTTCCCGGCTTCCCGGTTTCCCGGTTTCCCGGTTTCCCGGTTTCCCGGTTTCACGGTTTCCCGGTTTCCCGGTTTCCCGGTTTCCCGGTATTGCCTGGTGGTGACCCGCCTGGAGAACGCCATCAGCGCCATCCTCGCCTAGTTTGAGTCCGGCATCGAGAGCGACGCCTCGGGCATCCCATGGCCCTTCTCCATGCTGGACCTCTATGAGGTCATGGCCGGGGTGAGGCCTGACTTGGATGCGGCATGCAATGGTGTGGTACGGTGGTGTGCAGTGGAGTGCGGTGGGGTGGGGTATGTTTGTTTCGCTCAGCCTTTCCGTGTGTCCAGGCTCGGTCGCTCTCGACAAGCGCCTGGCTGAGCGCCTCTTCTCCATGCTGGAACTCTATGAGAATGAGATCACGGCCAGCCTTCAGCCCGACTTCCATGGTGCTTGTAAAGGTGGGGTGGGATGAAGTGCAGTGTAGTGGTGTGGGGTGGGGTGTGGTGTGGTGGGCTGGCGGAGCGACTCTTTTCCATGATGGACCTCTACAAGATCATGGCCCCGGTGGGATGGTGGGCGTGGTACTGGCACTCAGCTTCAGAAACGCTTCATTCCCTCGCCCCCCCCTCGCCCCTTACCCACCACTCTTCGCCCCTCCTCGTCCCCCTTCACCCCCCACCCTCCCCTCCCATCACCCGTCGCCGTTCCTCAGCCATGGAGGGGCAAACAGCCCATGCACGGGTTCAAGGGATCGAGTTTGCGCTGCGCTGGTGGTGACACGCTCTCCAGTTTCCTGCCCCTCACATCCACAAGCCCTTCTTTCCCTCACCCCTCCTCACCCCTCCTCGCCCCTTCTACCTCTCTTCGCCCCTCCTAGGGGACAGTCCGTGCACGGGCCTAAGAGATGAGTTTGCGCTCGTGGTGACTCGCCAGGAGAATGCCATCAGCGCCATCCTCGGCCCGTTTGAATTTGGCATCGAGAGCGACGCCTCCGACATTCAACCTTCTCCCTCTCTCAAATTCCTGCTGCTGCTTTCCTGGCTCTTCAATCCGAAACTCATACTTTTCTTCCCCCCTCTCCTTCCCTCCCCCCACCCTTCCTTGCCCTTCCTCACTACTCTCCACGGATGGCGCGGCAGGGGACGGACGGCCCCTGCACGGGCCTAAGGAGCGAGTTTGCACTGGTTGTAACGGGCCTGGAGAACGTCATCAGCGCCATCCTCGCGCAGTTTGAGTCCGGCATTGAGAGCGACGCCTCGGACATTCAATCCCCTCCCTCTGCTCCTTCCCCTCACCCCTGGGCAGGGGACGGCCCCTGCTCGGGCCTAAGAGATGAGTTCTCCCTGGTGGTAACCCGTCTGGAAGAAGCCATCACCGCCATCCTCGCGCAGTTTGAATCCGGCATTGAGAGTGACGCCTCCGACATCCCAGCCACCGCCACCATCCACGGGCTCACGCGCTACGTGGTCAACTATGTGATTCTGCTCTACGAATACCGGGACTCGCTCGAAAGGCTGTTCAAACGAGGCGACGCTGCTGCTGCTGGGAAGATTCACAAGCTGGTTGTTTCGAATAAGAAAGGAGGGGGAGGAGGGGGGAGGGATGGGAGCGGGAGGGATGGGGGCAGGGGAGAAGGCGGGTTGGACACGCCGGGCGAGTCGAGTGGGAGTGAGATGAGTGGGAGTGGCGAGGAGGGGAGTGGGACGGAGGGGAGTGAGAATGAGAGCGAGGAGGAGGACGAGGAGGAGGCAAGGAGGCGGGAGCAGGCGAGGAGGGAAGCACGGAAGGGGTTCAGAGGGGCGGGGGTGCCGGAGTATGCAGGGCTGGGGCGCAAGGTGGTGTGGCAGCTGGCGGTGCTGGAGAAGAATCTGCAGGGCAAGGCGAGGCAGTATAGGGATCCTGCTCAGGGCGAGGTGTTTCTCCTCAACAACATTCACTACATGGCCAGGAAGGTGAGGGTTGCTTTGTTGAATGTGTTCTCACTCAGATATCCTCTATTGTTACCCTGTATTTTTCGTTCCAATGACTTATGAGGTGCTTTTGCTCAACAGCATCCTATGCATGGCCTGCAAGGTGGGGTTTTTTAGTCAGCAGCCGCATTGCTGACTGCGCTCGTTGCTCTTCTCTAAACGCACTCTCCGTGTCCTGCTCGTTGATTCACTACCAGTCCTCCCCCCTTTGTCTACCCTCCCGTCTCCTCCCCTTCTCCGCAGGTGAAGGAGTCGGACATGAGGGTGGTGGTGGGGGACGACTGGATGCACAACCCTTGTCTCTGCCCCTTGCTGATTGAATCCTCCCTCCCACCCAATCCCCCCCCCCCCCACTCATCCTCCTCTCGTTTGCAGGTGAAGGAGTCGGACATGAGGGTGGTGGTGGGGGACGACTGGGTGAGGAGGCAGGTAGCGCTGGTGAGGCAGCATGCGAGCGAGTACCTGCGCTTCTGCTTCTCCCGCCTCTCCTATACTTTGCGCATCGACCCGTCCACTCAGCTGCACAAGAGCACGCTCAAGGTGAGCCTAGCAGTGTTTTCCCAAATGCCGGCGCGCCATGCCTCCACACGTTTCCCTGCACCCATAAACCCGCCCTCTCAGGAGAAGTTCAAGGCGTTCAACATCCTGTTGGAGGAGATCCGTCGCGACCAAACACAGTGGCTTGTGCCCCTTCCCATCCTGTTTCCTTCCATCCTGCTCCCTTCCATCGTGCACCCACAAACCCACCCCCTCAGGAAAAATTTAAGGCGTTCAACATTCTGTTGGAGGAGATTCATCGCGACCAAACGCGGTGGCTTGTCAACCCGGGTCCATTGCGGGACGAATTGCGTCTGGCGGTGAAGCAGCGTGTGCTCGCGCCCTACACAGACTTTTATCTCGCTTATAAGCATGTCATGGAGGCGTCGAGGCACCCGGGGAAATACCTGCGGCATGATCCTGTAGAGGTTAATGAAATGATTCTGGACCTTTTTGTAGGATATCAAGGACATTAGAATTGTGTATATTTCAATTGCTTATTGAAAGAAATGAAGTTCGAGCTTCCTACTAATTATACTAAAGTGGCACACGATGATGAATGACTGTATAACGAACCAAGATTCACTGACCATTTCCTAAGCAGATCCCCCAACACACCACCGCAGTTCCGCCTCGATTCGTTGCCTCCATCTCCTTATCCCGCTCTTCTCGTTTTTTGGCATCCACCGCAACAACGTTCCGGTCGCGCGGGGAAGCGCATGGGGCGCGGGGAGGCGGCGGACGGGGGGCTGCGCCGGCAGCAGCAGGAGCGCGCGATTGCTGACGTCATGGGGACGGGGGAGCTGCGCGCCGCAGTGGTCGACGTGGCGCGCGCGCTCATCGCGGCCGACGCGAATGATTTCGGTACGGGCGCTAACCTTCGTTGAGCTCACGGGGCATAGCGCCCGGCGCATGCCACATCAATCGTCCCCCTCAGGCCTCCCTTTCCCCGCGTCGATCTTCCCCGCATCCGTCTTGCGCAATCCCCGCCTCCCCCGCTTCACTTTGCCCCCACGCGTTCTCGCTCGCCCTTCCCCCTTCTTCAGCGGCGGCGGAGCGCGCGCAGCAGCGCAGGCTGGCGGCAGATATGGCGCGCGCAATCATGGCGGCGGAGCTGGCGGCCGCGCGCGTGAGCGAGGGGGAGCGCGCGGAGCGGGCGTTCCGCAGCCTGTGGTTCGACTTCCCGTCCGCCCAGCCGCGCGACCTTTCTGCGCTCGCTGGCGCTATCAGGTGGGGGGGAAAGAAGGGGAAGGGGGAAGGGGAGCGGCATGCGAGGAACGAGGAGCATGGACTATGGGGCATGCGAGGAACGAGGAGCATGGACTATGGGGCATGGGGCATGGGGCATGGGGCATGGGGCATGGGGCATGGGGCATAGCATACGTACGGACTATCATGAAGAGAAAATGGTGGAAGAGGGGGTTGGGTGGGAGGGAAACGTGGGCTGTGCATAGTGGAATCAAGTGGTAGTGGCTTCAAGTTACTCTTTGCGTGTCTGTTTGTCCGCACATGCACACATGCATGCATACCTCTTCCCGTGCAGAAATCAGGTGGACCTGATCCCATCCACAGGCAGCAGCAGCGCCACCAGCAGCGGCACCACAAGCAGCAGCAGCGCTCCCTCCTTCCCCATCACGAGTCGGTTCCTCTCCGGCCTCTCATACGTTGCAACCTCTGCGCACAAGGCACAGCTGGGCAGAAGCAGCACAGCTGCCAGCAACTCAGCTCCTGCAGCGGCAGCAGCAACAGCAGGGGAAGGAGGGAGGGAAGGACCAAGAGGGGCAGCAGGGGTGGGGGAAGGGGACGCTGGAGTGGGCGAGGAGGAGCAGGGGGCAGCAGGCAGGCAGCTTGCAGCCGCTGCTGCTCAGATTGCTGGTGAGTTTCGTTCTTTTGGTTCCGGCGGGCCCGGATGCACTTCACGATTCTGTTTTCAGCACCGTCTTGTTTCTGGAAGACAGCTGTACCGTCATATCTTCCTTGCTCGTAGGCATTTGAGTAACCCCCCCATACCACCCCCTTGTGGCTCCGATCTCAAATAGTATCCTGGTAGCTTGCATAAATATTTTTCAGCAGGTGAACTTTTTTTTTTTTTGGTGTGTGTATAATTTTTCTCATGGCTGTGTTTGAATCGCTGTTGTTTGATTGTTTGGGCTGCCTCTTCCTGCAGCTTCTTTCCTGGTGAAGCTGCCCGCAAACTGTTTCAAACTGCCCGGCGATGCTGGAGTAAAAGCGTTTGCAGCTGCCCTCTCCTCCTTCCACCTCGACCCTCCGGAGCTCCCCGCTCCTGCTGCCGAACCTTCTGCCGAGCCTGGATCGAATGAAGCCAGAGCTCTAGGCAACGGGGCTAGTGACGCTTCAGAAGAAGGGGCAGCAGCACCTGAAGCGAATGGGAGCAGCACCAACGGCACCACGGCTGCTAGTGGAGGGGCTGCTAGTGCTGACGATGCAGAGAGGGAGACCAATGATGATGCGGACTCAGACGGTAAGGGGGATCCTCGATGTGCCCCTACTCGCGTGGATGTGGAAATAAGGCGCCTCAAAACTCTTGTCATTGCATGCACTTTCAAACGGTATGCTCCCTTTTTGGGTGGGTTTCACGCCAGTCTCCTCCCTCTTTCATGCTCGCCTCTCCTCTTTCATGCTCGCCTCTCCTCTTTCATGCTCGCCTCTCCCCTTTCATGCTCGCCTCTCCTCTTTCATGCTCGCCTCTCCTCTTTCATGCTCGCCTCTCCTCTTTCATGCTCGCCTCTCCTCTTTCATGCTCGCCTCTCCTCTTTCATGCTCGCCTCTCCTCTTTCATGCTCGCCTCTCCTCTTTCATGCTCGCCTCTCCTCTTTCATGCTCGCCTCTCCTCTTTCATGCTCGCCTCTCCTCTTTCATGCTCGCCTCTCCTCTTTCATGCTCGCCTCTCCTCTTTCATGCTCGCCTCTCCTCTTTCATGCTCTCCTCTTTCTCCTCCCCTCATGTTCCTCGACTGCACTTCCCCCTCCATTGCCACCCCATCCCACCCCACCCCACCCCACTGTCCCATTCTATTCCCATTGTACTTCACCCAGAAGCATCCGATGCATCGGATTGGCTCCCTTTGGAAGACGAATCTCCCTCATTGCCTCCCACTCTAGACCACCACCACCGCCACCACCACCACCACCACCACCATCACCATCACCATCACCATCACCATGATCAGGAGCAGCAGCAGCAGCGGCACGTCGAGGATCCCTCTGACTGGTCAATTTTGCTTGCGAAATGGGCGGCGTTGGTCGGCAGCTTACAGGGCGTTCTTCCCGGCAGTGCTGACTCAGCGTGGGGCCAGGAGGGGATGACTGATGACGTGGCGAGGCTGGCTGTGCTGATAAGCGCGCAGCCAATCACAGAAGGGCAGACGGACGGCAGTATTGGCAATCGTACAGAAGGCAATGGGGAAGGGAAGGAGGGTGCGGTTGGGGGTGCTGATAGGGCTGGGGATGGGGTTGGGGTAGGAGTGGGAGTGGAAAAGAGTGTGAGGGGAGAAAGACGTGTGGCAGAGAGAGGAGTGGGATGCGGTGCAGTGGGTGGCGAGGGTGTGTACCCCGTGTTGCTATCCTCCTATCTGGATCTCCTCTCCCTCAGACTGCTGTATCTCTGCTCCTCCTCCTCCTCCACCTCTTCCTACCCTGCCACCAGTGCCCCTGCTGGTACCGGCAGTAGCAGCACGAGCAGCAGCAGCAATGTGATCTCGCAGGCTGTAGAATCCATTCACGCCGCCGCCTCCTCCCCTCGCCTCTCCCTCCCTCCCTCACCCTCCCTATCGCCTCTCAAGCCACCCCCCCCTGCCCTCACTGCTACAGCTACCTCTCTCGCCCTCCTCTCGTACCTCATCTCCCACATCTCTGCCTCGTCGTCTCACAATTCATATGCAGCTAAGGGGAGGGAAGCCCGTGGGGGGATAGGGGGAGGTAGGGTGCCAGGCTCGGTGGGAGGTTCGGAGGAGAAGCTGGTTCGGCGGAAGGTTTGGGCGGCGGTGAACGCGTTCTGCCCTGGGTTAGGGGATCTGGTGCAATGGACATCGACCAATCACGCAGCAGCGGCATCAGCAAGTGCAAAAGCAGCAGCAAACGCAACCATAGCAACAGCCACAGCTCAAGTCTCAGTGCACTTGCAGCGAGTGTTGCTGTTCTGGATTCAATCGGCTGCCTCCTCCGCCCCTTCCCCTGCTGTTGCTCGCACCGTCGGTGACTCGGCCATCAAGGTACATTTTCCCAGTAGCAACTGAAGTAAATGCGTCACTTGTTATCACTGCAACTTCATTGTAAAGATTCGTGCCTGTGTGTTATCGAATGATCTTGAAGCTTTACTGCTGTTGCTCTCCTGTGTGTCAGTTTGACGTGGCAGCAAGCGAGGGTTCGTTCGTTGTATGCAAGCCGAATTCACTGTTCGTTGTATGCAAGCCAAATTCACTTCTCTTTCTCTTGATTCTCTCCCTCCTGTTCCCTCACATGCCCTCCCATTATCCCCCACCAGTCGGGCCTGTGTCGAGCTCTCGTGGCGGCTCACTCCTCCCTCGCATCACCCAAGCCACGCCCAGCAACCACACAGCCACCCACAGGCTTACACGTGGCACCACCAGCCACATCCCAGTTTCCAACCGCATGGCAGTGGCTTGACACAGCTTTGCTCTTCCTCGCTGTAAGCGCCCTTGCTCACTACCCTCCCCATAAAGCCAAATCATCCTCACTCTGACTCTCTTCATTAAGTTTGGCTTCTTCAGCCAGGAACGTAAGTCCTCTGCTTCAGAGGTTCACCAACCATACGTTCTTGGACATGCCTCTGCTCGCCTGTGCGTGCCTCTGGTTAGATTTGCCTATGTCATGACCCAATCAAATCATACCCACTAACCCTGTTTCTTCCTGTTTGTTCCGTTTCCTCCCTCCAGGCTTCATCTCCAGAGGTTCGGACCTTTGTCTCAAAGGCACTGCCCTCCCGAGCCTGCTTTCCATTCCCGCTCCCACTTCCGAACCAACCGCCTTCTGCCGAGCCTGGAGGTTTGGCACCGGCGCTGCCTGGCTCGGTTGCCGAAGCTGACTGGGTGTGGCCGTTGCTGCTGGATCCAAACCGGACCCAAGCCGAACAGCCATTGGCGTGGCTGCTAGATTCCCTGGCAGTGACTATGGATGGTGTTCTTACAGCAAAGGGCGATGGTGGCTTGGAAACGATGGGGAACAAGAACGGTTTTGGCTTTACCCTGGTAAGTGTGGGGCAGTCTGCATTTCGTGCCCGCCTCTGTGTTTCTACTTTGTTAGTTGATGGAGCAGACTGAATGGGATATGCAAGCTGCCATACTGTTGCGCAAACAGCATAACCAGGGAAATCTCAAATGCGCCTCTGCTCTGTGACTCTGTCTATACCATGCCCTTTCACACCCAACAGGACGTTGCCACCTCAGCTTCCCGCACACTCGCCCTCCTCCTCAGCATCCTCCTCGTCAGCAGCCACCTGGCACCTCCCAGAAGCGCCACGTCAGCACCCCCTATCCTCCCCAAAGGCGGCCAGCTGGCAGCTGCTGTGACCCGGTGTGTGACTGTAATGAGGGATGGAGCAAGAAGACTGGCAGGGGAGGCGGAGCAGAGGAGGGTTGAAGAGGAAAGAGCACGGGCGGCAGCAGCAGCTGCTGCAGCAAATGACGAGCCACAGTTGAGTGACATACTGCTATCTGATGCCATGGCTGCTGCTGCTGGTACTAGTGAGGGTGCTAGTGCTGCTGCTGCTGTTTCTGCTGTTTCTGCGGCTGCCGCTGCTGGAGGGAGTGATGGGGGGGAGAGGAGGGGAGGGGGACAGCATGCGCGCGGTGGTTGGGGGGAGGCAGCAGGGGGGAAGCTAGGGGAGGTGGTGCCACGGCTGTTGGACCTTCTGAAGGCAGTGCAGGCAGAGGTGGGTTGTGGGGGTGGTGCTAGTGCTGGCAGGGGCAAGTGCGACTGAGTATCATCTGGTAGATAGAAGGGAAGAAAGGCTAAAAGAGGGCAGCCTTTGGGAGTGAGTTTGTGCCACGGCTGCTGCGGCTGCTGTACCTGCTGCAGGCGGTGCTGCAGAGGGTGCTGGGGGGAAGCTGGGGGAGGCGGTACCTCAGCTGTTGGATCTGGTGCAGGCAGAGGCGGGCGGTGGTGGTGGTGCGAGTGCTAGCAGGGGCAAGTGCGACTGAGCATCCAGGAGGTGCATGAGTGGGTGCCATGGTTGCTGTGCCGAATCAATCGACTGTAGAGCATGCATGGCGGAAATGCCAAATCAATTGACTGCTGGATTGGAAGTTTTTCATCCCAGTCCAACACCTGTTGGATTGGATGGGCCCTAGAGTTCATGTTTTGCTATACTACAGTAAGCAAACTGGTTCTTCTCATGTGAAGGTACCGTACCGTATAAGCCAGAAAGCACTGGGAAGAACCAGGCAACGAAGCAGTAGAGCAGGCAAGGTGGCTGGAGTGGAGGGAATCTGCAGTGAATGCATGATGAAACATTCATGAAAGCACAAGAGCTTGCACAGCATAGTCAGAACAGCAGCGGATACCGTGCTTCTGCACAGCCCAACCCTGCATACACCCTAGCCGCTCTTCCTAGTCTGTGCCACAGGGAACCTCATCCTATCCTTTGCACGTGCTGCCCTGCCCTGGGCATGTTGCCACGTCACAAAACACGAACTGAACTGACACGTCACCATACTGACGAGCTACCGGCCGACTAAGACGGTGTCAACGCTGCTGCCAGGTGGCAGCTCCCACTTTTCCCGGAGCCGTTGATTCTCTCGCTTCTTGTCCCGCCGCGCGTTGCCGTACGACCCTTTAAAGATCTTCCCCCGCCTCGTGCGCTTGTCCCCGCGCCCGCACTCCATCCCCGCCCCCGCGTGCTCCCCCCACGGCAGCGGTTGGGCGGAAACGTCCGCGGAAGCGGAACTGATAACAGGGGACGCGGAAGCGTCAAGCGGAGGTAATCCGGGTGACGCTGGCGCGGAGGCGAATAGCGGAACATGCGGAAAGCCGAGGATGCCGTTCAGATGCGACGCGATTCTTAGCTCAGCGGTGAGATCCACCGTACAGGGAGGGTCTGCGTAGTGGAGGGTGTGCGAGGGCGGAAGGAAGCTTCGTGTGGCGATTAGCGAGCGGAGCTGCAGCGGGGCGCGCGACGAAGCGAGACGGCGGATAGACGCCATTATTGCGCGCGGCACGCGACCGGACACGATCCGATGGGAGTAGCTAAACGTTGCTAGTGCGGTGCCCCAGAAGTGTCTGCTGGTGGTGCTGGCTACGCTGAGGGAAACGGGTAAGGGGAGATGCTTCATCCTCGCTATAGAAAATACATCGTGTGCACAGGCTGCACGAGAACTGAAAGACTCAAACTCACTAGCACTTCCTCAAATCTTTTACTACACCACCTGAACAGTACATTTCCAAGCAAGTACAATACAGACATGCCACGCACCAAACTCCCCAAAAATGCCATTTGCGAGCAATCTTTTCTGTAACTCCAGCACTCAACTGAACACCTCCAGCTAGTGCTTTTTTATATCCTTCGATTCTCGAAACCTAACCTGTGATTTGGATCACCCCACCCCACCCCCATGTCCGAGTCGGTTCTCTTTCCAAGGACTCCTCCTGCATTGCGCCCCCCCTAGTCGGTGCTTCTGCCGCGTGGCTTGCCGCCACGAGGCGCATCGAGATGCAGCGACACAAAGATGACACTCATCACTATAACAAGGCAGCCCAGTAGCGAGGACAGCAGCATGGCTCCTGGTTGCCGCACCTGTGAGACAAAGTGATGGGAGTCAAAAGGATGAGACACAAAGCTGCGGACACAGGCCAGTGATGGAACAGCATGAAGCGAGTTGAAGGGGTGGCGCACACAGCAAAACAGTAAGCGAAGGTAGCATAACACCATGAACACGCTCAAGAAACAGACAGACAGATATGTGAGAGGAGCCAAGGGCAAACAAGCAGTGCGCACCTAAACGAACCCATACGGGCCAATGGCAGTGACGACGGTCAGGTCATTCAGCCGATCGCCATTGAAATCCGCCACAATAATCGGCTCCGTGGGCGTCGTAGGCAGCGCACCTGAACAAAACCTTACGCACCTGAACAAACCCATACGGGCCAATGGCGGTGACGATAATCAGGTCATTCAACCGATCGCCATTGAAATCCGCCACAATAATCGGCTCCGTGGGCGTCGTCGGCAGCGCCAGCGTCCCCAGAATCTTCCCCCCCGGAGACACAAACACCGCCTCGTTATCCCCCACCGCCAGAATCACCTCCGGCCGCCCCCCGGCTTTAAGAGCCATGGCGCGTAGGGACGGCACGTGGGCGGGGGGAGCAGAGGAGTCGAAGGCAGCTGCAGGGTCGGCGGGCGTCCACTTGGCGTCTGTGCTGATCTGCCACCGCATGTGGCCGTGTGGGCCCTTGCTGCTCAGTGGCTCAGTCGCGTATGAAGTGATCTGGTAGGAGTGTGGTGGGGAGGAAGGCAAGATAGATCAGAGGCGCTGAGTGCTGATCTGCCACCATATGAGGCCATGTGGGCCCTCGCTGCCACTCAGGGCCCGAGTCGCGCATGAGGTGAGCAGTGGTTGCCAGGTATTTTTGAGAATTCTCAAAAATACTCTACATTGCAGTGGTTGCCAGGTGCCCAGTGCCTCAAGACGTGTTGAGTGGTTGCCAGGTGCCCAGTGCCTCACAGCGTGTTGAGTGGTTACCAGGTGCCCAGTGCCTCACAGCGTGTTGAGTGGGCCCTACTACTCACCTCACCCCAGCTGTTCAAGTAATCAAGCAGAAGTAATCGCCGTGTGCGTGGTGCTGTGCGTGCTACTACAATCAGTAATCGCCGTGGCAGTGCTTCTGGCGGTGGTGGCATGGCATCTCCTTACCGCCTGCTCACCTCGCCTCGGCTGTTGAAGTAGATCACGTCGCCGTGGCGCCGCTGGTGGCGGTGATGGCGGTCCCTGCGAGGCAGCAGAATGGGGGCCACCACGCCCACCCGCTGCTGCCCTGTCGCATGCTCGTTCCACTGCTCCTGGAACTCGGAGCTGCAATGGAGGGAGGAAGGGAAGAGGGGGAAGAGAGAGAACAAAACAGGAAAGGGTGTTCAAGGAGCAGTGGAACGAGCATTTCCATCAGCTTCCCCCATCAGTTGCCCCCATCAGTTTCCCCCATCAGTTTCCCCCATCAGTTTCCCCCATCAGTTTCCCAGCCTTGGGACTGGAGCTGCAGTCCCAGCCTTGGGACTGGAGCTGCAGTCCCAGCTTGGGGACTGGAGCTGCAGTCCCAGCTTGGGGACTGGAGCTGCAGTCCCAGCTTGGGGACTGGAGCTGCAGTCCCGGCTTTGGGACTGGAGCTGCAGTCCCAGCTTGGGGACTGGAGCTGCAGTCCCAGCTTGGGGACTGGAGCTGCAGTCCCAGCTTGGGGACTGGAGCTGCAGTCCCAGCTTGGGGACTGGAGCTGCAGTCCCAGCTTGGGGACTGGAGCTGCAGTCCCAGCTTGGGGACTGGAGCTGCAGTCCCTGCTTTGAGACTGGAGCTGCAGTCCCAGCTTCGGGACTGGAGCTGCAGTCCCAGCTTGGGGACTGGAGCTGCAGTCCCAGCTTGGGGACTGGAGCTGCAGTCCCAGCTTTGGGACTAGAGCTGCAGTCCCTGCTTTGGGACTGGAGCTGCAGTCCCTGCATGGGGACTGGAGCTGCAGTCCCTGCTTTGGGACTGGAGCTGCAGTCCCTGATTTGGGACTGGAGCTGCAATCCCAGCGTGGGGACTGGAGCTGCAGTCCCTGCTTTGGGACTGGAGCTGCAGTCCCTGCTTTGGGACTGGAGCTGCAGTCCCTGCTTGGGGACTGGAGCTGCAGTCCCAGCTTGGGGACTGGAGCTGCAGTCCCAGCTTGGGGACTGGAGCTGCAGTCCCAGCTTGGGGACTGGAGCTGCAGTCCCGGCTTTGGGACTGGAGCTGCAGTCCCTGCTTGGGGACTGGAGCTGCAGTCCCGGCTTTGGGACTGGAGCTGCAGTCCCAGCTTGGGGACTGGAGCTGCAGTCCCAGCTTGGGGACTGGAGCTGCAGTCCCAGCTTGGGGACTGGAGCTGCAGTCCCAGCTTGGGGACTGGAGCTGCAGTCCCAGCTTGGGGACTGGAGCTGCAGTCCCAGCTTGGGGACTGGAGCTGCAGTCCCAGCTTGGGGACTGGAGCTGCAGTCCCGGCTTTGGGACTGGAGCTGCAGTCCCAGCTTGGGGACTGGAGCTGCAGTCCCAGCTTGGGGACTGGAGCTGCAGTCCCAGCTTGGGGACTGGAGCTGCAGTCCCGGCTTGCGTGGGGACTGGAGCTGCAGTCCCTGCTTGGGGACTGAAGCTGCAGTCCCTGCTTGGGGACTGAAGCTGCAGTCCCAGCTTTGAGACTGGAGCTGCAGTCCCTGCGTGGGGACTGGAGCTGCAGTCCCAACGTGGGGACTGAAGCTGCAGTCCCAGCGTGGGGACTGGAGCTGCAGTCCCTGCTTGGGGACTGGAGCTGCAGTCCCGGCTTTGGGACTGGAGCTGCAGTCCCAGCTTGGGGACTGGAGCTGCAGTCCCAGCTTGGGGACTGGAACTCCAGTCCCTGCGTGAGGAATGGAGCTGCAGTCCCTGCTTTGGGACTGGAGCTGCAGTCCCTGCTTTGGGACTGGAGCTGCAGTCCCAGCTTTGGGACTAGAGCTGCAGTCCCTGCTTTGGGACTGGAACTGCAGTCCCAGCTTGGGGACTGGAGCTGCAGTCCCGGCTTTGGGACTGGAGCTGCAGTCCCAGATTTGGGACTGGAGCTGCAATCCCAGCGTGGGGACTGGAGCTGCAGTCCCTGCTTTGGGACTGGAGCTGCAGTCCCTGCTTTGGGACTGGAGCTGCAGTCCCTGCTTTGGGACTGGAGCTGCAGTCCCTGCTTTGGGACTGGAGCTGCAGTCCCAGCTTGGGGACTGGAGCTGCAGTCCCAGCTTGGGGACTGGAGCTGCAGTCCCAGCTTGGGGACTGGAGCTGCAGTCCCAGCTTGGGGACTGGAGCTGCAGTCCCAGCTTGGGGACTGGAGCTGCAGTCCCAGCTTGGGGACTGGAGCTGCAGTCCCAGCTTGGGGACTGGAGCTGCAGTCCCAGCTTGGGGACTGGAGCTGCAGTCCCGGCTTGCGTGGGGACTGGAGCTGCAGTCCCTGCTTGGGGACTGGAGCTGCAGTCCCAGCTTGGGGACTGGAGCTGCAGTCCCAGCTATGGGACTGGAGCTGCAGTCTCTGCGTGGGGACTGGAGCTGCAGTCCCTGCTTTGGGACTGGAGCTGCAGTCCCAACGTGGGGACTGAAGCTGCAGTCCCAGCGTGGGGACTGGAGCTGCAGTCCCTGCTTGGGGACTGGAGCTGCAGTCCCGGCTTTGGGACTGGAGCTGCAGTCCCAGCTTGGGGACTGGAGCTGCAGTCCCAGCTTGGGGACTGGAGCTGCAGTCCCGGCTTGCGTGGGGAATGGAGCTGCAGTCCCTGCGTGGGGACTGGAGCTGCAGTCCCTGCTTTGGGACTGGAGCTGCAGTCCCTGCTTTGGGACTGGAGCTGCAGTCCCAGCTTTGGGACTAGAGCTGCAGTCCCTGCTTTGGGACTGGAGCTGCAGTCCCTGCTTTGGGACTGGAGCTGCAGTCCCTGCTTTGGGACTGGAGCTGCAGTCCCAGATTTGGGACTGGAGCTGCAATCCCAGCGTGGGGACTGGAGCTGCAGTCCCTGCTTTGGGACTGGAGCTGCAGTCCCTGCATTGGGACTGGAGCTGCAGTCCCTGCTTGGGGACTGGAGCTGCAGTCCCAGCTTGGGGACTGGAGCTGCAGTCCCAGCTTGGGGACTGGAGCTGCAGTCCAAGCGTGGGGACTGGAGCTGCAGTCCCAGCTTGGGGACTGGAGCTGCAGTCCCAGCTTGGGGACTGGAGCTGCAGTCCCAGCTTGGGGACTGGAGCTGCAGTCCCGGCTTTGGGACTGGAGCTGCAGTCCCTGCGTGGGGAATGGAGCTGCAGTCCATGCGTGGGGACTGGAGCTGCAGTCCCTGCTTTGGGAGTGGAGCTGCAGTCCCTGCTCTGGGACTGGAGCTGCAGTCCCAGCTTGGGGACTGGAGCTGCAGTCCCAGCTTGGGGACTGGAGCTGCAGTCCCGGCTTTGGGACTGGAGCTGCAGTCCCTGCTTGGGGACTGGAGCTGCAGTCCCGGCTTTGGGACTGGAGCTGCAGTCCCAGCTTGGGGACTGGAGCTGCAGTCCCAGCTTGGGGACTGGAGCTGCAGTCCCAGCTTGGGGACTGGAGCTCCAGTCCCAGCTTGGGGACTGGAGCTGCAGTCCCAGCTTGGGGACTGGAGCTGCAGTCCCAGCTTGGGGACTGGAGCTGCAGTCCCAGCTTGGGGACTGGAGCTGCAGTCCCGGCTTGCGTGGGGACTGGAGCTGCAGTCCCTGCTTGGGGACTGGAGCTGCAGTCCCAGCTTGGGGACTGGAGCTGCAGTCCCGGCTTTGGGACTGGAGCTGCAGTCCCAGCTTGGGGACTGGAGCTGCAGTCCCAGCTTGGGGACTGGAGCTGCAGTCCCAGCTTGGGGACTGGAGCTGCAGTCCCAGCTTGGGGACTGGAGCTGCAGTCCCAGCTTGGGGACTGGAGCTGCAGTCCCAGCTTGGGGACTGGAGCTGCAGTCCCAGCTTGGGGACTGGAGCTGCACTCCCTGCGTGGGGACTGGAGCTGAAGTCCCTGCTTTAGGACTGGAGCTGCAGTCCCTGCTTTGGGACTGGAGCTGCAGTCCCAGCTTTGGGATTGGAGCTGCAGTCCCAACTTTGGGACTGGAGCTGCAGTCCCAGCTTGGGGACTGGAGCTGCAGTCCCAGCTTGGGGACTGGAGCTGCAGTCCCAGCTTGGGGACTGGAGCTGCAGTCCAAGCTTTGGAACTGGAGCTGCAGTCCCAGCTTTGGGACTGGAGCTGCAGTCCCAGCTTGGGGACTGGAGCTGCAGTCCCGGCTTTGGGACTGGAGCTGCAGTCCCTGCTTTGGGACTGGAGCTGCAGTCCCAGCGTGGGGACTGGAGCTGCAGTCCCTGCTTTGGGACTGGAGGTGCAGTCCCAGCTTTGGGACTGGAGCTGCAGTCCGAGCTTTGGGACTGGAGCTGCAGTCCCTGCTTTGGGACTGGAGCTGCAGTCCCTGCTTTGGGACTTGAGCTGCAGTCCCTGCTTTGGGACTGGAGCTGCAGTCCCAGCTTTGAGACTGGAGCTGCAGTCCCAGCTTTGGGACTGGAGCTGCAGTCCCAGCTTGGGGACTGGAGCTGCAGTCCCTGCTTTGAGACTGGAGCTGCAGTCCCAGCTTTGGGACTGGAGCTGCAGTCCCTGCTTTGGGACTGGAGCTGCAGTCCCAGCGTGGAGATTGGAGCTGCAGTCCCTGCTTTGGGACTGGAGCTGCAGTCCCTCCTTAGGGACTGGAGCTGCAGTCCCCGCTTTGGGACTGGAGCTGCAGTCCCAGCTTGGGGACTGGAGCTGCAGTCCCAGCTTGGGGACTGGAGCTGCAGTCCCAGCTTTGAGACTGGAGCTGCAGTCCCAGCTTTGGGACTGGAGCTGCAGTCCCAGCTTGGGGACTGGAGCTGCAGTCCCGGCTTTGGGACTGGAGCTGCAGTCCCAGCTTTGGGATTGGAGCTGCAGTCCCAACTTTGGGACTGGAGCTGCAGTCCCAGCTTGGGGACTGGAGCTGCAGTCCCAGCTTGGGGACTGGAGCTGCAGTCCCAGCTTGGGGACTGGAGCTGCAGTCCAAGCTTTGGAACTGGAGCTGCAGTCCCAGCTTTGGGACTGGAGCTGCAGTCCCAGCTTTGGGACCGGAGCTGCAGTCCCTGCTTTGGGACTGGAGCTGCAGTCCCTGCTTTGGGACTGGAGCTGCAGTCCCAGCGTGGGGACTGGAGCTGCAGTCCCTGCTTTGGGACTGGAGGTGCAGTCCCAGCTTTGGGACTGGAGCTGCAGTCCGAGCTTTGGGACTGGAGCTGCAGTCCCTGCTTTGGGACTGGAGCTGCAGTCCCTGCTTTGGGACTTGAGCTGCAGTCCCTGCTTTGGGACTGGAGCTGCAGTCCCAGCTTTGAGACTGGAGCTGCAGTCCCAGCTTTGGGACTGGAGCTGCAGTCCCAGCTTGGGGACTGGAGCTGCAGTCCCTGCTTTGAGACTGGAGCTGCAGTCCCAGCTTTGGGACTGGAGCTGCAGTCCCTGCTTTGGGACTGGAGCTGCAGTCCCAGCGTGGAGATTGGAGCTGCAGTCCCTGCTTTGGGACTGGAGCTGCAGTCCCAGCGTGGGGATTGGAGCTGCAGTCCCAGCTTTGGGACTGGAGCTGCAGTCCCTCCTTAGGGACTGGAGCTGCAGTCCATGCTTTGGGACTGGAGCTGCAGTCCCAGCTTGGGGACTGGAGCTGCAGTCCCAGCTTGGGGACTGGAGCTGCAGTCCCAGCTTTGAGACTGGAGCTGCAGTCCCAGCTTTGGGACTGGAGCTGCAGTCCCAGCGTGGGGATTGGAGCTGCAGTCCCTGCTTTGGGACTGGAGCTGCAGTCCCAGCGTGGGGATTGGAGCTGCAGTCCCAGCTTTGGGACTGGAGCTGCAGTCCCTCCTTTGGGACTGGAGCTGCAGTCCCAGCTTGGGGACTGGAGCTGCAGTCCCAGCTTGGGGACTGGAGCTGCAGTCCCAGCTTGGGGACTGGAGCTGCAGTCCCAGCTTGGGGACTGGAGCTGCAGTCCCAGCTTGGGGACTGGAGCTGCAGTCCCAGCTTGGGGACTGGAGCTGCAGTCCCGGCTTTGGGACTGGAGCTGCAGTCCCAGCGTGGGGATTGGAGCTGCAGTCCCTGCTTTGGGACTGGAGCTGCAGTCCCAGCGTGGGGATTGGAGCTGCAGTCCCAGCTTTGGGACTGGAGCTGCAGTCCCTGCTTTGGGACTGGAGCTGCAGTCCCTGCTTTGGGACTGGAGCTGCAGTCCCTGCTGCAGTCCCTGCTTGGGGACTGGAGCTGCAGTCCCAGCTTGGGGACTGGAGCTGCAGTCCCAGCTTGGGGACTGGAGCTGCAGTCCCGGCTTTGGGACTGGAGCTGCAGTCCCAGCGTGGGGATTGGAGCTGCAGTCCCAGCTTTGGGACTGGAGCTGCAGTCCCTGCTTTGGGACTGGCGCTGCAGTCCGTGCTTTGGGACTGGAGCTGCAGTTCCAGCTTTGGGACTGGAGCTGCAGTCCCAGCGTGGGGACTGGAGCTGCAGTCCCAGCGGGGGACTGGAGCTGCAGTCCCAGCTTGGGGACTGGAGCTGCAGTCCCTGCTTTGGGACTGGAGCTGCAGTCCGAGCTTTGGGACTGGAGCTGCAGTCCCAGCTTGGGGACTGGAGCTGCAGTCCCAGCTTGGGGACTGGAGCTGCAGTCCCAGCTTGGGGACTGGAGCTGCAGTCCCAGCTTTGGGAGTGGAGCTGCAGTCCCAGCGTGGGGACTGGAGCTGCAGTCCCAACGGGGGACTGGAGCTGCAGTCCCAGCTTGGGGACTGGAGCTGCAGTCCCGGCTTTGGGACTGGAGCTGCAGTCCCAGCTTTGGGACTTGAGCTACAGTCCCTGCTTTGGGACTTGAGCTGCAGTCCCAGCTTTGGGACTGGAGCTGCAGTCCCAGCTTTGAGACTGGAGCTGCAGTCCCAGCTTTGGGACTGGAGCTGCAGTCCCAGCTTGGGGACTGGAGCTGCAGTCCCTGCTTTGAGACTGGAGCTGCAGTCCCAGCTTTGGGACTGGAGCTGTAGTCCCTGCTTTGGGACTGGAGCTGCAGTCCCAGCGTGGTGATTGGAGCTGCAGTCCCTGCTTTGGGACTGGAGCTGCAGTCCCAGCGTGGGGATTGGAGCTGCAGTCCCAGCTTTGGGACTGGAGCTGCAGTCCCTCCTTTGGGACTGGAGCTGCAGTCCCTGCTTTGGGACTGGAGCTGCAGTCCCAGCTTGGGGACTGGAGCTGCAGTCCCAGCTTGGGGACTGGAGCTGCAGTCCCAGCTTTGAGACTGGAGCTGCAGTCCCAGCTTTGGGACTGGAGCTGTAGTCCCTGCTTTGGGACTGGAGCTGCAGTCCCAGCGTGGGGATTGGAGCTGCAGTCCCTGCTTTGGGACTGGAGCTGCAGTCCCAGCGTGGGGATTGGAGCTGCAGTCCCAGCTTTGGGACTGGAGCTGCAGTCCCTGCTTTGGGACTGGAGCTGCAGTCCCTGCTTTGGGACTGGAGCTGCAGTCCCAGCTTGGGGACTGGAGCTGCAGTCCCAGCTTGGGGACTGGAGCTGCAGTCCCAGCGGGGGACTGGAGCTGCAGTCCCAGCTTGGGGACTGGAGCTGCAGTCCCGGCTTTGGGACTGGAGCTGCAGTCCCAGCTTTGGGACTTGAGCTGCAGTCCCTGCTTTGGGACTTGAGCTGCAGTCCCAGCGTGGGGACTGGAGCTGCAGTCCCAGCTTGGGGACTGGAGCTGCAGTCCCGGCTTGCGTGGGGACTGGAGCTGCAGTCCCTGCTTTGGGACTGGAGCTGCAGTCCCTGCTGCAGTCCCTGCTTGGGGACTGGAGCTGCAGTCCCAGCTTGGGGACTGGAGCTGCAGTCCCAGCTTGGGGACTGGAGCTGCAGTCCCGGCTTTGGGACTGGAGCTGCAGTCCCAGCGTGGGGATTGGAGCTGCAGTCCCAGCTTTGGGACTGGAGCTGCAGTCCCTGCTTTGGGACTGGCGCTGCAGTCCGTGCTTTGGGACTGGAGCTGCAGTCCCAGCTTGGGGACTGGAGCTGCAGTCCCAGCTTGGGGACTGGAGCTGCAGTCCCAGCGGGGGACTGGAGCTGCAGTCCCAGCTTGGGGACTGGAGCTGCAGTCCCGGCTTTGGGACTGGAGCTGCAGTCCCAGCTTGGGGACTGGAGCTGCAGTCCCAGCTTGGGGACTGGAGCTCCAGTCCCTGCTTGGGGACTGGAGCTGCTGTCCCAGCTTTGGGACTGGAGCTGCAGTCCCAGCTTTGGGAATTGAGCTGCAGTCCCTGCTTTGGGACTTGAGCTGCAGTCCCAGCGTGGGGACTGGAGCTGCAGTCCCAGCTTGGGGACTGGAGCTGCAGTCCCTGTGTGGGGACTGGAGCTGCAGTCCCTGCTTTGGGACTGGAGCTGCAGTCCCTGCTGCAGTCCCTGCTTGGGGACTGGAGCTGCAGTCCCAGCTTGGGGACTGGAGCTGCAGTCCCGGCTTTGGGACTGGAGCTGCAGTCCCAGCTTGGGGACTGGAGCTGCAGTCCCAGCTTGGGGACTGGAGCTGCAGTCCGAGCTTAGGGACTGGAGCTGCAGTCCCAGCTTGGGGACTGGAGCTGCAGTCCCGGCTTTGGGACTGGAGCTGCAGTCCCTGCTGCAGTCCCTGCTTGGGGACTGGAGCTGCAGTCCCAGCTTGGGGACTGGAGCTGCAGTCCCGGCTTTGGGACTGGAGCTGCAGTCCCTGCTTTGGGACTGGAGCTGCAGTCCCAGCGTGGGGACTGGAGCTGCAGTCCCAGCTTGGGGACTGGAGCTGCAGTCCCAGCTTGGGGACTGGAGCTGCAGTCCCTGCTTTGGGACTGGAGCTGCAGTTCCAGCTTTGGGACTGGAGCTGCAGTCCCTGCGTGGGGAATGGAGCTGCAGTCCATGCGGGGGACTGGAGCTGCAGTCCCAGCTTGGGGACTGGAGCTGCAGTCCCGGCTTTGGGACTGGAGCTGCAGTCCCAGCTTGGGGACTGGAGCTGCAGTCCCAGCTTGGGGACTGGAGCTCCAGTCCCTGCTTGGGGACTGGAGCTGCTGTCCCAGCTTTGGGACTGGAGCTGCAGTCCCAGCTTTGGGAATTGAGCTGCAGTCCCTGCTTTGGGACTTGAGCTGCAGTCCCAGCGTGGGGACTGGAGCTGCAGTCCCAGCTTGGGGACTGGAGCTGCAGTCCCTGTGTGGGGACTGGAGCTGCAGTCCCTGCTTTGGGACTGGAGCTGCAGTCCCTGCTGCAGTCCCTGCTTGGGGACTGGAGCTGCAGTCCCAGCTTGGGGACTGGAGCTGCAGTCCCGGCTTTGGGACTGGAGCTGCAGTCCCAGCTTGGGGACTGGAGCTGCAGTCCCAGCTTGGGGACTGGAGCTGCAGTCCGAGCTTAGGGACTGGAGCTGCAGTCCCAGCTTGGGGACTGGAGCTGCAGTCCCGGCTTTGGGACTGGAGCTGCAGTCCCTGCTGCAGTCCCTGCTTGGGGACTGGAGCTGCAGTCCCAGCTTGGGGACTGGAGCTGCAGTCCCGGCTTTGGGACTGGAGCTGCAGTCCCTGCTTTGGGACTGGAGCTGCAGTCCCAGCGTGGGGACTGGAGCTGCAGTCCCAGCTTGGGGACTGGAGCTGCAGTCCCAGCTTGGGGACTGGAGCTGCAGTCCCTGCTTTGGGACTGGAGCTGCAGTTCCAGCTTTGGGACTGGAGCTGCAGTCCCAGCTTGGGGACTGGAGCTGCAGTCCGAGCTTTGGGACTGGAGCTGCAGTCCCAGCTTGGGGACTGGAGCTGCAGTCCCGGCTTTGGGACTGGAGCTGCAGTCCCAGCTTGGGGACTGGAGCTGCAGTCCCAGCTTGGGGACTGGAGCTGCAGTCCGAGCTTTGGGACTGGAGCTGCAGTCCCAACTTTGGGACTCGAGCTGCAGTCCCAGCTTTGGGACTGGAGCTGCAGTCCCTGCTTTGGGACTGGAGCTGCAGTCCCAGCGTGGGGACTGGAGCTGCAGTCCCAGCTTGGGGACTGGAGCTGCAGTCCCAGCTTGGGGACTGGAGCTGCAGTCCCGGCTTTGGGACTGGAGCTGCAGTCCCAGCTTGGGGACTGGAGCTGCAGTCCCAGCTTGGGGACTGTTAAAGAGAGCACCATGGTCCAGCAGGACTTGACCTCCACTGATGAGCCTTGACACCACTCAACATGGGCCGAGTCTCACGGGGTGCAGTGCAGCAGACACTCACGCGAGGTTGAAGAGCGAGGCGTGGGGGCAGCAGATGGAGCCGTTGAAGAGCGGCAGGGTGGGGGGAATGCCCGAGAGAGGCATGGTCCAGAAGGACTTGACCTCCACTGATGAGCCTTGACACCACTCAACATGGGCCGAGTCTCACGGGGTGCAGTGCAGTGCAGGCACTCACGCGAGGTTGAAGAGCGAGGCGTGGGGGCGGCAGATGGAGCCGTTGAAGAGCGGCTGGGTGGGGGGGATGCCCGATAGCGCCATGGTCCAGCACGACTTGACGACCTCTGATGCCTCCTCCTCGCTGCCAAACGTGAACAGCTCGTCGCCCAACGCGCCTGACGCCTGTGTGTGGTGCGCAGAGAAAAAGAAAGGCAGGAGGAAGCCTGCACTGGGTGAGTGTTGTGCAAGGCACTGGTAGTGGTTCACGTGGGGGGGATGCCCGAGAGCGCCATGGTCCAGTCCAGCAGGACTTGACGACCTCTGATGCCCCCTCCTCGCTGCCAAACGTGAACAGCTCGTCTCCAAACGTGAACAGCTCGTCTCCGAACGCGCCTGATGCCTGTAAATTGTGTGCACCGAGCGATTGAAAGGTGGGATGCATGCATGCAGTGGGTGAGCGAGTTGCAAGGCAGTGGTGCTGCCTCACTGGTGTCTCATATCCGTGGCAACAGATGCAACAAGCACATGGGTGGCAACAGAGGCAACGAGCACATGGGTGGCACATACGCCCAGTCAAACCATGCCTGCAATTGTTCCCTCATGCCAGTGACTCAGTGCCCACCCACCCCACCCCACCTTAACCCATCTCACCACACCCCACCCCACCTTAACCCATCTCACCACACCCCACCCCGCCCCAATCCCTCCGCATCTCACCTGAACATGATCCAGCACGCCGTCCCCATTGACATCAGCGTGCAGGCCATGGTCGGGCAGCAGCAGCTTGCAGATGGTGCGACCGGAGTAGAGGTGGATGACCTCGATGCCCTCCTCCAGGTGAGCTATCACCGCGTTGTGCGCCCACCAGTGGTGCGCCGATGCATTGCCGTGTGCATGGTGCTGCGCATGCTGTGGTGAGGAACAGGAGAGAGGGTGGGAGGGATGGAAGAGAAAGGACTGGAGAGTGCCGGGAGTGTGAAAATGCGTTGAGATAACTGGGATGGATGAACACACCTTCAACTTCTCCAACTTGTCTCATCTCAGCCTTTTGTGTCTAAAAAAGATGCACCCTATTCTGTCCGTCCCTTCCCTCCACAGCCCTCACCTTGGCCTTTTTGGTCGACCCAGCAGCATCCACGGCCTTCCCCATGGCACGGGCAAACACGTTTCGCTCATGGTCTCGTCCAGCCAATAGCCTGGGGGGAGTGCTGTGGGGGTGTGCCGCGTGGTGCGGCTCCCCGTGCCTTCCACTCCCTAAACACTTCCCTTCTTTCCCCGTCCCTTCCCTCCCGCTCTTTCCCTCCCTTCCCTTTACCCCCATCCCATCCTTCACCTTGGCCTTCTTGGTGGACCCAGCAGCATCCACGGCCTTCCCCACGGCACGGGCAAACACGTTCCGCTCATGGTCTCGTCCTGCCAATAGCCTGGGGGGCGTGCCATGGGGGTGTGCTGCGTGGTGTGGCGCCCCGTGCCTGCCACTCCCCGGCAGGCGCTTGTGCATGCGGCGGCGATGGCGGTGAATGCTGGCGAGCTCGAAACGGGTGTCGTGGCGATGGTCCTGATGGTGGGAGGAGGGAGGGGAGGAAATGAAGGGAGAAGATGAGGAGGGGAGGTCGGTGGAGGAGAGAGACGTAAGAGCTCAGCCTGTGTGTGACAACGAGGGTGAACAGGAATACATTGAAGATGGGGGGACAAGAACATATCGAAATGGAAAGTGATATTATCTTCACCTGCAGGATTAGCGCAAACGCAGGTGGCCGCACATGAGCTACATGGTGGAGTAATAAGGTGGGCACTCACCCATCGGTGCGGCAGGTGCTTCAGGATGGACTCTCTGAACTCGCGACACTCCATCTGGTGATACACATGCCAGGGTGTGACACGGTGGCGTGTAGTAACGCGCGGAATGGAGTGGAATGGCATGGCATGTAGGGGGTTAGAGGAGGGAGGGGTTAGAGCAGAGAGCAAGAACAGCATGCGAAAATAATTGCCAAAATCACTCCACGATTTTTAAACCGACCAGAGAGGAAAACTTCAAAGGAACGCCTGAAAGTAACAGAGGATAGCAGGGCGGGGCAGCGCGGGGAAGGGAGGGGAGGGGCTGGGCAGGACGGGGGGGAGGGCGGGGCTGGGCAGGGCAGGGAATGGCATGGCGGGGCTTACCTCGCCAAAGTGGCGCGAGGAGAGGGAGGAGGCGTCGAGCTTGTAGTTGTGCTGCGGCAGCAGCTGCTGGCTCAGCGCTGACATGTCCCGATGGAAGTCCTGCTCGTACGTGTGGGGTGCAGGGTGTGGGTGGGGGGTGGAGGGTTGGTGGAGGGATGACTTTGGGTCGACTGACTAAACGGCAGCAGCTGCTGGCTCAGCGCCGGCATGTCCCGATGGAAGTCGTGCTCGCACACGGGGTGTAAAGGATGCACATGTGGGTAGTGGGAGGGCGTGAAGGTGGGAAGGGAGAGGGAGGGGGAGAGGAAGAGGGGTGCTGTATGTGTTGTCTCTTGAGACGTCTCAAATGTTGTATGTGTTGTCTCTTGAGACGTCTCAAATGTTGTATGTGTTGTCTTTTGAGACGTCTCAAATGTTGTATGTGTTGTCTTTTGAGACGTCTCAAATGTTGTATGTGTTGTATAGATAGGGAGGGCATATCGGGTGTATGTGCATGTGGGGAGAGGGCGTGGGGAGAGGATAGTGGGGGGAAGGGAGGGGGAAAGCGTTGTTGCGTGGAAAGGCCAGGGTGGAGTGGAAGAGGGGGATATGGAGAGTGAGAATAACCTCTTAGAGGGAACACGGAAAGACGCAAGTGCTTGCTGAGAACAGAGGCAGCAGATGCACGAGAAAGTGGAGGAGGGATGGAGGGGAGCAATCTAACACAGTGCGCACAGTGAGGAGCTCTGGCAGACATTCCAACCCTTCCACGGCATTCCCACATCTCCACCCTTTACCCTGCTCAGTGCTGCACCTCCAGCAGCATGCTATGCCCCACCCTGCCGTCTAGCCCTTTCGCACCTTGCTGTCATGCTTCCAGCGCATGGCACCAGTGGCCCCATCAAAGGCATAGTAGGAGAAGTGGCGCTCGTTCACCCCTGCCGCCCCCTCCGACACGTCCTCCAGCTCCTGCCCGCACAACAGGGAGGGGGGATACGCACAGCAGAAGGAGAAATACAGCAGGGGGGGGAGCACAACACGGGCCCAGATAAGTGCCCGTCCGAGAGTGAATGCACAGCATGTGCAGGAGAAAGTGAGAAGCGTGCGTTGCGTTGCAAAAGAACACTCAATGCCAGAACAGTGGGGGAGCGCACGTAGGGAAGAGAAGGAGGGTGCATTGGGAGGGAGAAGCACTGGGTTGGCTGGGATGGGACGGCATGGGTGGGTGGGTGGGTGCTCACATCCTTGTCTCCAGCCTCCTTGCGGTGCTTCTCCTCGCCCTCCTCCTCCGCTTCCTCCTCCTCCACTGGGTCCTCGAATTGCTGCTATGCCACAGGGTAAAAAAAAAAACACACACACACACACACACACACGCACACACACACACACACACACACACACACACACACACACACACACACACACACATACACACGCACGCAAGCACGCATGCACACACACACACACACAGACACACACACACACACACACACACACACACAAGCATGCACGCACGCCCGCCCGCACGCGCGCGCGCACGCACACACACGCATGCACGCACGCACATGCGCGCGCGCACACAGACACACATATTAACGCATTCGTGACTTTCCTTCCCCACAGCGCGTAACATAGATGGTAACCGATTGCAATACATGGACATTGAACCACGCACGCAGAAGCCAGAAGAATTGAACGAAGCATTGAACAAACGAAGCAGCCCAGGACTGAGCGGCCACCAATCCCACAAGCAAAGACATCCATGCCCCCCATATCACAAGCCCATCAATCCACACCGACTCCACCACACCCCATCTGAGACCAATCCCGGACCGGACCTGCTCCAAGCCTACGCCCTCACCAGCGGGTCTGACTCCATGGATCCGCCAACAATGACCACACCACGATCCCCCCGGTGCATGGTGTGATTCGCTATAAGCACCGCCACCTCCTTGTGCCTTGCGCCGTGGGGGAAGTGGTGCTGCACGCTGGTCTCCCACAGCAGCTTCAGGTTGTGATCGAAACACAGCACCGCCCACCCCGCCGTCACCACCGCCACCACCGCCTTGCGCCGCGGCACGCTCACCGCCTTGCCACTGCCCGCCTTCTTAGGGGGCTTTAAGGACGGCGGGTCCAGGTACCCCACTGCGAACGCCACCGCCTGATGGCCCGCTGGGTTCAACTCCACCTGTGGAGGGGGGAGTGGGAAAGGAAGGTAGGAGGGAACGCTCACTGCCTTGCCGCTGCCGAGCTTCTTGGGGGGCTTTACGGACGGCGGGTCCAGGTACCCCACTGCGAACGCCACCGCCTGATGGCCCGCTGGGTTCAACTCCACCTGTGGAGGGGGGAGTGGGAAAGGAAGGTAGGAGGGAACGCTCACTGCCTTGCCGCTGCCGAGCTTCTTGGGGGGCTTTACGGACGGCGGGTCCAGGTACCCCACTGCGAACGCCACCGCCTGATGGCCCGCTGGGTTCAACTCCACCTGTGGAGGGGGGAGTGGGAAAGGAAGGTAGGAGGGAACGCTCACTGCCTTGCCGCTGCCGAGCTTCTTGGGGGGCTTTACGGACGGCGGGTCCAGGTACCCCACTGCAAACGCCACCGCCTGATGGCCCGCTGGGTTCAACTCCACCTGTGGAGGGGGGAGTGGGAAAGGGAGGTAGGAGGGAACGCTCACTGCCTTGCCGCTGCCGAGCTTCTTGGGGGGCTTGAGGGATGGTGGGTCCAGATACCCCACTGCGAACGCCACTGCCTCTTGGCCCGCGGGGTTCAGTTCCACCTGAGGAGGGAGAGATTTGGGGGTGAGCAACGTAGGCTACGTTATTCACTCCGCATTCATCATTTACAGAGCACAATTATGAATGAGTAACACTGACCGCAGAGGTGGATGGTTTCTACTGGCATGACGAGGCCTCCGTGGGTTGGCTGGGGAACGATGGACTGGAGAGAGATGCGAGCAGCGAGCAAGGAGGGGGGAGGAAGGAGCGCACCTGGCCGGGTTGCAGCGAGACCTCCTTGAGCACGCGCACTGGATGGTATGACTCGCCTGACGGCGGCGTGAACGGCTCGATCACCTGCGCGGACAAGGAGAGGGACACGGGGAGATTCAGCAGGTCACCCCGACAAAGGTATCATCACAACCTCGTCGTCCGTACAAACTGAAAAAGATGAGACGGATTTGCGGAGTTTCTGATCAATCCGCAACATATCGGCAATCCACGCGGTACCTGCAGGCGCGCGTCTCTGGTGGCGAGGACGACCTTCTTGCGGCCGTCGCCGTTAGGATCTAATACCACTAGGGGACGATCCGCAATCCACCCCCTACCGGCGATCCACGCCCTACCTGCAAGCGCGAATCCCCACCTGCAAGCGCGCATCCCCACCTGCAAGCGCGCATCCCCACCTGCAAGCGCGCATCCCCACCTGCAAGCGCGCATCCCCACCTGCAAGCGCGCATCCCCACCTGCAAGCGCGCATCCCCACCTGCAAGCGCGCATCCCCACCTGCAAGCGCGCATCCCCACCTGCAAGCGCGCATCCCCACCTGCAAGCGTGCATCCCCACCTGCAAGCGCGCATCCCCACCTGCAAGCGCGCATCCCCACCTGCAAGCGCGCATCCCCACCTGCAAGCGCGCGTCCCCACCTGCAGGCGCGCGTCGCGGGTGGCGAGGATGACCTCCTTGCGGCCGTCGCCGTCGAGATCGAAGACCACCCGACAAGCAATCCACACCAGCGTACACTAGCTACCCTGCGATCCACGCGTCCCCACCTGCAGGCGCGCGTCGCGGGTGGCGAGGATGACCTCCTTGCGGCCGTCGCCGTTGAGATCGAAGACCACGGGCGGCGGCACCACGTGCGACTCGAGCTCCTGGTTGTAGTCGTCGCGATGCACGTGGAACCACGCCTCCCTGAACGTGAAGTTGCTCTCATGCTGCTCGGCTCAATCAGGGGAACGCGGAAAACGGAAAAAGAGGAAATGCACACGAATTTATGTGATAGTAGCGAAGGGAACACAAGCGCCTCGAGCTCCTGGCCGTAGCCAACCCGGTGCACGTGAACCGCACTCTCCTGCAATTAAGCTGATTTTATGCAGGGTCGTTCGAATAGGGAAGACGGAGACGCAACGTGAGATCGGTGACAGGAAATTTGATATTCGAAAGATCCGAAGGCAGTAACTTAACTCTTGAAACTGATCCGACACGGTATCTAAAATGCGGGAACGGATCGTTTAAAGAAGAGACGGTGACGGTTGACCGTCTTCGCTCCAGGCGAGATGGTAACGGACAGTAGTACGGTACCTGAAGACAGATGAAAACCGCGAACGCTGATATCAGGAGGATTCCCAAATCGCGCTTCCTCATCTTCGCGGATTGAAGAATTCCAATACGCAGTTTAATGATCGTCCTTAAGAACGAATACTAAGGAAGGATTTGGAAACGTCTGTTCTTCCTCGCTCTCGGATTCCTACGCCACGCGGATAAGACGGAGCAATCCCAAAGCCACATATATAGCGACAACCAGGGAGGGAATCCAAATCGGCAAGAAAGCCCTGCTGGATTCAATAATGAAGAGCCAGAAGCAGGAGATTCCCAAACGAACACCCAAACCAAGAACTCAAGGTACGGTACGGTACTCTGATGTATACCGTGGTTTGACACGGATTTTCGTGACGAGGGATGCGGATCCGTCGCCAGATCATAGGCAAAAGGAATGTCACTAAGAGTGGCACTCGTTACAGAGTTTGGTATGGGTGTGTAGCAAAATCGCTTGACCTGGATACTACACAAGTACGGTATGCATCCCATCATTTTATGCAACCACCTTTTACATGACACATTCAAGATAACCCGTATCAATGAAAAAGTGGGAGATTATTGGAAACTTCAACGTCCTTCAACTAGGAACATGTCGAGTGTAGGTTCATATGCGTGTGCGGTGCTCTTCCACAAGTGCCCCCTTATATGGACGAAAAACTACTCTGCCGAAACGCATCGTACCCCCACAGGCCCTCCTCCTTCCTCTTCTCCTCGCACTTGTGCGACAGAATCGGCACCACCCGCGCCCGGTACCCTGCATACCCCAGCTCCTCTGCTGCCCTCTCCGCATCCTCCACATAGAAAGCTTCGCCTAAGTCCATAATAAACCTCAGAAGGGTCTTCTTCCTACTCCCTCTCCCCCCCTGCAACTCCTCCCTGCCACCACCCCCACCACTCCCACTGCTATCTCCCCCCGCTTGCCTACCTCCCCAGCCAGACCCCCCCCATCCTGCACCCGCCCACTCCCCATACGGCGTTGATCCCTTCTTTGCAACAATCTCCCTTGGCATGGCATGAGTGTCAGGCCACACACGCACCACCACCGGCACGGCCCCTGCCGCACTCACCCTCTGTTGGCGCACCCAGTGCTGCACCTGAGGCTCCACATCCCTCTGCACGTCCTGCTGCATCACCCGAGCTTCATGCCTGTTGTCCGCATCCCGCCTCACCTGCTGAATTGTAGATCTGAGTGCGTGCAAGTGCTGGGGATCCTTCCCTTCCTGTGCAGTCAGGTCTACACGCACAAACTGGGCTGTGCTGGTGGGCACTGCTGCTTGCACCACCAGCTGGAGTCGATTAATGGCGGGGGGTGCCAGGGGGAGGGTGTGTCCGGCGGAAGTGTCATCCTGTCCTTCTGTGTCTGACTCTGCTCCTGCTGCTGCTGAAAATGACAGTGATTCCTGTCTGGCAGCCACATCTGCTGACCCCTCTTCTTTGCTGCTGCTGCTGCTGCTGCTGCTATCACCGCTCCCAGCAGCAGCAGGCGAATCATCCAACTCCACATCAACAGTACACCATGCCAGTACCGTCGCACCCTTGCTCAGGCTCGACCCGTACCTGGCAAACACGTCCGGAAACACCACAGCTTCCAACTGCCCCGTCCCATCATCCAACTGCAGATTCGCCATCTGCTTGTTGCTATTCTTAGTCATGCGCACATTAACCGCCTCTACCATCGCCACCACTGCCACCAACGGCCCGTCCTTCCCACCTTTCCCGCTCCCACCGCCCCTCCTCCTCCTCCCACCACCTCTCGCCGCTGCCGCCGCAGCAGCAGCACTATCTTCCAAAGCCTTAGTCAAGCCTACGTGGGCGCAGGATGCGAGGGGGGTGAGAGAGAGCCACTCGGGGAGGGAGGGGAGGAGTGCCTCCACGGGGTGTTGTGTGACATAGAAGCCTAGCAGGGCTTTCTCCTGTGCTAGCCTCTCCACCATCTCCTCTTCTTGCAGGGGCCGTCGCAGGATGAGTGCTGCTGTGACGGACTGGGGGATTGGAGGAGGCGGGGGGGTGATGAATGCGGGGATGGTTGTGGTAGTAGTTGAAGTGAGGGAGGGGGCCGTGGTAGGAGGTGGAGAGGTGGTGATGACTGCACCGTTGGATGCACTGCTGGGATCAACACCAGCTGCAGCTTCTGCCATGACGGAATCGGCTGGAGTCACGGAATTGTCAGCAGCGGCGGTGTTGGCTGCTGTGGCACTATTGTCAGTGGAGCTGTCATTAGTTTCACTGCTGCTGGTGTCGCTGACAATGCTATCAGTGCTACTGCTGCCGTCACTGCTGCTGTCTGCATCGTTGCTACTCGCAGCAGCTTCAGTCACCAGGGGCACATCACCCAACACCACAGCAGCCTCCTGCTTGCTCCCTCTCCCCTTCCCCTGCAGCATCTTTTTCTGCTCCCGCTCTATCCTCTGCTGCTCCCTCTTCCGCTCCCTCTCCACTCTCTCCCGCTCCTTCTTCTCCTCCCTCGCCTGCCTCTCCTGCTGCCTCTGCAACTCCTTTGCCGCCTTCTCCCGCTGCTTCTCCTCTCGCCGTTGCTGCATCGCCAGTTCCCTCTCCCGCCTGGCAACTGCCTTGATCTCCGCTTTAATCCTCTCCTTTCGCCCCTTCACCAGCCCTTCTAGCAGCTCCGCCAACCCCTTCCTATCCACATATACCTCCTCTCCCCCGTCTCCCCCTCTCTCTCCTCCCTCGTTTCCCACTCTCTCTCCTCCTTCCACCCCCTCCGCCTCTCCCACTCCCCCTCTCACCCCGTCACCCTCTCCCGCTTCCACCATCACTCCCTCACTCCCAACCCTTCCTCCCTCTCCTCCCCTGTCTCCCCCTCCTCCTCCCTCTCCTCCCCTGTCTCCCCCTCCTCCTCCCTCTCCTCCCATGTCTCCCCCTCCTCCTCCCTCTCCTTCACCCAGAATTAAGCAATCCAGAGCGCCTGAGTGCGCAAGGGCATGTATGGTGGGTCTCTTCCACATGCCCAAGTCAATCCGGTCAACCAGGTCCTGAATACTGACAAACCTGCCGCCCGCCTCCCGCTTCCCAATGATCTCCTCTGCCGCCGCCCTGCTGACGTCCCGAATGCCCGCCAGCCCAAACTGAATCCCGCCGTCCGCAGCTGACGTGGCAGGGCCAGACGGCGACACCTGTCCAAAACCCTCCGCCCGCTCCTCCTCCCCCTCCATCCCCGTTTTAAGCAGCTCCACAGAGAAATCATAAGCCGACGCGTTGACAGACGGAGGAAGGATGTTAATCCGGGCAGCCCGGCAGGAGTTGACGTAGCGGCGGAGGGTGGGGGGTTCGAGCATGGAGGTAGAGAGAAGCGCGGCCATGTAGGGCAGGGGGTAGTTGGCTTTAAGAAAGGCTGTCACGTATGTGAGGTACCCATAGGCTGCACTGTGCGACTTGTTGAAACAATACTGCGAGAATTTCACCATCTGTTCGAACAAATCCTCTGCCACGGCCCTTTCCACCCCTCTCTCCACAGCCCCCTCCACGAATCTCTCGTGGTGCGCCACCATCTCCTCCTGCTTCTTCTTCCCCATGGCCCGCCTCAGCATGTCCGCCTGCCCCAGGGAGTACCCCGCCAGGTCCCGTGCCATGCGCATGATCTGCTCCTGGTACAGCAGCACTCCGTACGTTTCCTTCAGGATGGGCTCGAGCTTGGGAGTTTGGAAGGAGACGGGTTCCCGCCCGTGCTTCCTGTTGATGTATCGATCAACTAGGCCCGCATCCAAAGGTCTGGTAGGGGGAACAGGGGGTGTCGGGGGGGTGGGGATGGAGCAGAAGGGGGTAAGCGGAGTGGGGGAGTGCAGGCACCATGTCAGCCTGCCCCAGGGAGTATCCCGCGAGGTCCCCTGCCATCCGCATGATCTGCTCCTGGTACAGCAGCACGCCGTATGTTTCTTTCAATATGGGCTCGAGTGCAGGGGTCTGCAAGGACACTGGTTCCCGCCCGTGCTTGCGGTTGATGTAGCGATCCACTAGACCTGCGTCAAGGGGGCTAGTAGGGGGAACAGGGGATGGTGGGGTTGGGGATGGAGCATAAGGGGGTAAGCGGAGTGGGGGAGTGCAGGCAGCATGTCAGCCTGCCCCAGGGAGTACCCCGCCAGGTCCCGTGCCATACGCATGATCTGCTCCTGGTACAGCAGCACTCCGTGTGTCTCCTTTAAAAAGGGCTCTAGGGAAGGGGTTTGGAAGGAGACTGGCTCGCGTCCGTGCTTCCTGTTGATGCAGCGATCCACCAGACGTGCATCCAGAGGGCTGGTGGGGGTCCAGGGGGCAGTAGGGGCGGGGATGTGAAAGGGGGAAACAAGGGGGGAAAAGGAGGAGAAGGTGGGTCAGGAGGGGAGAGAGAGTGCAGGCACATATCAGCCTGCCCTAGGGAGTATCCCGCGAGGTCCCGTGCCATGCGCATGATCTGCTCCTCGTACAGCAGCACGCCGAACGTTTCTTTCAATATGGGCTCGAGTGCAGGCGTTTGAAAGGAGACGGGCTCACGTCCGTGCTTCCTGTTGATGTAGCGATCCACCAGACATGCGTCAAGAGGGCTGGTGGTGGTGAAGGGGGGAAAATGGGGGCAACGGAGGGGCCAAGGGGAGCAAGGTCTCGTTAATCTTGGAAACTGCCCACCTTTTTGGGTCGACCTTTTTGGGTCTCATTATTCTTGAGTCGACCCAAAAAGCCTGCCACTACTCCTGCCTCTAGTTACTCACCCAGGCCGATAGAGTGCGACGATGGCAAAGATGTCCGCGAGGCATGACGGCTTGAGCGCCCGCACCACCTTCTTCATCCCAGGAGACGCCTCCAGCTGAAACACCCCGTCCACGTCGCCCCCTGATAGCAGCTCAAACGTTGCGCGGTTCTCCACAGGAAGCTTCTCAATCACAGGGAGGGTCACGCCGTACGTGCGCTGGGCGAGCAGGCGGGCGAGGTGGGCCGTGGTGAGATTGCGCAGACCAAGAATGTCAAACTTGAGCAGGCCCAGGCGTTCCACATCGTCCATGGCGTATTGGCTGACCAGCGCGGAGGGATTGCCTGGCGCGTGCTGCACTGGCACCACCTGGGGGGAAGGGGTGCCACATGATGCAGTGTCTCAGAGGTTAGAGGTTGCGCAGACCCAGAATGTCGAGCTTGAGCAGGCCCCGGCGTTCCACATCGTCCATGGCGTATTGGCTAACCAGAGCGGGGGGGTTGCCAGGCGCGTGCTGCACTGGCACCACCTGGAAAGAGGGGATGAGTGGGAGGGGGGGGTGACAGAGAGAAAGATGCAAACCCCCCAGGATGTGGAACTTGAGCAGACCCAGTCACTCTACGTCGTCCATGGCGTACTGGCTGACCAGGGCTGAGGGGTTGCCTGGGGCGTGCTGCACTGGCACCACCTGGACAGAGGGGTTTTGGGGTGTCAGGAATTTGCAGTGCCTCAGAGGTTAGAGGTTCCGGAGGTCGATAGTGTCGAACCAGTGGAAAGTGTGAGAGTGTGGGATAAGAAAAAGGAGTACTGACCTGGGAGAGGGGGAAGCAGGCGGGCGAGATGATGATGCCGGCTGCATGCACGCCAAAGGAGCGGTTGGTGCCCTCCAATAGCTGCCCCAGCTCCACGCATTGTAAGAGCTGTGCACGCACAGGGGAGATGCAGGTGGGTGGGTGAGGAGGAACAGGGTTGTGGGCATGACTATTGTGTTCCATCAGACCAGACTCAGCCAGGCGAACGGTTGGTGCCCTCCAACAGCTGCCCCAGCTCCACGCATTGCAGCAGCTGCAGAGGCATGGAGAACAGACGGGCAAGAGAGAAGTACAAGAGGCTTGCATGCAGAGCAACTGTTGTTATTAGTAAACAGGTGGCTTGCATGCAGTGCAACATAGGTACGGGTGAATGTGATGTGAAGGCGCGAAGAAAGTGTGAGAATGGTGAAAGAAATGAGCGAGGAGTACGAGGAGAAGGTGAGAAAAAACATGGTGAGACAAGAGGAAATAGCAGCAGGAGAAGGAAATAGCAACGAGCTTACCATGGCGTCCCTCTCCACGCGTCTCCTGAAGGGCGTGTCCTCCGCCATGAGGGTTTTCAGCGACACTGCCTTGCCTCTCTCCACTGGCACCTGCACTCAATGGACGGGTGAAGCAACAGGTAGCAGGTAGCATACGGAGTTGAGTCCGCCATGAGGGCGCTCAGTGACACGAATGGTCCTTCATTGATATAGTCATGGGCGCTCAGTGACACCGCCTTGACCCTCTCCACCGGTACCTGCCGTCATTGCACACGTGGTGGAGCAACACGTGGCATGGGTCAGGCAAGTCATGCAGCGCATGGCAGGTGGAAAGGGCATTGGGAGTTGAGGGCACCATGCGTCTGTTGAGACGTCTCAAAAGGGGGAAAGGGCACATGGAGTTGAGTCACTGCCACCACGCGTATGCTCAGTGACACTGCCTTGCCCCTCTCCACTTGCACATGCCATCAGTGCACACGTGCAGATTGGATTCACAGGGCATTCGAGGGCATTGAATGGCTTTGGAGGGCATTGGAGGGCATTGGAGGGCATTGAAGGGCATTGGAGGGCATTGAAGGGCATTGGAGGGCATTGGAGGGCATTGCAGAGCCCGTTACCATTACGCACTCCCGTTACCATTACGCACCCCCGTTACCATTACGCACTCCCATTACCATTACGCAACCCCGTTACCATTACGCCCCCCCGCTACCATTACGCACTCCCGTTACCATTGCGCACCCCCGTTACCATTACGCACCCCCGTTACCATTACGCACCCCCGTTATTATTACGCACCCCCGTTACCATTACGCAACCCCGGTTACCATTGCGCACCCCCGTTACCATTGCGCACCCCCGTTACCATTACGCACCCCCGTTACCATTACGCACCCCCGTTACCATTACGCACCCTCGTTACCATTACACACCTCCGCTGCCATCACGCACCTCCGCTACCATCGCGCACCTCCGTTTCCATTACGCATTCCCGTTAGCATTACGCACCCCTGTTACCATTACGCACCTCCGTTACCATTACGCATCCCCGTTACCATTGCGCACCCCCGTTACCATTACGCACCCCCGTTACCATTACGCACCCCCGTTACCATACGCACCCCCGTTACCATTACGCACCCCCGTTACCATTACGCACCCCCGTTACCATTACGCAGCCCCGTTACCATTACGCACCTCCCGCACCTCCGTTACCATTACGCACCCCCGTTACCATTACGCACCCCCGTTACCATTACCCACCTCCGTTACCATTACGCACCTCCGTTACCATTACGCACCCCCGTTACCACTACGCACCCCCGTTACCATCACGCACCCCCGTTGTCAGGATGTTCATTGGAATTGCCATGTCTCGCCCCATGTCCTGACCAGCAGTATGTCCCACACCCTGCTTTACCTCCTCCCATTCTCTCACTCACCAGCTTCGTAAGTTCGTACAGCAGGTTGAAAGGAATCTCCAAGTCGTACCCCACGTCCTTCGCAGGACATCAACGCATCCAACTATTCACACTTGCACCCCCTCTCGTTATCCCCCTCTCACCAGCTTTGTAAGCTCGTTCATGATGTTTAAAGGGATCTGCATGTCGCACCCCACGTCCGTGAGCACAGCACCCCCTCGCATTCTCCTCCTCTCACCAGCTTCGTGAGCTCGTTCATGATGTTTAAAGGGATCTGCATGTCGCACCCCACGTCCGTGAGCACAGCACCCCCTCGCATTCTCCTCCTCTCACCAGCTTCGTGAGCTCGTTCATGATGTTTAAAGGGATCTGCATGTCGCACCCCACGTCCGTGAGCACAGCACCCCCTCGCATTCTCCTCCTCTCACCAGCTTCGTGAGCTCGTTCATGATGTTTAAAGGGATCTGCATGTCGCACCCCACGTCCGTGAGCACAGCACCCCCTCGCATTCTCCTCCTCTCACCAGCTTCGTGAGCTCGTTCATGATGTTTAAAGGGATCTGCATGTCGCACCCCACGTCCGTGAGCACAGCACCCCCTCTCATTATCCTCCTCTCACCAGCTTCGTGAGCTCGTTCATGATGTTTAAAGGGATCTGCATGTCGCACCCCACGTCCGTGAGCACAGCACCCCCTCTCATTATCCTCCTCTCACCAGCTTCGTGAGCTCGTTCATGATGTTTAAAGGGATCTGCATGTCGCACCCCACGTCCGTGAGCACAGCACCCCCTCTCATTATCCTCCTCTCACCAGCTTCGTGAGCTCGTTCATGATGTTTCAAGGGATCTGCATGTCGCACCCCACGTCCGTGAGCACAGCACCCCCTCGCATTCTCCTCCTCTCACCAGCTTCGTGAGCTCGTTCATGATGTTTAAAGGGATCTGCATGTCGCGCCCCACGTCCTTGAGCACAGCACGTGACCCCATGCGGTTGAAGGTTGCAATCTGTGCCACCCTGTGCGCGCCGTACTTCTCAGCAATATATGCCAGGATCTGACGGGGACAGGCAGGGAGAGGAAGAAACGTGGGAGTGGGAGTGGAAAGGATGTTGTTGCCATGCGGTGAACGTGGCGATCTGTGCCACCCTGTGAGCGCCGTACTTCTCTGCGATGTATGCCAGGATCTGACGGGGAGAGGCATGAGTGGGAACGGGAGGGGCAGAGAGGGTGCGTTGCGGGGCGGCTAAGAAGGGTGGGGCAGCGAGAGAAGGAATGGGTGCATCTTCTGTGATTGCAAGCAGGGAAGAGGCAACGAACCAAGTGTTTCTTGGCACTGCAGGTACCAGCAGTATCTGTATTCTTCTGCCCGATCCTGTGCGCGTCGCACACGTAACTTCTCGTGATCTTTCCCACTCACCGCCTTACGGCAAGCACTGCATTCCACCGCAATGCACCCACCTTATCCCGCCCGAGAGGGCAAAAGTCGGAGTCAATATCAGGAGGAGCCAGCCGTTCTTCGCTCAGAAAGCGCTCAAAGTACAGCCCTGTGGGGAAAACAAAGAGTGTTTGCAAAAGAAAAAGCGAGCACGGAAAGCGAGGGGATGTGTTGAGGAGCCAGCCGTAATTCGTTCAGAAAGCGCTCAAAGTACAGCTCTGTGGGGAGGAGCAGTGGAGTGGGGGGAAAGAAGGGGAGGCGAGCACAGAAGCGAGGGGATGTGTTGAAGAGCCAGGCTTCCTTCGTTCAGAAAGCGCTCAAAGTACAGCCCTGTGGGGAAAACAAAGTGTGTTTGCGGAATGGGAGTGGAGTGGGGGGGAAGGAAGGGAGGCGAGCACGGAAAGCGAGGGGATGTGTTGAAGAGCCAGGCTTTCTTCGTTCAGAAAGAGCTCAAAGTACAGCCCTGTGGGGAGGAGCAGCGCATTCGCAGAAAGAGTGATGGAGGGGAAGGAAGGGAGGGGTGCCGTGGAAAGCAGAGAAAGGGGGGATTTGTTAAATTTCCAGCCTTTCCTCGCGGACCAAAAAAAAAGAAGAAAAAAAACCTGAGGTATAAAATGGTTGCTGGAATGAGGGTAATATGAGAGAAGTTAGGGTTACAGCAACCATATTTTGGCCAATATCTTTTAGGCGCACGCGTGGACCAAGTCGCGCGCCTTGGCGTGGACGAAGGCGCGCCCGTGAACCAATGCGCGCGCGTAGACCATGGCGCGCCTGGACCAACGCGCGCGTCTGGACCAACGCGCGCGCCTGGACCAACGCGCGTGCGCCTGGACCAGCGCGTGCGCCTGGACCAACGCGCGCGCGCCTGGACCAATGCGCGCGCCTGGACCAACGCGCTCGCCTCTGGACCAACGCGCGCGCCTGGACGAAGTCGCGCGCCTGGACTGAGTCGCGCGCTTGGACCAAGGGCGCACGGGCGCAAGAGCGGGGTTGGCGCGAGGGCGCGAGGGCATGAGGGCGCAAGAGCGCAAGAGCGCAACGGCGCAACCGTGCAACAGCGCAATTTGAATAATGTCCGTTGAATTGAAAAAATATAAGGAGGGAGAGCATAGGGGACCCTCACTCACCATGCTCGATGGTAGGCATGAGCACGGGCCGGGCCGGGCCCGGCCCTGGTCGGGCCACGCCGGGCCCTGCAAAAAACCGGGCCGGGCCTGGCCCGGCCCGACCCGGGCCGAATCAGGGAGATTGTGGCCCGAGCCCGGGCATATGGTACTCGGGCCAGGGTGGCCCGACCCGGGCCGTGCAAGGCCCGACCCGGGCCGGGCCGGGTGGTCATTTGATGCAGTAGCTCATGCTTTAGGGCCTGCTTTTAAGTCCCATGGCCCTAAGGGCCCGATCCGGGCCGCGCTTCGAGGCGGGCCAGCCCGGCCCGGCCCGCCACGGGCCGAAACCCAAAATCTGAGGCCCGGCCCGGGGCAATTCCGGGCCGGCCAGACCCGGGCCGGGCCCAGCCCGGATTTTTGCTCATCCCTACTCGATGGGATCAACGAAAATGATCTCCAGCGCATATGCCACCAAGGATCCCGCTGCTGACCCAAAGCATGCGCACTTGACGTACGTGAGGGAGCGCATAAAGGGGCAGGGACCGCTCACTGACTCACCATGCTCGATGGGGTCAATGTAAATGATATCCAGCGCGTATGCCACCAAGGATCCCGCTGCTGACCCCCTGAGGGCGCCCGTTGGAGGGGGGACGGGGAAGAGGGGGAGTGGGGGGGAAAGGGAGGCAGAAGAGGGGAGATTGAGTCGACTACCATGCCTTTGCTTCCACCTAAAGGCCAAGGTAAGGACAAGACGTTTATGCCGACAGTGCGGCTTTGCCCGTTTACACTCTGCTGTAATCTGTTGAGATGACACACAATGACTGCTCAGAGCACAAAATAGCAGCACATCCCCAGGAATGCCGCTTCTGCGAGTGAACTTCATTCAAAAATAGCACACGATAAAAAGAGCCCCCTAGCAGCAGTGCCATGCCACTCGTTTCCGTTTATCTCATATGCCTGCCTCACCTGCCCTGTCCCATGAGAATGTAGTTCGGCTCGAACCACAAACCAAGCTTCATCCAAACGAGCCTCATCTGAGCAAGCCTCATCCCAGCGAAATACGGCATCTGGCTTACTCGATCAGTCCCCCGCCATCGGCGCCCTGCCTCACCTGCCCGGGCCCACGGGAATGTCGTTCCTGCGAGCAAACTGAATGATGTCCGCTACTATCTGCTCGGGGGTGAAGGGTAGGAGGGGCAGGGTGTGGCAGCAAGGGGCGGGGAGGGGCGGAGAGGGGCCGGGAGGGGCAGGGGAGGGGTGGGGAGGGGTGGGGAGGGGCCGGGAGACTTTTGAGTCGACTCAGAAGTCACCTAAAGCTGAACGATGTCCCCCACTATCTGCTCGAGAGGTGAGGGGCAGGAGCGGTGGGGCGTGGCGGAGAAGGGCAGGGAGGGGCAAGAAGCCTTTCGATTCAACTCAAATGTCAGTGACAATTGAATGTTGCCAGACACTATCTATTCGGGGGGGGGGGGACGGGCGGGAGGGGCGGGGAGGAGCGCGGGATTGTGCAAGCGGAGAGAGAGCTGCGATGGGAGGAACAAGAGGGGAGGGACAAGAGAGGACAGATAAGCTGGGAGAGAGCACAAGTGTTGCTAGCGAGATGCGGAGAGCAAGAGGTGGCAGAACGGACATACGAGGAAGTAGGCGGAGAGGCCATAGTTGCAAATGACCCTGAGTTCAAGGTCCAATCGCTCCCTGTACTGCTGCGGTACTGCTTCCCACGTCTGCACGCCCATCACTGCCTGCAGCCCCCTCCGCGCCTCACTCTGACAGGCACATCAGGCATGCACATAAAGGTGTAAACGAATACCAACATGCACACATGGAATGAACATGTGCCGGCATGGAGTAGCAATACCAGGAGGAAAAAGAAGAGAAGAGGGCGACGGGTAGGTAGGGGAGGAAAGGGTAAGTTAGCAGCAAGGATACTGGTAAGAGTGCTTGGAGCATGGGTAGGTGAGTAGAGGGGCAGGGGGGGCTGTATGTTGTGATGAGTGGCACTTATCTGCACAAGTTGGAAGCAAGTGTACAGCTGTGTTGTACATTCGAGGCATAAGCAGACAGAAACTCATAAAATCAGAAACTCAGAGGCATTGAGGTGAAGATGCCCCACTTGTCTCCTCTTCTCCCCTCTCCTCCCAATCTTCTCTGGCGTCGCGTCGCTTGACCCCTCCCTGCCCCCTCACTTCCCCATCCATCCTTTGCCCCCCTATCTTGTCCTTCACCCGCACGCACCTCAAGCCATGAAGCATCGGTGTGGCCGGGAGGCACGTCGAAGGTGGGCAGCTTTGTACCGGCCCTTCCCCCATCATTTCCGTAACCGTCCCTGTCCCTCTGCCCCTCCCCTCTCACATGCCCTCACCTCAAGCCATGAAGCATCCGTGTGGCCGGGAGGCACGTCGAAGGTGGGCAGCTTAGGCTTGGACGAGAAGAGGTCAGAGGAGTAGGAGGCCACCTGGGGTTGAGACGAGGGGAGGGGCGGAGGGAGGGAGGCGCAGAACAGGCTTCAAGGGCAGCTTGGGCTTGGACGAGAAGAGGTCGGAGGAATATGATACCACCTGGAGGAGGGGCGAATTTGAAAGAAGGGAGTCGCAGAACAGGCTTCAAGGGCAGCTTAGGCTTGGACAAGAAGAGGTCGGAGGAATATGATACCACCTAGAGGACGGACGAGGGGAGGGGCGAGAAAAGGGGCGAGGGGAGGGGCGAGGGGAGGGGCGAGAGGAGGGAGAGTCCATTGCATGTTGTGGAACATGTTATCAGAGGCTTAGGGTTGAACCAAGAGCCACGTGACAGCCAGACGGCCTCACCTTATCAGCAATGCGCAGGGAGTTCTCGAGTGCTGCCAAAGCATCCTCCTCCGGGAGAGTCCTCTGCAGACTCTCCAGCATTTCCTCTGCCGACTTGACGTACTCCTGTCCCCTGATGTGACGTGATGTGCGCATTGGGATGGCGCATACTGAAAAGTACTTTTGAAAGAAGCCCTGATGCAAAGTAATTCTCTTTTGTTTTTTGCAATGCGTAACCACCAATTCTGAGAATCAAATGACTGGAAGGACGTGAATAATGCTGGAAATGTACAAAACGGAGGCAACCAACCAACTCACGTGTACGCTTGGACAAGATTCTTCCCAGCCTGAAACACATGACGCACACACAAGGGCGGACGAGGTGAGCTGAGCATGAGCAGCAAATCATCAGTGCAGTGGAAGGCAAGGAGGGGAGGCGAATGAGGAGTAAAATATCACACAGGCATGAACATGGACATGCAAGAAGAACGTAACATAAGAGATCCCTTCAATGCACAAATCTGTTGTGGCAACGCAGAACCCAAGGGCACAGACCTTGACAGAGACGAGAGTTTGGTGCGCCCTGTGGTCTGCAGCCCAGGTGAAGTGAGAGTCGTTAGTGGCCACCAGGGGCACGCCCTGGGGGGGTGGAGGGAGGGGAAGGAGCATGTGTGGCAATGGGGGAGAAGGGGGGGAGGGGGGGGGAGGAATGGGGAGAAAGTGCGCCCTGTGGTCTGCAGCCCAGGTGAAGTGAGAGTCGTTGGTGGCCACCAGGGGCACGCCCTGGGGGGGTGGAGGGAGGGGAAGGAGCATGTGTGGCAATGGGGGAGAAGGGGGGGAGGGGGGGGGAGGAATGGGGAGAATGTGCGCCCTGTGGTCTGCAGCCCAGGTGAAGTGAGAGTCGTTAGTGGCCACCAGGGGTACGCCCTGAGCTGATGGAAGCCCTGAGGTGATGGAAGCAGGGGGAGGAGCAGGTGATGGAAGGAATGGGGCGAGAAGGTTTGAGAGGCTCTACTACAGTTGAGGAACGCATGAGAATATGAGCACCAGGGCAGTCCTATCCTATCACATGGTCGATTTTTTAGTCGACTCAAAAATCGACTAACAGGTGAGAATATGAGCACCAGGGCAGTCCTATCCTATCACATGGTCGATTTTTGAGTCGACTCAAAAATCGACTAACAGGTGAGAATATGAGCACCAGGGCAGTCCTATCCTATCACATGGTCGATTTTTGAGTCGACTCAAAAATCGACTAACAGGTGAGAATATGAGCACCAGGGCAGTCCTATCCTATCACATGGTCGATTTTTGAGTCGACTCAAAAATCGACTAACAGGTGAGAATATGAGCACCAGGGCAGTCCTATCCTATCACATGGTCAAGAGACCATCGCATCCCCCTCACCGTCTCCTGTGACAGCTTCAGCAATGCATTGTTGATCTTCGCGTTGACATCATAGCCGCTACCCAAGTCCATGCGCCCATGATCCATCACTTCAAGGTAATAGTCCGACCCAAACACCGATCGATACCTGCATGCATGCACGGACCAACGGGGATAGTGTGGCCCGGTATGGAGGGGGACTGGGGGTCCGAGCCAAGGGATGTAATGCATGGTCCATCACACATGGATAGTAGATGTGCCATTCGTGTACTTGCTTGCAAGCATGATGTGATGTGATGCAGCACATTCAAGGGATGGGCTCACCAGTCAACTGTGCTTCGAGCCTCGTCCATGCGATCCGCAATGATGGTACGTGGCACCTGGCATTGGCACACACAGAAGCAGAGAGGGATGAAATGAATACTGCTTGAAATCAATCCGCGTTTGAAAAACTGGGAGGGTGGAGAGAAAAGAGGAGATACAGTAACATGCAAGGTCAATACGTGATGTGATGCATGTATGTCCTTGCATTGGTATGCATGTGGCACAGACAACCTGCTGGCATGCATGTGGCACAGACAACCTGCTGGCATGCATGTGGCACAGACAACCTGCTGGCATGCATGTGGCACAGACAACCTGCTGGCATGCATGTGGCACAGACAACCTGCTGGCATGCATGTGGCACAGACAACCTGCTGGCATGCATGTGGCACAGACAACCTGCTGGCATGCATGTGGCACAGACAACCTGCTGGCATGCATGTGGCACAGACAACCTGCTGGCATGCATGTGGCACAGACAACCTGCTGGCATGCATGTGGCATGGCATCAACGCATGGATGTCTCACAGACCACCAGCGTACCTCCCCTGACATGCATCCACTCAGCACGATGAGCCCCTTCCTATGACGCGCCAGAAGCTCCCTGCAACAGCAACGGAATAGGGAAAGGTGGTGCAGGGGAACGTGGTACATGGCAAAGCTGCTTGAGAAAGCTGCTGCATACCTTGCATACGTATGTGAGTGTGGAAACTTGTCAAAAGCCTAGACGGTTCATGCCATGCCACATGCAACGCATGCGCACCCACCTTGTGATGCACGGGCGCCCTCGTGCCCCGTTGCCCTGCCATGAAGCGGAACCAACATCACAAACAGGAAAACACCGGATGGGATTTCACAAGTAACCCTCACCCGACAGTGCGGCAAGTGACTATAAGAACAGATTGGAACAGCGAAACAGCTGAGAAGAGGGGTCACGCCCAATACCTTGCTGCTCCCATTTCCGCTCCACGAATCCGTCTCACAGCAAGCATGCGCTACAGACTCACCACCATGCCATGCAGGTGCGAGATCGATGTGAGCTGCACCAGGTTACGATATCCCTCCATGTCCTTGGCCAACACTGTCAGGTGGTACCTGTGAGGTGGGGGGTGGGCGTATCGGGGAGGCACTGCAGGCGTATGAATAGAACAACCTCCCCTTCAGCTGCCCTTACCTTACATTCGAATGAATCATTTCTCTGCTTCCAGCCAATCCGCCCTCCATATATTCACCTTTTAACTGGGGGTGCTTTAACCGCCTTGCCCGCCCCACCAGCCTCCGCCTCCCCTGCCTGCTCCTCCCCGGCCAGCCCCTGCGCCACCTCCCCTCCTGTCACTCGCCCCACTTCCCCCTCCCCATGTTCGCTCCCCTTTACAGCACCATCAGCCTCCCCCTCTCTTTCCAATACCACCTCTCCTCCTCCTCCCCCGACCCCCTCCCTCTCCACTGTTCCCATCCCACTTCCCATCCCACTTCCTATCCCACTTCCCATCCCACTCTCCTCCCTCATCACCCCCTGCTCTCCTTGCTCCTTCTCCTCCCTGAGGGCCCGCGCGGCCTGCAGCAGAGCGGCTGGGGCCCCTTCTTCGTGCACGAGGTACATCTCGTTGCCGATCACGGGCTTTAAGCCCTCCGCCTCGCACATGCGCACAAGCTGCAGCGCACCGTACATCACTGCAGGGGGGTTCGAGACGGGGATGGGGGGAACGAAGGAATTTGCCACCCAGTAAGTACAGGTCGTTTCGATAATTCGCTTTGACTCTGACATGGTCTGGGGTAAATCACATGGCCTACAGGTCAGGTGATCGGGCTCCCACAGTCATAACTGCTGTGCTTCACAGCACACTCAGAACAAAGTGAATTTTGAAGCAACTCAATAGTCACAGCAGACTCACCGCCATGGTCAGTAAGGGCGATGCCGGGCATGTTGAGCTCCTTGGCTCGTGCTACCAGTCCCTTCAGCTGCCATCACGTGAGGCATGGAGCAGGAGCAAGAGGATGGGGAAATTCAGACTTTTGAGACGTCTCAAAAGTCAGGCATGTTGAGCTCCTTGGCTCGTGCTACCAGTCCCTTCAGCTGCCATCACGTGAGGCATGGAGCAGGAGCAAGAGGATGGGGAAATTCAGACTTTTGAGACGTCTCAAAAGTCAGGCATGTTGAGCTCCTTGGCTCGTGCTACCAGTCCCTTCAGCTGCCATCACGTGAGGCATGGAGCAGGAGCAAGAGGATGGGGAAATTCAGACTTTTGAGACGTCTCAAAAGTCAGGCATGTTGAGCTCCTTGGCTCGTGCTACCAGTCCCTTCAGCTGCCATCACGTGAGGCATGGAGCAGGAGCAAGAGGATGGGGAAATTCAGACTTTTGAGACGTCTCAAAAGTCAGGCATGTTGAGCTCCTTGGCTCGTGCTACCAGTCCCTTCAGCTGCCATCACGTGAGGCATGGAGCAGGAGCAAGAGGATGGGGAAATTCAGACTTTTGAGACGTCTCAAAAGTCAGGCATGTTGAGCTCCTTGGCTCGTGCTACCAGTCCCTTCAGCTGCCATCACGTGAGGCATGGAGCAGGAGCAAGAGGATGGGGAAATTCAGACTTTTGAGACGTCTCAAAAGTCAGGCATGTTGAGCTCCTTGGCTCGTGCTACCAGTCCCTTCAGCTGCCATCACGTGAGGCATGGAGCAGGCGCAAGAGGATGGGGAAATTCAGGACGCAAGTATGTATGACAAGCGCCAAGATCAGATCAGACCTGTTACTCGCAGTACTCGTTCTACTCGTTGAAAGGGGATACAAGGGCCTTCGCACGCACCTGGCTGGCTCCGTCTAGAAGGCTGAAGTCGCTGTGTGTGTGCAGGGGCACGTACTGTAGCTTCTCCGCCTTCTCCCCTTCCGCTTCCCCCAACCCCTCTCTCCCCTCCGCCTCCGCCTCTGCCTCAACCACCGCCGTTGCGCCTGCATCCCCCGCAATACCCTGCGCGTGCACCCGCCACGCGTCCCCCCTTAGCGCGATCCCCAGCCTCCGCTCATCGCGGGGGGATCTTGACAAGGGAGAGGATCCCGAGGTAAGGAGACCGCGGACGGACGTGGACAGGTTAGTGAGTGAGGTCGTGCGAGCGCGAACTAAGAATGACGGCGACAAACCCGAGACTGGGAGCGGAACGGCTATGACAGAGGACGAGATAGCTGGGAGGAGACGACGGGAATGCCGACGGCTGGAAGGTAGAAATGAGGTTGGAGTGGCTGACGTGGACAGTGAGCGAGACGGGGACTGATGCAGGTTCGCCACGTGGCATCCTCGTTCGTTGTTACAATTCGCGACGGCGACAGGTGTGCTGTGTAGGCTGCGCAACGGACGGCACGCGAGCGCGTCGGGCGGTACGCTTACGTGAAGCATCGCGAGTCTTCCAAGATCGAGCCTTCCGGATTCGACACCTTCTAGATTCACGCGCTCGCAGCGAGTTAAGCAGGTCGTCGCGAAATCAGATGATAATTCCTGCGGAAGCGATCGATAATTAGTGAGATAACGGGAAAGGAGCTTCCCAGGACGAACGGCTGATTTGGCCCTGGAATGGAGCATCTCAGAACATGGCGAGTGGCAGAAAGGGGAATGGCGGAAAATGGCTAGTTGAAGAGATTCATGTGAATAGCTTGCTCTCTTTCAAAAATCAAGGGGAGCTTCACCCACACGCTTCACTGAAGTGCTAGGACTGGAGATCCAAAGGCATCCGAGTTTCTGATGCGAAAGATTTCGATAGTGTAAATACACTGTACCGCAAGGTACTCGAGGTACAGTAAAACAGTCATGCTGAACCGCGGATCTGCATATGAAATTGAGATCTCCTGGGTTGATTTCGATTGTGTTGGGTTGGTCTGGGAGTCATTCTGACAGGTTCTGTTTGGCGCTGCGGGGGCTGATCCAGACTGGTCGTCAGATTCCGTCCGTCAATTGCCTGACTTGAATCTGGTTGCTCGGGTTTATATTTGGCTGAATCTATGGCATGAGGGAAAGCGAAACTCGAGGCACCGTAACGTACGCAGCATTCCACGTCCAAACGGCTGCAACTTATGTTCTTTCAGAACGTCGCCATTGTCTTAACGTTGCAGTCGTGCTGTGGCGCTTTCCGCACCAAATGTTAGCGCCACAGTCTAAGATGCTCGGTTTCAAACTTTCCACGATTTTGTGAATCTTCGTGAGCTAACCCAGAGGCGATTAAAGATGCCGATTGTTGCCGCTAAAGGAGGGGTTTCAACGGGGAGCGCCGGTTCGGCGAGCAGCGTTCCAAGGCGCTCGAATCCCAAGGGCCGTAGTACCAAACGTAGCATCCTCCCCGTCGCCTTGGGAATCTCCGCGTTTCTCACAGTTACCGTGCTGCTTTCGCCGTCGCTGCGAAGGCATTTGCGAAGCCTGGGGAGCTCAGAATCCGCTCTAGATGCCGGCGAAACCCGCGACAGCTATGGTCGCTCGACGACACACCAACACACAGACTCATCCTCTTCCCACGGAACATTATCTGAAAACTCTTCCTCCTCCTCCTCTTCCTCCTCCTCTTCCGCATCCTCCATCCCTCCGTCTCTCGCGGGTTCTCCGACCGATCCCACTCCGGCGTACCTCCGCCTATTAGCCAAGGATGAGTCTCCCTGCGTCAATCTCACCGGTCACAGATGCTCCGACCAGGAGATACGACAAGGCCCGCCGCCCGGAAGCATGGACGAGCCGGTCTTATCCGCCGCTGACGTGGCGCTGTTTGATAGGGTGCGGAGATTGTACCCCGACGGGCAGCCCAAGGGGAGCGGCCAGGGGGAGGAGGACCGAGTCGCCTTCTTATTCCTGACACGTGGACCCATGCCTCTGAGTAAACTATGGGAGAGATACCTTCGGGTGAGTTTCGTTGCTGCTGCAAGTGAGAGAAAGCAGAGTCCTTTTTGCAATTGAGAGGACCCATGCCTCTTAGTAGACTATGGGAAAGATACCTTCGGGTGAGATTCCTTGTTCCTGCAAAGCGTCAGAAAGCATTTTGCCTTTGCTTGCCACTCCAACCCCAACCACGGTTCCCCCACAATTCCCAGGGCCATCGAGGTGTTGATTCACCCACACGTAGTAAATTACATACGTGTGGTGTTGATACCCGTTTTCTCCACCATACCCTTGCACTCCCCTCATCCACCCAGCCCCCACCGCTTCCCCCACCGCTTCCCCCTCCCCCCAGGCCCTCGCTACCTTTCTAATCATTCCCGCCACCTCTCCCCATTTCGCCCCTCGCCCTCTCCTTCGCCCTCCAGGGCCACGAGCAGCGGTATTCGGTGTACGTGCATGCAACGCCAGGGTTCCAGTATCCCTTGGACTCGTCGCCTGTGTTCTACGCGCGGGAGATCCCCAGCGAGAAGGTGCAGTGGGGCGACCCCTCCATGGTGGCAGCGGAGCGACGGCTGCTGGCGAACGCACTGCTGGACCCCGCCAACAAGCGCTTCCTCATTCTCTCTGAGTCGTACGTGGGAGGGGAAGGGGGGGGGGGGGGAAGGGGATGGGATGAAGTGAATGCATGGGTGCAGTGGGGCGACCCCTCCATGGTGGCAGCAGAGCGACGGCTGCTGGCGAACGCGCTGCTGGACCCGGCCAACAAGCGCTTCCTCATTCTCTCTGAGTCGTACGTGTAGGGGAAGGGGGGGGGAAGATGGGTATGTGGGAGCGTGGGTGCATGGGTGGGTGAGTGGGTGGGTTGGCGCCTGGCGAACGCACTGCTGGACCCCGCCAACAAGCGATTCATTATCGTCTCTGAGTCGTGCGTTGGGATCAGATGGGACGAAATGAGTTAATGCGTGGGTGAGATGGGATGGGATGGGATGGGATGGGATGGGATGAATAGGTGGGTGGGTGGGTTGGGGGATGGGATGGAATGGGATGGGTGGGTGGGTGGGTAGGTTGGTCGGTGAGAGAGTGGCGAAGGGGAGGAGAACTCGCTGGTTTAGAAGGTGTTTCTCGACTGCCAAACTCATGGTTTGGATTTGGGTGCCTTCTCGCCCATCCCCCACCCCCCCTCCCAACAGGTGCATGCCTCTGCACGACTTTCCCTTCACCTATCGCTACTTGATGGCGGAAAACCAGAGCCTGCTGCACAGGTGGGTGGGCCAACGCGTTCATGCACTTTAATGCCTGCCTGCACTCTCAGCCATCTTAGGACTTCCGCCTGCCCACGCGCCTTCTTTCGACAACTCCGCCCTTGATTTCTGTCATCTGTGTTTCTGTTGCTTCTTACATGACCTCCGCCCTTGGTGCCTTCCCTCACCCCTCGCCCCGCGCCCATCAACCCCCTTGCTATGGCAGTGCGTGCAACAACGACTGGAACTGCATGGGGCACTACAGCAGTCGCATGCAGCCGCAAGTGCCAAGGAACCAGTGGAGCAAAGGCTCTCAGGTCCGTAATTGAGTGGGCTCGAATGCGTGTGCAGTTATGTCAATGCCTTCCCCCCTACCACATGGGGCACTACAGCAGTCGCATGCAGCCGCAAGTGCAGAGGAACCAGTGGAGCAAAGGCTCTCAGGTCCGTAATTGAGTGGGCTCGAATGCGTGTGCAGTTATGTCAATGCCTTCCCCCCTACCACATGGGGCACTACAGCAGTCGCATGCAGCCGCAAGTGCCAAGGAACCAGTGGAGCAAAGGCTCTCAGGTCCGTAATTGAGTGGGCTCGAATGCGTGTGCAGTTATGTCAATGCCTTCCCCCCTACCACATGGGGCACTACAGCAGTCGCATGCAGCCGCAAGTGCAGAGGAACCAGTGGAGCAAAGGCTCTCAGGTCCGTAATTGAGTGGGCTCGAATGCGTGTGCAGTTATGTCAATGCCTTCCCCCCTACCACATGGGGCACTACAGCAGTCGCATGCAGCCGCAAGTGCCAAGGAACCAGTGGAGCAAAGGCTCTCAGGTCCGTAATTGAGTGGGCTCGAATGCGTGTGCAGTTATGTCAATGCCTTCCCCCCTACCACGTGGGGCACTACAGCAGTCGCATGCAGCCGCAAGTGCTAAGGAACCAGTGGAGCAAAGGCTCTCAGGTCCGTAATTGAGTGGGCTCGAATGCGTGTGCAGTTATGTCAATGCCTTCCCCCCTACCACATGGGGCACTACAGCAGTCGCATGCAGCCGCAAGTGCCAAGGAACCAGTGGAGCAAAGGCTCTCAGGTCCGTAATTGAGTGGGCTCGAATGCGTGTGCAGTTATGTCAATGCCTTCCCCCCTACCACGTGGGGCACTACAGCAGTCGCATGCAGCCGCAAGTGCCAAGGAACCAGTGGAGCAAAGGCTCTCAGGTCCGTAATTGAGTGGGCTCGAATGCGTGTGCAGTTATGTCAATGCCTTCCCCCCTACCACATGGGGCACTACAGCAGTCGCATGCAGCCGCAAGTGCAAAGGAACCAGTGGTCCAAGGGCTCTCAGGTATACTCCATTCAATTCTGAGAACTCTTGGACATCGATCCATGATTAAAGGCATTAGTGGTCCAAGGGTTCTGCGATAGCCTTGCGCTCCTTCCGTTCCTTCCGTTCCTTTTATTCAACTCTTGACTGCTGAGCCCCTCGTCCTATCCCATGCAGTGGTGGGCGCTGACATGGCACCACGCCTTCCTTGCGGCCACGGACAGAACCATCTACCCCACCCTTGCCAGGTGGTGCAAGGTGAGTGCAGCGGAGTCGGGTGCCTTCCGTGTGGATGCTTGGCTGTGGAGGTGCTTCATAATTGTGCACCATAGATGCCCGTCTGTTCGACTATTACCTCTTGTCACTTAATCGGCGACAATGTCTTGTGTTTGTCTTTCCTGCCCTCCTCTCTCCACGTGTCCCCACATATCATTTCTTCCCTCGATCGCAGGGTGACAACTGGCACCGGCACTGCTATTTGGATGAGCATTATTTTCAAACCCTACTCAAGGTACTCCTATTTCAGAAAGAACCAGAATGTGCTATCAATTACCATTAACCCCTATATTCCTTCGCCTTCCTTCCCCCTTCACCACCACTGTCCCACCACTAGTTTCCCACTCTTGATTTACCTCCTGCCGCTGTTTCTTTCCCCCCTCATCCCCCTCTCGCTCTCTCGCCTCCCCTCCCCCCTCTCTCCCTCCCTCCCAAGATTCCTGACCCATATCACGTGGGAAGGAGAGGACCAACATGGGCGATGTGGTCAGGGGGGGCACACCCAGTGGAGTACACAAAGGAGCAGCTCGCCCCACTCTTCTCCTCTCCACCCTTCCTCTCCCCCCAGATCAAAGACCCAGACCACGTGGCGAGGAGAGGGCCAACATGGGCGATGTGGTCAGGGGGGGCACACCCAGTGGAGTATACACGGGAGCAGCTCACCCCGCGCTTCCTCACGTCTGTCAAGTGGGACTCCAAGTGCTCCTGGGGTGGTTACCAGAACTCCTGCTTCCTTGTTCTTAGGAAGATTGCACCCAGCTCGCTACAGACTCTGCTTAATTACACTCCAGAAGAGCTTGGTTACTGAATAAGCAATGTGATTGTTGGTGTATGGAGCATTTTTACATGATCTGTGTTTGATAGAGTAGGTTAAAAATGGTGCTGAGTGGGCATTTCGTGAGCTCCATGGGCTTGTCTCAAAAAAGTTCCTAATGGGAGCCGATTAGCCAAACTAGACCTTACACATGCATGCAGAGGCAGAGCAGAGACAACCAATCGTGCACATGAAGTTTTGGAACAAGCTACGGTAGTACGGTAGTAGTGGTGGGAGGGAGAGGAGCGGAATGGAGGATGACGTGGAATGCGAAGCTACATCCACTGATCGCGCAATGAAACGACACGACTAACGTACTGTAAATTCACACTGGTAACGCCACGCCCGTTCTTGTGCATGTACCAGGGGGTGCATGCACACCCTCACCTGTTTAGCATGCATGTGAACTTCGAGAGCTGAAACTACCGTATGTTGGAAGTCCTTATGTATAGTTCATTTGATTGGGATTTATCAGGTGTAGGTGAATGAGGTTGCACAGATCAGATACTAACATCCTTCGGCAACACATCACATCGCATTCAAACATTGACCTAGAGAGAGGAACGCATCGCATCGCATATTTAAGTTGCGCTCGGCCGTTCGATCAATCTGGTGGTGTTCTTAAAAACGAGAGAAGCATGAAGATCAACGACCACCATCACATCACATACGATGGTATGATGATGGGCCATGACGCATGTACATCATGGCGCCGTGTCAGAAGAGTGCCCTTCTGACAGACGATTCCCGCGAAAACGGCGGAACTGCAGGATTGCCGAGCTGCGGAGATTCCGAGGATCTTCTCGCAAAGCTCAACTCGAATTTTCGCGAGTCGTATCTTCCGCTAACGACAGGCCTACTCCCTTCGTCACCGCTATCACGAAACTGCCACCGTCCGCTGACGGCACGGCGGCCTCCACCTAGGCAGGGGAAATGGTAATCGGTCGTCGATGGTTTTTGTGAATCCTTCTTCACCACTCTGAATCCGTCCAGATGCCCTGGATTTCACTGATGGTAGCCTCTCACCCTGAAGTCATTACTCCAGCTTCTTTGAACTTCATTCTTTATAACCATGGTCACAGCAATTTGCTCGTTTATTTCTTGAGGATTAGCTCGCTTAGCTGAAGTCCATGGCTGTCGCCAGCTTGTTACGAACCATATTTGGTTCTCGATCGTAGTACTAGTCTTCTTAATCGTCAAATTCTTTTATCTTAAGGTCGTCAAGACGGAGATCACTATCGTTGCAATCCATGGCTGCGTCTACTGACTCAAACCAGTGACCCTTCTAACATAATCACAGCCTGATCTAGTCGGATAGAGAAAGTTAATGCATAGAAGTTGTAGTCATTCGGAGGAGTTTCATTTCCGTCATCTAGCATTCTCTTCCTTGACTGCAGTTCGGATTTCTACTCCAGTTTCCAGAACAACTTGGTTTAAGATCACGGTTCTGAAGTCTGGACACCATCTGAAGTGTGGACACTTTGTTAGCAATGAACACGTCTGATTGGCTGCCATGCTCCAAGATTTCTCGCAACTTGTGTAATGACCAATGATCGGGTGTGTTTACACGTCACTGAAGGAAAAATTTGGTTGATGGTGTCCAAGCTTCGCCCAGAACCGTGCCCTAAGTATTCTAGACGTCTGACGAGCGCGGACTATCGAGATGGTGATTTCTCGCGGTGACGATTTAAACGCTGGCCGACGCTGACTGTCGAGATGGCGACTTCTCCCGGCGGCGACTGACGCGACACTTGCCGACGCTGATTATCGAGATGGTGATGATTTTTCACAATGGCGATTTAAACGCTGGCCGTAGCAGAGGCGAATGCGAGGGCGATCGAATCACGCCAAAGTGGGAAGAGTGCATTCTGCTGCTGGACTGCTGTCTCGCTGCTTCTGTCGCCTGCGAGCACCCCGTTACGGCTAAGTTCCCTCTTCCATCCTTGCCGCTTCTGCTTCGTGTATATCATTGCCCACATCTGGTACACGTTTTTCCCTCCAGCATACTTCGAAAAAAAAGTTGAGTGAGCGATGAGCGGCGTTTTGGCGATGGTAGCGCATGGCACTGGGGCGGCTTGAGCTCATACTAGAGTCGTAGGGGGTTAGAGTAGAATGCATTCATACACATGCCCGCGTCCCTTCCTTACCTCGTCCCCCTTGCCTGCTAGCTCGCTGCCCTTAGTGCTGTGTGGTACCATCGCCTCCTCTTCCCAATGCGTCAACGTGCCACATGCTTTTTAGCTTCAGCTTTTGCTTCCGTTACTCATTCGTTCTTGTCATCTCTGCCTCCATGCATGCATTTCGCTGCTTTCTTGCTTCTACTGACTACTAGGGTTTCTTCCCCCTGCTCGCTCCTCTTGCCCTCCTTTGCTCCACCCCTCTCGTCCAGTGCTATGGCAGCGTGGTGCGGGGAGGGAGGGCGGTGGGATGACGCACGGCAGGCAGTCACAGCGGTGTGCGAGCCTCCTGGAAGCCTGACGCCACTGTCCTGCAAGCACCCCCATACGGCTAAGTTCCCTCTCCCTTCGCCCTTGCCATCCTTACCGCTTCTGCTTCGTGTTTTTCACTGCCTTTGATTGTTCAGCGTCTTTTCCTCACTGCATGTTTGAAAATACGAAATGAGAGACGTGAGACGAGCGTCAAAAGTTGAGCGAGAGGTGAGAGGCGTTTTGGCGAATGTAGCGCATGGCACTGGGGCAGCTTGCGCTCATACTAGAGTCGTAGGGGGATAGAGTAGAATGCATTCATACACATGCCCGCGTCCGTCGGCCCCCTTGCCTGCTGGCTCGCTGCCCCAGTGCTGTGTGCTACCATCGCCTCCCCTTTCACAGCGTCACCGAGCCACATGCTTTCTATATTATGCTTTTGTTTCCGTTTCTCATTCGTTCTTGTTATCTCTGCCTCCTTGCATGCGTCTCTGTACTTTCTTGCTTCTACTTACTACTTTGCTTCCTTTACCCCACTCACTCCTCTTGCCCTCCTTTGCTCCACCCCTCTCGTCCAGTGCTATGGCAACGTGGTGCGGAGAGGGAGGGCGGTGGGATGACGCACGGCAGGCAGTCACAGCGGTGTGCGAGCCTCCTGGAAGCCTGACGCCACTGTCCTGCAAGCACCCCCATACGGCTAAGTTCCCTTTCCCTTGCCCTTGCCATCCTTACCGCTTCTGCTTCGTGTTTTTCACTGCCTTTGATTGTTCAGCGTCTTTTCCTCACTGCATCTTTGAAAAAACGAAATGAGAAACGTGAGACGAGCGTCAAAAGTTGAGTGAGAGATGAGCGGCGTTTGGCGATGGTAGCGCATGGCACTTGGGCAGCAACTGCAACCTCTGGGGGCAGCATGGGAGGAGCAGCACCTTGCACCCATCTTCTCCACCCACCTGCTGCTTTCCTCCCGCCGCCCCTCGTTCCTCCTCCAGCTGCTGCCAGCGTTCCTACCAAGGGACACTCCCTGGGTGATAGCTTCCCAAGCTTACACTTCGCGAGCGAATCTCCCCTCTACAGTTTGCTCTCTCGTTTCTCACTCATGCTTTTGTCCAGATGTAACTGCTGTTGTTGCTTTTTACCTTTCATTTGCTGACTCACTCCCTTTCTCTGCCTCTTTCACCTGTCCCTCTGCGCTTCCCCTTCTTTCATCCCAACAGCAAGAATGCAGTGGGTGTAGGAGGGTGCAAGTGCAACAGCAGCATACGTGGTAAGATCTGACTTTCGTTTTTATTCTGTTCCTCCTTCCTTCACCTTGTTCTCCGTTATGCAAGTCTCCTGTCCTGACGTTCTTCTCTCCTACCACTCCTTCACCTCACTGCAGGCTGTAGATCTACCTCTGTCTCAAATGTTTGGAATCAGAGGAGGGCGCAGAGAAAGCAGACAAGTGGGAGTCGAGATAAAGGAGCAGAGATGAGGGAGAAGATTCTTCATGTGGTTAGTCTCCTCTGACAGATCTTCTTCCCTCGCATTTGCAGACTCGCTCCTTTGGTCCTTTACAACCACTACACGTTACTACTCCGCTATGCTTTCATCTTTCTTTCGTTCTGTCTATCTCCCCATTTGCTTCCTTTTCCTGCCTCCCATTCACTTATATCCGCCCCTTCCAGTCTGCTCTGTATGAATGCACCTTCAACCTTTTCTCTCAATGATTTCCTCCTTGTGTCCCTTCCACTAGGCGAGGACAGCAAGGTGAGACAGCAAAGGGGCCGCTGAAGGGAACACAATGGGAAGACACGACTTGGTAAGCTCCTCATGCTGCTCGTCAGTTTAGTCTCCCTTTCCACTCCTATTCTGTCACAGGGAGCAACAGTCAAGTGGCATTCGCATGTTGCATGCTAAGATCCCAGCCCTCTCTCTTTCTTATTTGAACGTCGTCAATTTCTCGGTTCTTCCTCTCCTCTTTGTTCACATGCGTTTTTCCCTCGTGTTTCCTCTTTCAGGTCTGATCAGTGGGCGGAGCAACACTCTGGCAGCAGCAGTGCAGCACGAGTGTGCGTAAGAAAAGTACTTAACTTGTGGTGAGTTTCCGCACCCACCCTTTTTCTTCTGCACCACACTTGCATGGCGCGCCAATAGCCCTTCCATCCCCACACTTCCTGTCCATGTCTCACAGACCTTTTCATTTCATGCCTGCTTCTCTCTCTGCCCAGCAACACAATTCGCTGTGGCTGTCTGGTTAACAAGAATGGAACCACAAGCTTCATCCTGAGCCTTCCACATGCTCATGTCCTTGAATCTTCTCTCTCACTGCTTCGTTTTGGGTGTGTTGCTGACATGACAGGATCGGACTGGTGAGGCAGGGATTGCGATTCTTTGTGAGGAGAGGCCAGCTGGTGACGAGCTCATCATTGTTCTCTTGAAGGTGAGCATCGAGCAACCAAGGTCATCTTTGTCTGTCAAGGTGAGCAAATAGCAACCAAACACAGACTGAACTTCAGAAACAGCTGTCATATCATATCAGATGTCTTATCATATGTACATTGTGTGGGTACCCAAACCATGTGAATCATGTGCCCGAATCGGGCAACACCTATCATTTCATGTCATACCTGGTTCTACTATGTAGAGAAGCTAAACTCTTGTCTGCATTGCCTCCTCCTCTCGTCTGTTTGCAGTACAGCCGAAGCAGCTCCGATTGGAATTCAAGACAGAAGATGAAGACCACATATGCTAGAGCTGCAGCGTATAGGATAGAAAAGGTTATCTAGACTAGTGACGCTCTCAGGTATGGTATCCCCCCCTCTCCCCCTGCGTAGCACTCCCCCCACACCCCTCTTCCCCTGTCCCTTTCCCAACCCCTTCCCCTTCTCCCTGGGTTGGTCCTCTGCGTGCCTCCCCCTGCAACCCACCTCCTTGTGCGACCCACCTCCCCATGGGACCCGCCCACCTCACCCACCCCCTGCGTAGGGCAGGCACAGAGCTAACCACAGGGCTAACCACAGGGCTGATCACAGGGCTGATCACAGGACTGACCACATGTCAAACTAAGGAATTGATGATGCATTGATGTTGGTTGGGGTACAAGTAGCAAACCCTAACTTTGTACTCCCTAAGACAAACCTCACTATAGGCTACCACATTTGACACACCCCCATAGCCTAGGTGAGGGGTGTCTAGCAGAATCAAAAGAGTACGGTCACAAGACCAGTCCAAGAAACAAAGGATCACAACGTCATCACACACTCTGAGCACAAGCACCAGTGGCCACAAGGCCAGTCCAAGATATAACAAAGATATATAGAAAGCGTACAAGCAAAGTAAACAGTGCACTCAAGTCTAAGCAAGACGAGAACCAGTGTCAACAAGGCCTAACTGCACACAGCACCTCTGGTGGTCACAAGGCGCAAGCGCCTTGGTGAAGATGTCTGCAGTGTTGGCCTCGGACTCCACAAACTCGATGTCCACGTCTCTGCAGCTCTCGCAGAAGTAAGTTCCTGACGTGAATGTGCTTCACTCTGCTCTCCAGTCGCGGCTCTCGACAAAGGAGAATCGACGCCTTGTTGTCAGTGAACAAGGTCGGTGCAGAGCTCGGCCGCTCACCAAGGTCGGCGAGCAAGAAGGTCAACCAACGCAGCTCCTGTGCCGCCATGGCACCAGCGTAGATCTCAGCCTCAGCTGTAGAGGTCGAGACCGAAGAGGAGCGCGTGGACCGCCAGGAAACAGCTCCAGAACCCAGGCTGAAACAGTACCCCTGGATAGACCTGTGAGTCTCAGTGTCGTCAGCGTAAGAAGAGTCACAGTGACCAGTAAGTACGACAGACTGCTGTCCTCCAAGAACTAGCCCCACGCCTGATGTCGTCGCTAGGTACTTCGCCACCCTCACAGCTGCTGTCCAGTGAACAGGGCGGTGTCTCCCTGGCGCAACAAAGCGCGCCAGGACACTGAGAGGGAAGGCGAGGTCCGGGCGAGTACAAGTCATCAGGTACATGAGGCAACCCACAAGCTCTGCGTAGGGACCACTAGGCTCAAACGGCTCGTCAGGAAAGGGTCCAGTGAGTCTGTGGTCAACAGCAAGAGGTGTGCGCTGTACTGTGGAGTGCTGAAGCCCGAACCGTTGAAGGACCTGCTGCACCATGTGTGACTGTGAAAGTGTAATGGTGCGAGCAGCTCTGTCCCTGGTGATCTGCAGGCCAAGGTAGTGGCGCAGCTCACCAAGGTCAGTGCAGGTGTGTCTCTTCTGCAGTTCGGACTTCACGTGTGCCAAAGCAACCCTGTCAGCAGTGGCGAAAACGAGGTCGTCAACGTAGACCAGAACAAAGAAAGGTGTGGAGCCACGACGAACGAACAGCGACGGGTCAGCAGAAGAAGGCTGGAACCCAAGGTCAGAGAGGGTAGAACGCAGAGTGTCGTGCCACTCACGAGGGGCCTGGCGAAGACCGTAGACAGGTCGCCTCAGCCTCCACTGGGTCCCAGGAGGGAAGGTGCCAGTGAAGGCAGAGGGACGACGCAGCCAGACCTCCTCGTGTAGGCTGCCCTGAAGGAAAGCAGTGGAGAAGTCGAGAGAGTGTAACTCGTAGTCTCTCTGTGCTGCTACGTGTAGTAACACCCGAAGAGTAGTCATCTTCGGGGTGGGCGCGAAGGTCTGAAAGAAGTCAACTCCCTCGCGCTGACTGAAACCTCTAGCCACGTAGCGCGCCTTGAAGACCGGGGGAGATCCCGGTGGCCGCTTCACCCTGTAGATCCACATGCCGTCGACTACGTTCGCCCCAAGGGGGGGAACCTCATCGACGTAGGTGCCTGTGGATCTGTAGGAGGCCATCTCTGCGTCCATGGCAGCTCTCCACTGAGAGGCCCAAGGCCCTGACACTGCCTCAGCGTAAGTGCGAGGAGTCGGAATGTCAAGGGCGTCGGGGTCACCCTCAGGGGCGAGGAGCATGGCACAGAGATGAGGGGAAGCGGCTGCCAGGAACTCTAGCTCAAACTGCCTGTCCTCTAGGGCGTCACAGCCAAGGGCAGACACACCCCCGACGGCCAGAGGACTGGAAGGAGGAGCAGCCACAAGACCGGTGGCGAAGTCAAGGCGGCGGGTAGAGGCAAAGTCAGTGACTGCGGCAGTAAGAGCGGACACAGAGGACAGAGAGGCACGAGGGTGAGTAACAAGAGAGGCGAGAACACGAGAGAGAACAGGACGGTACGTGCGGTAGTAGTCAATGACAGGAGTAGGAAGCGACGCAGTGAGGGCAGACTCAGGAGGAGACGGAAGCACAGACGGAGACGGACGAGGTGGACGAGAACAAAGTAAGGCAGTACGAAGGTCAGTGAAGGGAACAGGAGACGAGGGACGAGCACGAGGGGAGCGACGAGAGGCCAGGAGGAGGGGACAACGAAGACTGAGAACGAGGGAAAACAGCGGGAGAGGGGTCAGGAGGAGGAAGCGGAGGACCAGAGACGGGAGGAGAGGGGGAGGAGGAAGGAGAGGGAGAGGGGAGACCAAGGGTCCGAAGACCCGAGACAGGAGGAGGAGACGGCTGCTGCTGCTGCTGGGGCTGCTGCGGCTGCTGCTGCTCCAGCGGCTGCTGCTCCTGCTGCTGTCGCTCCTGCTCCTCGAGCCGCTGCAACTCTCGCTCCTCTCTCTCCAACTCCAGCTGCTCCTCACGAGCACGGCGAACACGAGCCTGGAACCTGGTCGGGTAGGGGTGGGGGGAAGGAGTAGTGTCCGGGGCAGCGGCAGCCCCAGAGTCCACCTCCGAAGCACCAGGCACACCACCCCCAGAGGCAGCACCAACACCAGCTCCAGACCCAGGCTCACCAGAAACCGAAGGGGGGTCACCCTCACCCCCAGACGCATTACCCCCAGACTCCGCACGACCAGCACCAGCTCCCGGAAGACAAGAGTCCTCTGCAACCCGCGGCTCAGCTCCAACTCCAGCACCCCCAGAACCAGAAACCGGTACAGGGACAGTCTCAGTACCAACCTCTCTAGAGCGAGCACCTGCAGGACGCGGCGAGGAAGACTGTGGGGAGGGAGGCTGTACCGGAGGGGCTACCGAAGGGGGAGGGGTAGCCTGGGACACACCGGACGGGGCTGGACCAGGGGGGGGAGGCTGTACCGGGGGAGCAGGCGGGGGAGCGGCGGTCAGGAAGAGAGGGGGGGGAGGGACCGGGAGACCTCGACTGGGGTACCTGACGTAGTAGGGGGTGGACTCCTCGAAACGGACGTCACGGGAGTCAAAGAACCGGTGAGAGGGAGGGTGGTAAAAGGTGAAGTCAGAGGAGTCCTCAGGGAAACCAAGGAAGACACAAGGAACGGCGCGAGGCGAGAGCTTGTCCGCGGAGGTGTCGCGGACAAGAGCCAAGCACCCCCAGACACGAAACCTCGACGCAACACCAGGGGACCCGGTCCAAAGACTGGTCGGTGAAGCCTCTGGCCGAGAGACGCGTGGCCAGAGGTTCAGCTGGTGCGCGGCGTACCTGACCGCGTAGGGCCACAGAAAATGGGGGGCACGGGCGTGAGTCAGGGAGGTGCGGGCGATCTCCATGACCAAGCCTATGCGGCGCTCAGCAACCCCATTCTGCTGTGGGGACTCGCTCGCGACAGAATCCAGCGAGAATGCCGGAGCGAAACTCACCCCCGCGGTCAGAGTGAAGACAGCTGACACGACGACCACGAGTGTCCTGCGTGGTAAGCAACCACCTGATCAGCGTAGAAGTCACCTCAGACTTCTTTGCCAGGGGGAACACTGTGGTGTAGCGGGAGTAGTCGTCAACGACCACCAAAAAGAAACGCTCACGCTCAGGGCCAGGGCGAGGAGAGGGGCCCCAGACGTCCAAGTGAAGCGTCTCAAAAGGCTCGGTGGCCGGACGAAGGGAGGAGGAGTGAGGGGTGGCGCGCAGCCTACCCTCGACGCAAGGACCGCACGGTGGTGCAAGGGACGGCGGCAGCGACGGCAAGACACGCGGGAGACCTAAGACAAGACGCTGACGAGACATAGCGCGCAGACGAGGAAGAGAAGGGTGCCCCATCCGGTGGTGCCACAGAACGGTGGGGTGGGCAAGCGACCGGCAGGAGCACGACGCAGCGACTGGACCAGACGTAGGAACCTGACAAGACACAGCTACCTGGGGGGACGGAGCAACCTGGTGAGACGCGGGGACTCGAACGGGGGGCGAAACAGGGACCGGTGGCAGTAGGGGCGGCTGCCGCTGCGGCTGCTGCTGCGGCTGCTGCTGCTGCTGCTGGGGCTGCTGCTGCTTCTGCTGCTGCTGCTGCTGCTGCGGCTGCTGCTGCGCACTCGGGCCAGTGTGAAGAGTGTAGAGACCTGAGCCCGGCTCAGCAGCAAAGGTGGCCAGAGGCTGGTAAGAGTCCCCGTCAACACACACCGCAGTCTCTCCAGAAGGCTCAAACCACACACCCACGTGCTGACTCACGAGGGGTCGCACGCCCACCAAGTTCCGGGAGAACGAGGGGACGTGAAACCCAGTGAGAGACCCAGAAGGAGCAGCAGGACACGGCAAAGTGGTAGTGTGACGCGCGGTGACTGGTCCCGAAGTGGGATCAGCCAGCGCCACAGAAACAGGCGCAGGAAGTGGTGTAAGTGTCGTGCTGTCACGAAAGAAGCAGTGTGAGGCTCCAGAGTCCAGCGTGAACGACAGCGAACCGTCCTCCGAGGTAGCCGCTGGACTAGAGTCTACACAAGAACCTACACTAGCAACAGGCAACGGAGCAAGGCTAGCACCTAAGCTAACAACACCAGAGTAAACAGAGTCAGAAACACTAGAGTCAACAACAGCATACATAGCATGGGGAGTACCAATCAGATCAACTAACTGCTCAGCAGACATGCCCCACAGAGCGGAGCCGTAACGCTGAACAAGAGGAAGCCAGTCAGGGGCAGGAGCACCAACCCCGTAGACCAAACGAACCGTGTCAGTGAGCTGAGCAAAACACTGACCAGGGGGGTGAAAGCGGCCACAAGGGTGGCCCCGGCGAGCACCTGTCAGAACCTGATAGGTGCAGGGAGGGTAAGCAGCACCGCTCTGGGTCTGACGCAGCCCCGACCCCGGAGCCAGCTGCGGCCGCTGCTGCTGCTGAGGCTGCTGGGAGGAGAGGGGCTGCCGCTGCTGCTGAAGCTGCTGCTGACGCTGAGCCTGGTACCACGCCGCTGCTCCACCTCCCGTGGCCGGAAGTACAGGAGGCGACTGACGAACTCGGGCGTCGCCACCACCAGCAGGCGCAGTGGAGTCACCAGTCGCTGCACGAGACGCCTCTCCAGGCCCTGCACGCCCACCGCCGCCAGGCGCAACGTCACCTCCACTACCTCCGCCTCCACCACCACTACCACCACTAGAACCGCCTTTCTTGCCACCCCTACCGCGGGACCGCGACGCAGTCGTAACAGCAGCTGCAGTCGCGTCAGTAGCGGCAGTGGCAAGTGAGGCAGTAAAGGTGGGTAACTGCGGGACTGTGCACCCGTGGAAGAGTGGGGGGGGCACAGCACCAGAGGCAGCGGCTACCGAGCGAAGGTTGCTCTCGACGTCCTTGAGCGCAGACTCAAGGACCTCGACGGTGAGCTCACTAGGGTGCTTCAGCAGAAGCGCGTCGCGAACGGAGGCAAGGCGGTCAGGGAGGCTAGTGGCGATGAAATAGATAGTAATCGCCATAGGGGGAGGAAGCAGTGCAAGCTGTGCCTCAGTGCAAGCAGCGCGGTAACTAGCGTCGAGCGAGCGGAGGTGAGCGACCAAGTCAGCTGAGCGCTCAAAAGACGCAAGGTCAGGGAACAGGAACGGGAGGAAAAGGCGGCCAAGAGAGACAGTAGCGGGAGTAGAGTAGCGGGCCTTAATCGCAGTGAGGTACTCAGCAGCGGTGCGAACCTGAGTGAAGTGAACCTCCTCAGACTCAGGGAGGAGGCTGCTGAGCGCGATGCAGGCCGCAGCGTCACGCGACGTCCAAGCCGTCTGGTCAGCTCGCTGGGTGGTAAAGTGAGCTCTAGCGGCGTCGTCAGGGGCAGGTCCTAAAGGCGTAGGGTCGGGGGGCGCAGGGAGGGCACCAGCAGCGTGCGCCCAGAGGGTCTCGCCTGCCTGGACCTGACTCTCTAACAGACGGCGAGCGCGAAGAAGCCAGACGGAAAAGTCAAGAGGTCTACCGTCAGCGTCGAAACGAAGAACACGCTGAGTCGCCATAGCGAAAACGAACGGACGAAGCGGCGGGCAACGGAAGCGGACGCAGCGGTGGAAAACGAAAGTGGGGCACGGGCCAGGGCGACGGGCTAGGGCGCGGGCTAGGGCGACGCGCTAGGGCGCGGTCTGGGGCGCGGGCTAGGGCGACGGTCTAGGGCGCGAGCTGGGGCGTGGGCCTGGGCAACGGGTAAGGGCACGGGCCTGGGCGACGGGCTAGGGCGCGGGCCGACGGGCAGGGGCGCGGGCCTGGGCGACGGGCTAGGGCGCGGGCCTGGGCGACGGGCTAGGGCGCGAGCCAGGGCGACGGGCTAGGGCGCGGGCCTGGGCGACGGGCAGCGGGGGGGAGGCGCGGTTCGACGGGCAGCGGGGGGAAGCACGGGTCGACGGGCAGCGGGGGAAAGCGCGGGTCGACGGGCAGCCGGGGGAAGCGCGGTGCTACGGGCAGCGGGGAGGGGGGAAGCGCGGTTCGACGGGCAGCGGGGGGGGGGGGGGGGGGGGGGGGGGGGGGGGGAAGCGCGGTCCGACGGGCAGCGGGGGGGAGCGTGGGTCGACGGGCAGCGGGGGGAAGCGCAGCGCGACGGGCAACGGTACGCTAGATCGAGAGGCAGAACGAGTGGTAACGAACGAACGGGACTAGATCGGGCCGGCACTAGGCTCGGGAAAGGCGGGCGAAACGAGTGAGACAGGCTCGGAAGAAACGAACGAGGACGGGAGGAGCGGGATCCCACAGGATCCGAACCTAGGTGATACCATGTCAAACTGAGGAATGAATGATGCATTGATGTTGGTTGGGGTACAAGTAGCAAACCCTAACTTTGTACTCCCTAAGACAAACCTCACTATAGGCTACCACATTTGACACCACAGGGCTAACGAAGGACTACCCACAGGGCTAACCAGGTCTAACCACAGGGTTAATCACAGGGCTAACTACAGGGCTTATCATAGGGCTAACCACACAGCTAACCACAGGGTCGACCATATGGCTAACTACAGGGCTAACTATAGGGTTTATCACAGGGCTAACCACAGGGCTACCTCAGGGCTAACCACAGTTCTAACCACAGGGCTTGTGGCTCGTGGCTAGCTAGTCACAGGGCTTGTGGGTCGAAGGTGGATAGAATAAATTGCATTCCCGCGTCTGTCGGCACCCTTGCCTGCTAGCTCGCTGCCCTGATGCCGTGTGCTAACATCGCCCCCCTTTCACTGCGTCACCACATTGGAGTACTAACCACAGAGATTTGGCATTAGGGCACACTAGTCACAGGACTTGTGCCCCTGGCACATACATCACAGAGCTTGGGCCTCGGAGCACGCAAATGACAGGGCCCCTGCGTTGTAACACACTAGATCGTTACAGTGGTTGTGCATTATGAATGCTACGCTACAAACAGGGCTTGAGCAACAGACCACTCTTGTACATGCTAGTTATCAAAATCACGTTAGCTGGGGCTAACGGGGATAGAGCAACAGGGCACTCTCGATATCAGCTGTTGCAGTTTCGAGAACCAAGCACTAGAAAAAAAACTGCCAGGAAGGACACTGCAGACGCTTGCAATGCCACACGGTAGGACATTTTGAATTCAAGCTCGTACCGTACATTGTGCCAGGCCACTTTTTGATTGCCTTTCTTGTAGTGCTAGGCATGCCAGCAGGCCACTTAGCATGATTTGTAACATTATATAGTGCTTTTTACAATTGCTTCAGCAACATGTGCTGGTGTAGGATGGTTAGTACCGTATCACATTAATGTTATAAATTCTAAATCTGCGAGTCTTCAAGTCAGCTATCAAACACAAAATGGTTACATGGCCAAAGCATCCTTGGGCCCTGTCCCTTACATCAACCCGTTCACACTCACTGTAACCCCTTCACACCCACTCTAACCCCTTCTCATTCTCGGATCCCTTCTCTCTGCCACACTCCCCTTCTCACTCCTCCCTCCTGCTTTCCTCTCCCCTTCCACCCCTCCCCTTCCCTCCGGCTCTCCATCCATAACCCTCTTTCTCACTCCTATCCCCCTCTCACCATCACCCCCCACTCCTCCGCTGCTTTGGCCCGAGCCAAGGCTCCGACGCTGGTCATCCGGGCCTGTTCGAGCCGAACCTCGCTCCGAACCTCCGCCCGAGGTGGCACCTGCGCCGCGGCCACCAGAAGCACCTGCGTTCCTAGCCATTCTCGGATCATTGCTCTTAATGTTCCCACGCACAAAGCTACCACCAGAATTCATGGTTCGGTTTCGCTGCCCTTCTCCCACACCCGCCTTTCCCCTGCTCCCCACAGTTGTCCCTTCCAGCTCTCCTCCCCCTCGCTCTCCTCCTCCTGTTCCGGTTCCCTCTCTTCCTCTTGACACCTGTGTCCCTACTTGACCCCCACTCCTCTTCCCCCCTTCTCCTTCTCCTCCTCACTCTCCTCATCTTCCTCATCATCCTCATCAGAATCATCATCTGAATCATCGTCATCATCATCATCATCATCATCATCATCATCCCCATCATCTGAATCCTCCTCTTCCTCCTCTTCCTCCTCTTCTTTCTTCTGGCTCGCTCGTCTGTTCCCTGCCTGGCGTGTACCCGAATTGCCCCCATTCCCCCCATTCCCCCCATTCCTCCCAGTCCCCCCAGTCCCCCCTCCTCCACCACCACCACCCATAAGCATGCCCATGCCATACCCATTTGAACCCATACCAACAGCCCCACCACCCATATTCATGCCCATACCCATACCCCCCATACCCCCCATTCCACCCATGCCACCCATATCCCCCATATCCCCCATCCCCATTCCCCCCATCCCCATGCCCATATGCATGCCCATTCCCCCCATCCCACCCATTCCTCCCCCCATCCCTCCCCCCATATTTCCGCCCATCCCCCCGCCCATCCCCGCCCCCATACCTCCCCCCATGCCCCCCCTGCCCTGCGCCTGAGCTTGCTGCTCCATCAGCCTCTTCTTCTCTGCTTCTCGTGCCGTGGCCTGGGGGGGGGGGGGGGGAGAAGTGGGGAGAGATGGGGGGGCGAGAAAGAGTGATTTGAAGGGGTTAGATGGGGGGCGAGCGGCAGAGGACTGCTCAGAGGAGGCGGGGAAGAAGGGGCAAGAGAAAGGGGACTGAAGCGTTCAGCAGCATACCAGCAAAGGAGCGTCTGGCTCGCGGTAGAGAAGAGCAGTGAGCTGCTCGCCGGCCGAGGGCTCCACTTCTTGGCAATCGCGGCTGATCTTGACGGGCTGGTTGTCATTGTACTGGTTGCGCAGGTGGCGCGTCTTGTTGAATGATAGCTCACACAGCTGATGGGATGGAGAGGGGCGTGGGAGGAAGACAAATGAAGGGGACGGGGGGCAGCATGTGAGTGTGGGCAACGTTGGCTGGTCTTGAAAGGTGGTTGTCGTTGTACTGGTTGCGCAGATGGCCCGTCTTGTTGAACGATAGCTCACACAGCTGGTTGGCAGTGAAGAGCGGGTGGGAGATGATAGGGGGCGAGAGAGAAACAGCAAGCAGCTCGGGAATCAATTGTCGTTGAACTGGTTGCTCACACGGCTTAAGGTGCTCAAAAAGGACTGTGGCTGCCTCCTCTCACCCCCCTCCCCCATCCTCTCACCTTGAGACATGAAATGCGAAAATTCTGTCCATAGCTGCCCATCCGCTGAGCATACTCAGTGTATCCCCCCCTCTCTCACTCTCCCCTCCTCGCTCCTCTCCAGCCCCTCCCCCCTCACCTTGAGCCATCGGATACGGAAGTTTTGTCCATAGCTGCCCATCCTCTGAGCATACTTCCACGGCCCTCCCCCCACCACTGCTCCTATGCGCGACATCATTAGCGCACAGCCCTGGCAAGGTGAAAGGGGGGAAAGGTAGGGGAATGTGGGAAACAGAGAAACAAGGAGAGTGAGGCCTGGGGAGAAGAGAAACAGCATACTTCCGGCCCTCCCCTTGTGTGTGATAAGTCGATTTTTTAGTCGACTCAAAAGCCGTGTGTGATAAGTCGATTTTTTAGTCGACTCAAAAATCGACTTATCACACACGGAGAAGAGAAACAGCATACTTCCATGGCCCTCCCCTCGTACACCCCATTTAGCTTCAAGTGACGCTGCAGTCCCTACCTTTCCCCATTCACCTGGAAGTGCCTGGTCTCATTGACGGAGAAGATGAGGGTAACGCTGTCACAGGACTCATATGCCTCGTTCAGCTTCAACCCACTCTACAGCCCCTAGCTTCCCCCCCACACCTGGAAACTCACCTGGAAGTGCCTTGTCTCATTAACGGAGAAGACGAGGATAACGCTGTCACACGACTCGGATGCCTCGTTGAGCTTCAACCCATCTTGTTCTGCAGACCCCAATCCCAGACACCTCATGTTTTCCCCTCACCTGGAAGTGACTCGTCTCATTAACAGAGAAGATGAGGATAACGCTGTCACACGACTCGTACGCCTCGTTCAGCTTCCCCTCGTTGTTGCGGTGCATACATACATGTGCACCGCACTGCAACCCACTCCACCCCCTAGCTCCCCCCGCCTCACCTGGAAGTGCCTGGTCTCATTGACGGAGAAGATGAGGATAACGCTGTCACACGACTCGTACGCCTCGTTCAGCTTCCCCTCGTTGTTGCGGTGCATACATACATGTGCACCGCACTGCAACCCACTCCACCCCCTAGCTCCCCCCGCCTCACCTGGAAGTGCCTGGTCTCATTGACGGAGAAGATGAGGATAACGCTGTCACACGACTCGTACGCCTCGTTCAGCTTCCCCTCGTTGTTGCGGTGCATACATACATGTGCACCGCACTGCAACCCACTTCACCCCCTAGCTCCCCCCGACTCACCTGGAAGTGTCTGGTCTCATTGACGGAGAAGATGAGGATAACGCTGTCACACGACTCGTACGCCTCGTTCAGCTTCCCCTCGTTGTTGCGGTGCATACATACATGTGCACCGCACTGCAACCCACTTCACCCCCTAGCTCCCCCCGCCTCACCTGGAAGTGCCTGGTCTCATTGACGGAAAAGATGAGGATAACGCTGTCACACGACTCGTACGCCTCGTTCAGCTTCCCCTCGTTGTTGCGGTGCGTCGCCCACATGCCCCGCTGCGCCGACAGTTCAAGATTTTCTAAATTGTTGCTCTTCACGATGAAGTACCTGGGGAAGGGGGAATGGAGAGGGGGGAAAGAGGAAGGCGGTTGGGGGCAAAAGGAGGGGTTGCGGTTGGGGGCAAAAGGAGGGGGGCACGGTTCCTTTGTGTGCTGCAGTCGCATCGCCCACATGCCCTGCTGTGCTGACAGCTAAAGGTTCTCTAAACACACACGCACACACACACCTGGTTGTGCCGGGTGGTGGGGGGATGGCAAGACTCATGGGAGGAGAGGGCGCCACTGCTGCCATGCCTGCTGTTCATTGCGGGATTCAGTTGACTACAAAAAAACCCTTTTTACGCACACAACCACGCACACACGCACCTGGAGACGGCGCCATTGCTGCTCCCATGCCTGCTGCTGAGTTTGATTGACTAAACCGTCACTTGACAAACACGAGCACACGCACACAATGACACAAATACGCACCTGGTTGTGCCTGGAGGCGGGGGAATGGCGAGACTCATGGGTTGAGACGGCGCCATTGCTGCTCCCATGCCTGCTGCTGACACATCACCCATCATCATCCCCCCTTCCCCGTGCATCCCTCCTGCTCCCCCTCCCATCCCCCCTCCTCCCATCCCTCCCCCCATCCCTCCCCCCATCCCTCCACCCATCCCTCCCCCTCCTCCCATGCCTCCTGCTTGAGCCGCCATCCCTTGCTGTTGCTGCATATGCCCCTGATTTGGAGCATTTGCCTGATTTGGAAAGGTTGCCTGGTTTGGCGTGTTTGCCTGATTTGGCATGTGTGCCGGCCCTCCTCCCCCACCACCACCATCACCACTACTACCCCCACCAGTAGCAGCAGTAACACCACCCTTTTCAGCAGCCCCCATACCGCCCATCCCACCCCCTGCCTCTGCCCCGTCCCTTACGTTCCCCACCCCATTGGCAACCCCTCCCCCTCCCCCTCCCCCTCCCCCTCCCCCTCCCCCTCCCCCTCTGTCCCCGCCTCCCCCTCCCCCTGTGGGTGCGCCCTCTGCTCCCCCTTCGCCCGTGGCCCTATTCACCCCTCGCATCCCTCCTCCCCCTTGCTGCTGCTGCCCCCCCTGCCCTCCTTGCTGGCCCTGCTGCTGCCCTGTTTGCTGCGCTTGCTGATTCACAGCTGCCCCCCCTGCCCCTCCGCCCGCCCCCATTCCCCCTCCGCTTTGCCCCATTCCCCCTCCGCCTGGCCCCATCCCCCCTCCGCCTGCGCCCATCCCCCCAGCAGGCCCTGCTCCCCCGCCTGCTTGCCCCATGGGGCCCCCTTGCCCCATCTCCCCTCCTCCCCCCATTCCCCCTCCCCCGCCTCCGCCCATACCCCCACCTGCTCCTCCCCCAGGCCCCATATTCCCCCCTGGGCCCATTCCCCCTTGCCCCATGCCTTGCCCCATGCCTCCCCCCATGCCTCCCCCCATGCCTCCCCCCATGCCTCCCCCCATGCCTCCCCCTATCCCTATTCCCCCTCCGCCATGTGCGCCCATCCCCCCGCCCCCCTGCTGCTCCATCCCCCCAGGCCCAGAAAAGAACCGCACAGGCTTGTTGCCGCCCCCCATTGGCCCCCCATTCCCCATCCCCGGGCCCCCCATGCCTCCCCCCATGCCTCCCCCCATCCCTCCCCCCATCCCTCCCCCCATGCCCCCCCCTCCGCCCCCCATCCCCCCCGCGAAGTGGAAGGGCGGGCGCTGCTGCAGCTGCAGTTGAAACTTTTCCGCTAGGGCCTCTACAGGAGGAGGCGGGCCGGGCAGCTTTAAATGTCGGTAGCGGCAATCAGGGCCGTTCGGGCAGAATCCAAGCTTGTACCTGGGGGGACGGAAGGGGAAGGAGAAGGGGAAAGGGGAAGGGGAAGAGGGAGCGGGGGAGGGGGGGACTATGGGTAACAAGGATGATTAATCAGAAACATGGGAGCGAGCAAGAGCACATGGCAGCGAGCAACAGCAGTGAATCACAGGGCTATCAGAAGATGAGAAGAAAAGATGAGAAGAAAAGATGAGTTGAACGGACAACCTTGCTTGGAATGGAGAGCACAAGCAGCATCAGGCTATGATAACGGCAGGTCAGTCAGTCAGGACCTGTAATAGCCTGTAATAACATGGTCCTTACGGCGCCAATAAAAAGCACCTCAATTTTCGCAATGGGAAGTGCAAGCAGTATGAGGATATGCACGAGCATTCACTGGGGAAATGCAGCATTATGAGTGAATGCACGCAATCATGTGCACTGAATAGAGCCATGCGCGCAATCATGTAGCCATGCGCGTGCCAAAGGCAGCACGGGAGCAGAGAAGATTCTGGCTGAAACGGACAGGAGGTGAAAAAGGAAAGCTTTTATTATTATCAGGAATTGACAACAGATCATAAATGCAGACGTTACAAAGAAACAATCGCAAGAATGGCAACTCCAGCCTACTCTGAAGCAGAGAGCGTACACGCATAACCTAAAGCCTGCAAATACCCTAAGGCTCACAAGTAACACCGATATATACAGAGTTTAAGAAAGGCAAGCCAACAGTCACAACCATCTAAACCATCACTGCTGGATCGACTAATAACTCATCACGACTAATCATGAACAGGAGCACTTAATCGTCAATTTCAATAAACCGTAACGTACATGTTACACTCCTTGACGTCTTCGTTGGTGTGCTTGTACACGCAGTCAACCTCCCTGCACTCGCCCCACCGCGCAAAGTACCGGCAAACCGGCATGCGGCTCTTGTCGTACTGGTGCAAAAACCCGCAGTCGTTCCCCTTCATGCACAGCCCGCGCAGCCAGTGCCGGCAAACGGTCTGCCGGTAATTCCGCCGGAAACCGGCAGGCGGCGGGCCGCCCCCGTGGCCCCCTCCCATGTCGTGCGCCTGCTGCTGATGCGGCTGCTGCTGCTGCTGCTGCTGCTGCTGCTGACTTTGCGGGAATTGGTGTTGCTGCTGCTGCTGCTGGTACGGGGGTTGCGGGTGCTGCGACAAATTCCCGCCGAACCCGTCGGTCCTCGCGCCGAAATTGCCGCCGCCCGCGCCGCCGGGTGCGCCAGGGCCGGCGCTCGGCTCCACGGATGCCGCCGCGCCGGGCGCGGAAGAAGGCACGGCGGTGCTGAAGGCGGGCGCGGACGGCGGGAGCGGGCCGGGGCCGAGCGTCTGCTCGAAGTCGAAATCCTCGAGAGCATCGTAGTCGTCCATTGTGACGCGTGGCGGGAATCGACGGTGATAAAGAGGCCGAGCGGGTTGAGTCGAATGATCAACGAACACGGGTTCTGAAGATTCAGCGACGGGATCGGTGAGTTAACGACGCAAATCGGTGTGGTGAAGCGAGGCCCTGAAACGTAACGATGCTAGGCGGCTCAATCCGACTAAAGCAACGTCAGCAGGGGAACAGCGGTACGTCGTTCGCTCGCGCGTTTAACGGTACGGGATGCGGGCGACAGATGGCACCGCAACAACGCTGGCGATCCCAAGCGGCCAACAAACCCTAAAATTCGATCACTCTCGCCCGCCACCTGTGATGACTATCCGTTCCATAAGATGCTTTCGCAAGCACGTCCCTCGTCGCCAGACTGCGCTCAGTTCAAGACACAAAATCCGGTCGCGCGGCCTGCTTTCTAATCGTCGGAACCGCCGCTACGGCCTACATATATTTTACCTGAGCGCAGTAGGGACCGCCATACCATTTTGTCTTAGTCGAAAGTGCGCAACGAATTTCAAGATGTGCTTTTGAAAACGGCTGTCGGTGAAGCGAAGTTTTCCTCCTACCATGAAGTTATGCTATAAGGTGCCTCATATTCGTGCACAGTTACGGTGAGCTGAAGCTTGTAAAATTTGTTAATGGCAGCTGCATTTGATATCTACCTTTTTACATTCGTATCGTATGCAAGAATTCACCAATTGTAGCAAAGCCCAGGATGAATGCTATATATCCAGATCATCGTCGGGGTCTTCATCCGAATCTGGGTATTCGTCATCCGAATCACGTTCATAATGAATCAACCCCCCACCCCCGCCTTCGCTCCATTCGCCCCCAGTGGTGCCCACTGCAAGCTCCGCCATACGAGTTGAGACACCACCAACAGAACTCTCCCCAAAAGTCTTTGCTGTTCCCTTGATGTGGCCTGGCGCAAGGCCCCTCCTCCCGTCGTAAATCTTGATTGGCCCAGTTTCACCTGGATATGGGAGTGGACACGACACGACACCAACACTGATAAGATCAGACCAGCAATGATAAGATCAGACCAGCAATGATAAGATCTGAGCAGCAATGATAAGATCAGAGCAGCAATGATAAGATCAGACGCAAGAAAGAAAATGAAGAAAACAAAGAGGTGAGGAGACGAGAGGAGATGAAACGATATGAGCACGTGCCGCAGGAAAGGAGCGGTTGGCCGGGGTTGGGAGGGGTTGAAAGGAGTTCAAACCAACCTCGGTGCTCGTATGGAAGCACTACTTTCTCTCTTGCTGCCCGCTCCTCCTCTGAAAGCTCAAGGCGGAAGGAGACCTGAGTGTTTAACAGTGCAATGGACAAAAGGAAGAGGGAAAGAGAGAACAACAATTTTGAGCACCACAACTTTCTCTCTTGCTGCCCGCTCCTCCTCTGAAAGCTCCAGGCGGAAGGAGACCTGAGCGGTTGACAGTGCGGTGGAGAAAAAGCAGAGGGAAAGGGAAAACAACAATGTTGAGCACCACAAATTTCTCTCTTGCTGCCCATTCCTCCTCAGAAAGCTCCAAGCGGAAGGATAACTGGAGCCAGGTGGAGGGGTTTTTGAGAATTGTCAAAAACCAGCTCGGAAGGATAAGTGGAGGCAGGTGGAGGGGCAGTGTGACACATGGTGGAAGAGAAACCTGAGAAAGGTTTGCAGGGAAGGATGAAAAGGGGAAAGGGGTCATGGTGAGAGGCAGAAAGAGAGGTATACCAGGAGCGGGAGAGAGAAGAAGAGAAATGTGGCAATGTGTATTCCAGCAACCATGCAAAACACCCGCAGGGTGCAAAGCATCTGCTGATCTCACCTCTGGCACCCGATCTCCCTTCGCCCGGATTGGATCCACATCCGCAGCCTCCCCTTGCCCTCTCGCCCTTGTGTGTGGCCCTACAACTGTGTCTATGCCAGGCTGTTCCTGTGGAAGAGGTACGTCGGGAGGTACTTTAGAGCCATTGCTTCTGCTGTCGGTAGCAAGAGTGGTTTGTGGCGCGGTAACAGGTGATTCAGTGGGCGGGGAGGGTTGTTGTGGTGTGCGCACAGAACCCCTGGTCTGTGCGTCGATGTGCACTGCCCCTTGCCGGTCAAAATGGAACTCCTCAAGCTGCATTCAAGGTGAACAGAGGGAAGGGGAGAGGTGAGAGGTGGTGCGCGGAATGATGGAATCATGTACTGATGGACCGACGGACAGACAGACAGACGGACACAATTGTAAGACGTCGGTGAACTGGCAGGGGCAAACCAGAAAGCAGAGAGCGCCAACGAGAGAGAAAGAGACTTACTGCTGTTCGGAATTTCCCCGAAGCCCTCTTCTGCTGCAACAGCAGGATCCCTCCCGGCAACACGTGCCGATCCCCCATGAAGTCCCCACCCATGCCCGTGCTGCCACCACCCTCGCTCCTGCCACTGCCTCCCCCACCAACATTACCAGAGGCCGCTCTGATGCTGCTGGTGCTAGTCGTGGCAGGGGTAACAGCTGGGGTTCCGAATGGGTGATGGGAAGAGGAGGAGGGATGAGGGAGTGAGGGAGAGGAGAGGAGGAGGGAGAGAGGGAGGAGGGAGTGGCTGGGATGGGGCTCTAGAGAGAGGAGTGCGTGCGCCATGTGGCGCAAGGAGGAGGTGACAGCTGGCGGGGTGACGTCAGCATGGGATAGGAGGAGAATTCCCGAGACTGAGGCTGGAAGGGAGAGAGGGAGGGGAGGAAAGGAGGATGGATACAGGAGGGAGGGGGGGAAGGATTAATGATACAATTGATGAATGCAGCATACGTAATGGGATGCATTTTGTATGATGAAGATGCAGAGTAAAGAAGTAAGAAGTGAAGTCATGCTATTTCAAGCTAGCAATGCTCTCTGCACGCAACATGCTTGAGCATACATGCCTGATGATGATCGGTCCCTCTCTCTCCACGACCCCTTACCATGCCACTGCAGTCGTGCCATCATGGCGAGGACGGCTGCTGGCGTGTTGTGGCGCAAGAATGGGTCCAGCTGATGGCATGGCATGGCATGCAGAGAGGATGGTGGCATGGCGTGGCATGGTATGGTATGGGGTGGGGGAAAATGCAGGGAGAGGGGGAATGCATGGGGAAGTGGGATGAGATGAGGAAGGATGGTGGTATGGGGAAACGAAGTGCCGGGAGAGAGGGAAGTGAAACGAGTGAGGTACACAAGACAGAGCAGCATCGGTGACGTACCTACCGAGTCTAGCACCACAATGGAAGGAGAGCTCCCTTGCGCGCCTGTGTGTGATTCGGTGGCTTGAGGCTTAGCTGCACAACTGGAATGAAAGTGATGGACGTAGGGTGAGAGGACACGGGGGTGTGAGGAAATGGGGGTGTGAGGAAATGGGGGTATGAGAAATGGGGGTGTGAGGAAATGGGGGTGTGAGGAAATGGGGTTGTGAGGAAATGGGGGTGTGAGGAAATGAGGGTGTGAGAAATGGGGGTGTGAGGAAATGGGGGTGTGAGGAAATGGGGGGGGCGATGGAAGGGATAGTGATGGTTAAACATTTACTACAGAACGCCGCTTCGGAGCCATGGAGACTTACAGAATGCGCTGCTCAAGTGACTGCAGGTCCCACACGTTGCAGCAGCTGCTGGGAAAGGGATCTGCTGTGCCGCTGCGTTCACTCCTGTCACCTTCATTGTGGCCACTGGGATCGCCTGATTGACCACAGGAAGGCTGAAACGGCTGAAACGGCTGAAACGGCTGTCCCCACCCCATGGGGTCAGAGCAGCAGTCCACTAGCGCGCAGTGACACGCGCACAGCCCCCCTGCAGCGCCATGCGCGATGGTCGTGGCGGTTGTGGCAGCACGAGGGGAGGCTACGACCAGCACTGCTCGGCTGAGAGGGGTTGCGGCCAGGGAGGGGAGGGAGTGGTCGCAGGAGAGAGGATAGAGGGGATGGAAGAAATTTAGGGAATGTAGGGACACAAGATACGCACATAAACATCACACGCACAGTTCACATACACATGCACACTCACACACCTTGCCTGCGCGCGTTTGCAGTGGATCGCGCGAACCAGGGACTCAGCCATGTGGCGCAAGATCTGCCAGCCTCCCAGAACGTGACACGTGTCGCTCAGCACAACCGTCGGCGCCTCCATCCCGTCGATCCTTCCCTCCCGCAACAGACGCACCGCTGCGGCCGCCATGCGCTCGTGATCGATAATAGAGCTTCGCAATTATTGTAACAAGCTGATCAATGCTCTCGCTCCTATTTGCTACAGATGCCACCTGTTTTGATGATTCGCTCCTAACAGCAATCCTGTAGGCTTGAAAGCTAGTGATGTATATCAACCTGCCGTAGTTTGCTGGATCAGTCCCCTTTCGTGCCACTGATCCGCAATTCTTCCAGGCGGAACTCACGTCGATCCCCTGTATATATATGAACGGATGCTTCGTGTTTGCTCTAGGCAACCTGGCCTTGAGACTGCTGATGCCGATGAGCAGAAAACATGAGGCAAGTGTTGAAGCAGCAGCTTGAAACCCGGGATTGACACGAGGTGCCACCATTGTGTTCCCTTCTAGGTAACTCCCGATCCAAACATCTCGCCATTGGGGTCGTTTCTGCTCCTGAGACCGAACGGGTGTTCCGTACCTGCAGGATTTCGTCCTGAAGCCCTCTCGCGACACTCCGCAACAGGCTGTAACACCAGACCACAGATGGACCCTGGTACAATGTTTGACACCAAAACAATTCGCGAGCATGTGCGATGAACTTCCAAAATGACCTCTTCGCAAATCTGTGCCAGGGCCAGAATCTGAGCCAATCATGTTCAACCCTAGCCTCAAGCTCAGCTGTCATATGGTCCCAAACCTGCCGAAGTTTGGTAAAGCGTGAGCCATGCATGCAACCCACGGCATCACTCGGACCACATCAGCCAAACAGTCACATGCAAACCCAAGCACCAACCACTTTCTCGTTGCCTAGTCGCAACAGAATGTAACTCGCATACAGATTCGCTCCTGCCACACCCCAGTCAACTCCTTCGCCTGCACTAATCGACAAGCTTTCGCCAATAGGGTTTCCCTAGCTGCGAATATTCTCCACCTTGGGATCATCATCACCGAGTGACCAGCGAGACACCACCATGAATCGCCTTGTCCCCGTCCAACCTCATCTTCTTCCTTTTCCTCTTCCTCTCTCCTTGCCCTTCCATTCCACTTGACATGTCCCTCTCGTACACTACCATCCTCCTGTTCCACATCCATTTTTTTCGTAGTCTGGTAGACCAGGACTACTGTGCTAGGGTCCCAGGAGTTCGCGGTTTCAGATTCAGCTGAGTTGGTCTGTCGTGTTTGGAAGTTTTTGTGCAGTTAGCACATCCAGTCCATGGATGGCTTGAAGTTTAGCTGAACGTATCGTAGCTAGCAGCGGGAACGAGCAGGACGACCTAACCCTAGTTCAGGGCCCTGCTCTGTGGGCCCTGGACGTAGAATTAGTTTAGGGCTTGCGCTTAGTAACCAGAAAGTGGACAGGTGATAGGGGTTGTTTCATGCGAGCGTAGCTTAGGTTTGAACGACCCTTACAAGCTTCGGGGCATGGAGCCCAGAATTGCGAACAAGTATAGGTTAGGGAGAAAAATCGGAAGCGGATCTTTTGGCGAGATCTACCTCGGTGAGCTTCTGTTCAGCTGTGCCCATCTCCTAAACACCGTAACCCGTTTCCTCGACATCAGCACGTCTCGTTCCATACCTCGTGCCGTTCGCCGTCCCAAATATTTTCTCCCTCCTCTGCCGTTACCTCTCCCTTATTTACGTCGTCAACAGGAACGAACGTTCAGACAAATGAAGAAGTCGGCATAAAGCTGGTAACCACTCAGTTTTCTATAGTTTACGACGCCACCGTTTTTTTTTTTCTTCGCTATGTCGCTGACGTCCGGCTTCCGTGGCTATTTTTCCGTGTAGGAATCGACCAAGACGAAGCATCCTCAGCTACTCTACGAGTCGAAGCTGTACAGGATTCTTCAAGGAGGAAGTGCGTATTTCAAACCTATATTTTCCGACCTCACATACATATCCTTGCGAAAATTACCATACTAGCAAAGCTATGCGGATTCTACGATTTGTGCTCGATACCGGCGCCTGTATTTCATTGCTGAAGTGTTGACAGCACTTTTCGTGCCTTGGCCTCTCTTTTTTCGCGCTCGCTCGATGCTGCTGTGACAGCCGGCATCCCGAACATCCGGTGGTTCGGCGTGGAAGGGGACTACAATGTCATGGTCATCGACCTGCTCGGGCCCAGCCTCGAGGACCTCTTCAACTTCTGCGCCAGAAAGTTCTCGCTCAAGACTGTTCTCATGCTCGCGGATCAGCTGGTGGGTGCTTAGGTTACCTTTCAGTCAGCTCAAACGTGTCGTCGTCTTCTGCGCCAGGAAGTTCTCCCGTAAGACCGTTGTGATGCTCGAGGATCAGCTGGTGGGTGCTTAGGTTTCTTTAAGTATTGGTGGTGCAAACGGCTTGTTATCTTCCTCTGGGACCGTTCACATGCTCGCGGATCGGCCAGTCGGTATTTTCTGCGCCATCGAGTATTCTGGTGGTGCAATTTTCCAATCTTACGGAGTGACAGGAGCAGTTCCGAAGGTTTGTTGGTGTATGCAGGTTGAAGCTCTTCGGTTGGCAGCGATCGCGGAAGTGACTGTCGACCGGTAGTTACTAAACGGGCCGGTAGTTTTGAAACAGTATTCTCGTAACTCGCTGGTACCGCTCGCTTGAAAACGGACTGGTACTCAAAACGGGCCAGTAGATTTGGGCAAACGGGTAGGGGTAGTTCAGAGAGCGTCGCGGCGGTGTGGAAGCGTGCCTGGTGGTTCGCGTGAGTGCGCGAAGGAAAGGAGTACGTGGCGACGGATATCGCCATCGGTTGTCGCAGGACGTTGTTCGTTATTAAACGTTTCAGCTTGGTAGCTTTGGAAGCTTGGCACGCGTTTGGTGTTTCGCGATGGTCGAAGCGGGAAGAGTAGAGACGAGATATGGGATGGGACGGTATGGGATGAGATGGGCTGGGAACGGATGGAAACCGTGTTGCAGAAGCGAAGTGACTGTCTCTCATCCGTGATAATTCAATCATGTGCAGAAGTTCTGGTTCTCTTCCCGTTTCTCAACCGTTGCAGATCAACCAAGTGTAGTACGTGCACTCAAAGAGCTTTCTGCACCGCGACATCAAGCCAAACCAACTCGACTCCCGTCTGAGTCAATGATTATGCACTCCCGTTCCCCCTGGCTCACCATTCCCGCAGATCAACCGAGTGGAGTACGTGCATTCGAAGAGCTTCCTGCATCGCGACATCAAGCCCGACAATTTCCTGATGGGGCTGGGCAGGCGCGCCAACCAGGTGTACATCATCGACTTCGGGCTCGCCAAGAAGTACCGCGACCCCACCACGCACCAGCACATCCCCTACAGGTACGTCCGTGCGTCCTCTCTGCATCCACTCTGCCTCTGCGTCGCCTGGGAAAGTGAGACTGAGTGGCGTGAAACCCCTTGGTCTGGCTGACTCGTTGACATAGTAGTCCTGGGACTCCCACGCTCGCGCCCTCATCCCCTCATTCCCCTCGCCTGCCTGCCCTGCGCCGGTCCCTCTGTCCCCCTTCCCACCCCTCCCTCCCCACCTCACAACCCCCTTCCCGGTTGCCCTTCCCTGTATCCATATTTTTTTCCGCGCCAACCCACGTTCTTCTCCTCTCGGTGTGCAATTTCTATGTGCTTGCGCTGACTCTCCACGTGCGTTCTTTGCTCCCGCTCATGGGCGCGTTCTCTTCACCCGCGTTCTTCTCACCTGCGATTTGATCGTGCGCATGCATGGTGTGGTTGGTGGCCTGATGCAGAGAGAACAAGAACCTGACTGGCACGGCTCGCTACGCCAGCATCAACACACATCTCGGCATCGGTATGTGCCTGCCGCCCATCGGCCTTGCTCCGCTCGCCTTACATCCTTGCTCCGCTCGCCCCACTCCCCCGCTCCCCTCACCCCTCGCCCTTGTCCACTCGCCCCTCGCCTCTGCTCTCTTGTGCTCGTCATCATCTTTCTCTCAAGACGTGCTTGTATGTTCATGTCACACACACACCGTGCTCTCATGCGCATGGCGCCTGTGCGCATGTATACGTTGTGGGCAGAGCAAAGCCGGAGGGACGATCTGGAGTCGCTGGGCTATGTGCTAATGTACTTCCTCCGAGGAAGGTGCGCTTCTGGCTGCCGTTAGATTGCCTGAGGAACCAGGAACTTTCCTTCTGCATCTAGTGACCCTCTATAAACCTCCCTTTTTTTTTTTTTTTTTTTTTTCCGAATTGGCCCTTGCTTAGGGCGGTTCTTTCCACTGGGTCCATCCGTTCCGCTACACCTTCTTTGAAGGATGTGGCATTTCTGTCGGGCTAGTTTGCTGAGGCACGTTGGTCTGTGCTGTGTTGTGCAGCTTGCCATGGCAGGGTTTGAAGGCGGGTACGAAGAAGCAGAAGTACGAGAAGATCAGCGAGAAGAAAATGTCCACCCCCATCGAGGTGTGTATGTAGTGTTGTCATGTATTTGTCTAGTCAACTCAATTCCCATCGAGGTATTCATGTAACATTGTGTTGCTGCAACTCTCCGTCACCCATCACCTCACTACTGTCTCCTCTGAGAGGGCCACCCCACGGAGCTCGTGTCTTACTTCCACTGCTCTGGAAATATTATTTCTTAGTTCCCACACAGATTCCGCTGGTTTCTTTTATTCCCCCCCTTAATCCCCGTCCCCCCCATCCCCCCCATCCCTGCAGGTGCTTTGCAAGGGCTATCCCACGGAGCTGGCGTCCTACTTCCACTACTGCCGCTCGCTGCGCTTCGATGACAAGCCCGACTATGCTTACCTTAAACGCCTTTTTCGCGACCTCTTCATTCGCGAAGGTGCGTGCCTTTTAGTGCATGCATGCCACCACCCGCCCCACCCCACCCCACCCCACCGTACCAAGCCAATTCCCCTCCTCCACGCCATGTCATCTCCCGCCCCGCCAGTTTTCCACGTGCTCGACTGGACCAATTTCAAGTACCAGCATTTTCTTTCCTCTGCCGCCCCGGGCCCCGATAACCCGCCCTGACATCCCATAACATCCACCAACAGGGTTCCAGTTCGACTACGTGTTTGACTGGACCATCCTCAAGTATCAGCAGTCGCAGGCGTCTGTAGCCCCCAACCGCATGATGGTACGCTCTCCCCTCCGTCCACCTCTCCCCTCCGTCCACCTCTCCCCTCCATCCACCTCTCCCCTCCATCCACCTCTCCTCTTCATCCACCTCTCTTCATCCACCTCTCCTCCCCATCCACCTTTCCTCCCCATCCACCTCTCCTCTTCATCCACCTCTCCTCTTCATCCACCTCTCCTCTCCCTCCACCTCTGATGTATGTGCTCGAATGGTCCATTGTTAATGCTCTGCCTCCCATGATTTCTTCACGTGCTACAGACATTCGTTCCGCGTTTTTCCCAATGTAACTCCCTGATCGTGTCCTGTGCGTATGCACTGTGGTTGTGTGTGTGGGAGGGGGGATGGGGATGCGGGAGGGGAAGGGAAGGGGGGGGGGGTATGTGAATGCATGTCGTTGTGAAATGCCCTGTTCTGTGTGTGTCCATGTGCGTGTGCGTGTGGTCGCGTCTGCAGGGTGCAAATGCGGCAGCTGCAGCACCATCACCAGCTGCCAATGCGCCAGGTCAGCTTACGCATTATCTTTGACACACCCCCTTAATCCTCGTAATCCTCTCATCCCCCATCTATGCCATCCCTCTCATTCCGCTTACATGATATTCTTTTCTATCCGCCTCCCCCTCCCACCCCCTCTTCTTCCCACCAACTCTGTCACTCCTCCCCTCCTTTCTGCCTTCTTGTCTGCCCTTCGCTTGAACTTCCCTGACCGTAAAAATACCCTTAGCACGCTCCCTCTGTCCCTCCCTCGTTCCCTCCCTCTGTCGTCCGCCATCCCTTGCTCTATCCCAGACTTGAATCCACATGCATTCACCAGCTCATGCCAGAGTTTTTTCCTGATGTCATGTTCTGTCATCTTTTGATATGTCTCAAAAGTTTTCTCCTAATGCCGTGTTCCATCATCCGCTCCCTCCCTTTCTTCTTCCCGAGTTGACTTTTGAGTCGACTCAAAATGCACATGCATTCACCAGCTCATGCCAGAGTCTTTTCTTAATGTCTTGTTCCATCATCCGCGCCCTCCCTTTCTTCTTCCCCCCTCTCTCTCCACCCGCGCCCTCCTTCCCTTCCCGCGCCCGTGCATCCCCCTCCCGCGCTCGCCCGTCCCCCTCCCGCGCTCGCCAATGTGTCCCCTCCCGCGCTCGCCCGTCCCCCTCCCGCGCTCGCCAATGTGTCCCCTCCCGCGCTCGCCCGCCCCCTCCAGACGCGGACTTGGCTCGCCGCAGGTCCCCCATGGAGAGCCCCCGACACCGGAGCCCCATGCCCCACGCGGACGAGGAGGTGAGGGATTGGGTAGCGGGGGGATGGGCTCTGGTATGCGGGGTATGGACTGTACAATGGTCACCCATGGAGAGCCCCCGACTCCGGAGCCCCATGCCCCACGCGGACGAGGAGGTGAGGGTATAATCCGGGTCAGATGGTTCTGGTGGGGGGTAACGTACAATGGTCACCCATGGAGAGCCCCCAGCACTGGAGCCCCATGCTGCACGTGGTCGAGGAGGTGAGCCCTATGTTTCACGCGGGTATGGAGGTGAGGGGCTTGTCGCTGGTTGATGGGCTCTGGTGTGTGTGAGAGCGGGACAGGGGTGCAGAGCCCTGCGTGAAGCTGCGTTTGGCTGATGCTGTGATTGCCAACACTCTCCGCTGCGCATTGACCTTCCTTCACCCCTTCCCTGTTCACAGGCGGAGGCAGAGCGCCATGCATACGGGCGGACGGGCAGCGGGTCAGGGGCGCGCAGAGCCCCTGGTGCTGTTGATGCTATCAATCAACCCACACACTCCCACCTGCGATTGGCTCCGCTCTCTCCCCCCCCCAAACACACACAGGCGGAGGCAGAGCGCCATGCATATGGGCGGACTGGCAGCGGGTCAGGGGCGCGCAGAGCGCCTGCTGCATGAGGTGGTGATGCTATACATGGGACGTGCTGTGAAAACTAACACACCACTGTGCACTGACCTTACATCTCCCCATCCCCTCTCCCCAGGCGGAGGCAGAGCGCCATGCATACGGGCGGACGGGCAGCGGGTCAGGGGCGCGCAGAGCACCTGCTGCTGGCGGGATGGCGCCCGCACAGGCAGCAGGGGGGGCAGGGGGCGTGCGGGGGAGCACACCTGACGCCCTGGATAGCAAGCGAGGGCTGGGACTCACGAATGCGCTGTCAGGAATTCGCTCAGGGTCGCGTGTCCGCACTGGTGAGCTGTTGTTGGTGTTTGGTTGTTGGTACTGTGTTCTCTGGGGGCGTGCGGGGGTGTTTTGAGACGTCTCAAAAAACTGCAGGGGAGCACACCTGACGCCCTGGATAGCAAGCGAGGGCTGGGCCTCACTAACGCGCTGTCAGGGATTCGCTCAGGGTCGCGCGTCCGCACTGGTGAGCTGGGATTGATTGGTGCTTGGTGGTGGTGCGTCGTGATGGGAATATGTGGTGATTGAGTTTCGGGTTTAGGGGCTTGTGGATATTGGCTTCGGATCACGAATTTGCAGTTTTGAGCGATGTTGCTGGTCTACTCTACCTTCCCTCCATTTCCGCCCATGAGTTCGATGAATTGATAACGGGAGTGTCGCTTCATTCATTAACCTCCTCCCCTCGCCCCCATTTGCCCCCACACCCTCTCCCTGCTCTGCTTCCTCTCCCCCCTGTTCCTCTGCCCACTACTCCACCGCTTCACAATCCTCGTCCCCCCTCTTGGTGTGGAGCAGGACAGGGAAGCGGGCATGTGTGGCAGTGGTAGGTAGGACTGCTTTGCACCTGCCTGCTTATGCAATGCGGAGGGATGCATGCAGTGCAGGCGATTGGGTGTGGTGCCTGCATAGGGTTGTGCTTGCTAGTTCCGCACAAGAATGTGTGGATAGCAAGGCACAAGGCTGTCTGTGGAGTGGAGCAGCTGAGACACACCACGAGGGCATGGAGTGGAGATATGGAGTGCAACATATGGAGGGCTCTCCAAAAGGGGAGTGGAGTTTGGGAGAGTGTGGAAGGGTGCTGATTAATTAGGGGGGGAAAGGGGGAAAGTGGAGAGGGGGGGGGGGCGCAGGGGAAGACGAATTGCAAGACTGTGGAGTGGGAGGATTGCTGCTGGCTGCTGGCGTGTGGGTGCAGGTCACGTGGCACAGGGAAGGAGGAGGTTTGGAGGTTGGGATGATGATGGGTGATGGGGCCAGTGGATGTAAGCTGGGGCAGTGGATGCAAGCTGGAAGACCCATGGCGTGTGGAGGGCGGTTGGCAGAGGGGGTGTTGGGGTAAGCTGCTCGCTGTGTGCTCCCACCTGGTCACATAGGGCTGACGGGGAGGGGGGTTCACAAGGGCGAGGGGGAAGGAGGGCTGTGATGAGGGCTTGGAGGAAGGGGTGGGAGGAGGATTGGAGCATGGGCAGTGCTGGGGGAAGCAGCTGCTTGTCTCTGCTTGCTCTTTAACCACTAAGGTAGCAGTTTCACAATGGGAGGGGCTTGGATGAGGGTGAGGAGGAAGGGAGATGGAGGGAGGAACAGGGGCTGGCTGGCAATCGAACATTTGACTAGACTAGTCAGCTAAAGGATGATGGGGGTGACTTGGCTTGGCTGGCTGGCCCATACACATTCAGGGTGCATGAGCCGACATGCACTGGGGGATGAGCTGCACTGCCCCAGTTACCTGATCGTCTGATGCATGTTACAGATGCTGTAGTTTTCACATGGTGCTGTATTGAGATAGTGCTGCAGCTGCCTGGTGTACAAGTGAGGGTGGAAATAGTGAAAATAGTGAATAGTGAATCTTAAGCGCTTCAGTCGTGTCGAAACATCGCACCAGAAGCGAAGCAAGCTGTATCGAAACAAACGCGAGTCAACCCTCGGAGGTTGAGAAGTTGCCGGAGGTTACGCGAAAGTCAAAGGTCAAGCGACCTTTGACCTGACAAATACAGCGCGACAGTTAAGGACACACAACTGACTCGTTACAGAGCAGTTGCCCGAGTCGTACTGTATCGAACCGCAACAGCAACAGTAAATTAGTTACAACTGCATCCTTTCATATTCCTTGTATTATTATATAATCTTGTACTTCCTGTTATAATTAATCTACTTTGCCCTCACATACCAGCGCAAGGTGGTTCACAAACTTTGTTAAACGCTTCCGCTATTACAACACTATCCCACCCAGAGTTCTCCCTTGAAAAGATCCTAAGGGGCTATCTCAGCCCAACATGGTATGAGAGCAAACAGGGGAAACTCTACTACCTTCAAATCATTACAAGACATGGCAACAAGCAAGGAAAGGAGCTCCTCTAACGGCTCCCCAGGCACTACTCCTACTCCACCTCCTGCCTCTGGCCTGCAGACAGAGGAAGGCACGGCAACAAGACCTAGGGGAACGTCCACCGAGACTCCCGCAAATCACCCCGCGAACTTCGACCCGAGTATAATGGAGAAGTTCTTCTCCTTCATGTCCTTCTACGAGCAGCACCAGCAGTCGGGACCTGCACAATCACACAACAGCAACAACAACGGAGCAACACCCATGAGCCTTGACGGGTCGTCATATGCGCGCGGAAACCAACAGCAGCAACCTACCTTCGCCCCGTACGAGCGCGGGTCGATCAGCTTCATGCCGCAGCCTTCACCTGGACAAGATAAACCACTGGACGCGTTACAAGTGCAATCGCAGTTCGCGCACGTTCTGAAGCTGCAGACATCAAGGCCCTTCGACGGAAAGGACTTCTTCACCTGGTCATTCGAGTTTGAGTTAATGATGGAAGGCGCGCAGATACTCGGCTTCTTCGACGGGTCCCTGCAATATCCAGCAAACGGCACACAGTATGAGAAGCAGCAGTATACGTATCAATCGATGATGGCGTATACGATTCTACTGAGGAACGTCACACCAACTCAGCAGCAGAACATACGCTCTTACCGGGGTTACGGCAACTCCGCTGAGCTCGCGTACAGCCACCTGAAGAGCCTGTATCAAGCAACAGACAGCGTAAACCAAAGCAGGTTAATGGCGCAGTTGACAACAGTTGAAATGAAACCGGGAGAAAAAGGGATGGCATATATCAGCCGATGTCGCGAACTGCGCGACAAGCTTCTTCGATGCGGAGGGTCAATCTCTGAAGACGCCTTCGTGACAGTCATCATTGGTGGTCTCGGTCCCCAATGGCGCGCCACCAAAGCTATCCTCCGAGCCCACGGCAGAATTTCTGAAGCAGCACTCTGCGCCGAAATCCACGCCGAGCAGCAGGACATGGACCTGCAAGAAGAACGACACAGAAAGAAGACGACAACATCAGAGTTCGCGTTTCACACTCAACGACGTCACAACAACTACAACAATCGACAGCAACAACCGAAGCCAGTACCTCCTTTCTGCCACATCTGCAAGACTTCAGGGCACCCGCGCACACATTGCCCAAACCGTCAACAGTCAACAACTCCGCAGCGGCATCTACGGCCTTCAAGCAATCAAGTTGCGTCAACACAGGCGAACCCGACGACTCAAATTCAAGCTTCAACGACCTCAACGGGACAACCTGCGCAAGGAGCAAGAAACATCGTTAGCTGCATGGCAAGACTGAGTGACTCTTGCGTCATGGATTCACCACCTCATTACTCACCGGAATAACAACACCACACCTCGTCGCGAAGCACTTCAACCAAATCCGACATACGCTGCCATCGCCCAAAACGAGCCATCCGGAAAAGACACGTGGTTCTTGGACAGTTGCTGCGGACAACACATGTGTTCTTCAGGACGCTTCGTACAGCGAGAGTACCAGCTTCAACGGGAAGTTGTCATCACCGTCGCCAACAATCAAAACCTGCGCACACGACGACAAGGAGTTGTTCAACTTCAGTCACGAGAGACAAATGTTATTTTGCAGATGTCCAAGGCCCTAATTGCAGAGGGCTTGGGCTACAACTTACTGAGCGTCAGTCAGTTGATGGCGAAAGGCATCCACCTCGAAGCAGACAGCACTACCCAAGAATTCAAGTTGTACCACGGGAGAGGAGGTCTTTACATCGGGAAGGCAGTCCTTAAAAACAATGTCTTCGTCTTGGACTTCGTTCCCGATCTTGGCACGGCCGACAGCGACGCCATCGTAAACTTCACCAACTGGACACATCCTCCAGATCTTGATCCAGACTTCAGCCCGAGCGGCTTCTGGTACTCACACACCATCCCTGAAACAGAAAGAACAAGGGCGCTGGCGACAATTCAGCAGTCGGCAGCAGCAGAGACAACATCGGCAGCAGCAGAGACAACATCGGCAACAGCAGAGACAACGTCGGCAACAACAACATTGGCAGCAGCAGAAACAACATCGACAGCAGCACAGACAACAGCAGCAGCAGCAGAAACATTAACACCAGTCACTGGTCCCTCAACGGCACAGTCCTTCATCAACGAGACGCCGCCGACACCGGCGCAGCAGCTCAACCCGGCACCACGGGAAGTTCACAGAAGCGCGAACATCATCGCCGGCTTCTACTCCAACTCCGACATATACCGACGCTCGCCAGGACACCGCGCCAATGAAGAAACCTGGCACGCAAGAATGGGACACCCAAGCAACACAGTATTAAACAACACGATAAGAGCTGGAGTACTTGACAAGGATTCACTCTTACTGACCGACGGCAGAGAACTTCAGCGAGCTCGAGGAACGTGCTTCACCTGCCCCGAAGCTGACTTACCACATCAGCCCTTCGTTTCGCATCACAACCCAAGCGCACCTGCATATGCACCACTCGAGAAAGTGTACAGCGACATCTTGTACAACCGCGAACCCGGACAAAACGCGTATAACTACACCATCACCTTCATCGACGCCGCTACACGTTACGTCTGGCACCTAAACTTACCAAGTCGCGACATGGCTTTCGAGGCTTTCGTGGCATGGCTTCCAGCAGCAGAACGGGAATCGGGAGCTAAACTCAAAAGTTTTCAATCAGACGGAGGAGGAGAATACTCGTCACAGCGGTTCAAGCAGTATCTGGCGGAGAAGGGAATCAAGAGACTCATCTCCCTTCCCTACGCCCATCAACAGCAGGGTGTAGCAGAAAGGATGAACAGGACTCTGCAGAACACCATGCGCAAACTGTTACGTGGCATGCGGCTACCCAACCACCAGTGGCCCGAAGCAATGGACCACGCCGTGATGCTGCACAACTTGCTTTCTTCGTCGTCACTCCCGAACAACACATCACCGCATCTGCTGTGGACAGGGAAACTGGGCAGCACAAAAATGTTACGAGTCTTCGGCTGCATGGTACAGTACCGACCACCATCTGCACGAGCCGGCCGATTCTCCCAACGCGCACAGTGGGGACTACACCTGGGCATCGAAAAACATTACAACGCATGGAAGATCTTCGATATCAACAGCAAGGAAACAGTAGCAGCACGTGATGTGATCTTCTACGAGCGGCTCACACTGCCAACATACCTTGCCAACCTGGACGAAAATCGAGACCCCACAGGTGGCTTCCGTGGCGATCGAGCCTTCGCTTCGGCAGAAGACGAAGCTGACTGGGACGAGCAGAACGTGGAAGGAGCCTCGGAAGAAGCCGGACCTCTTCCCTACTGCTCAGTGGACGTACCGATGGACGAAGAAAACCCTCGCGAAAGCGTCAACGCCGAAACCTACTACCACTTCGCCGACAACGGTTACGTTACACCTGCTGAAGTCAACACCAACGAAGCAGAACGCATAGGGCCCAACTTCGCACCTGATCCAGAAGCTGGAGACGAGGCAGTCTATCCCGAGGACACCACACTTCCCCGCTACACACAGAGCGGACTCCAAATCCTTGGGCTCGTCACCGCGGTCCACGGCGCTGACATTCCTAAGGAGCCTGCGACGGTTCAGCAGGCTCTGGGGGGGGAGCATAAAGAAAAATGGCGCGAAGCCATGGACAAGGAACTGAAGGCATTAGAGGAGCGCAACACCTGGAAAGTCGTTCCCATCGGCGTAGCGCGAAACAAGACCATTCTTACCGGGAAATGGGTCTTCCGTGTGAAGACCAAGGCCGACGGCACCGTCGACAAGTTCAAAGCACGATGGGTCGTTCGCGGCTTCGACCAGGAACATGGACGAGACTTCACTGAAACCTTCGCTCCGGTCAGCCGCCACACTTCACTTCGAATTCTTCTCGCCATCGCCGCTATGAAGAAGAAGAAACTGCGCCAAATCGACGTCGCAAACGCTTTTCTCTACGCACCGGTCGATGCAGAGATTTTCGTGGAACTACCGCACGGCTCTAATACAAATTCCACGCACGTCTGCCAGCTACTAAAATCGCTCTACGGGATCAAACAGGCGCCGCGACTGTGGCAACAGTACCTGCATGCTCGCCTCATCCGCATCGGCTTCAAACAACTCCCGCACGATCAGGGCATGTACCGCCTCACGAAGAACACTGACTACATTCTTCTAATCGTCTATGTGGACGATCTCCTCTACATCGGTTCTACCGACGGCATCACCACCTGGTTCGAAGGGGAGCTGCAACAAGACCTCACACTTACCGTCTCGTCTACCGTCACACAGTACCTCGGCCTCAACATCCGAGAAGAAGAAAATGCGATCTATCTCAGCGCCGAGAAATACGCCGACACTATCGCTAAACGCTTCGCTCTCACACCAGCCGCCATCTCCACGCCATACCGCTACACGACAGGAACCGAGAAGGGACGATCCACTCTACTCAAGCCCGCCGGCATACGCGACTATCAGAGGAAGCTAGGTTGCCTTCTCTTCGCAGCCGTCACCTGCCGACCCGACCTATCCTACTCCGCAAGCCAGCTCGCCACTTATCTCAAGAAGCCTGAAGCAGAACACCTGGCGGAACTTGACCGCGCTCTTCACTACTTCATCAGCACCGCGACGATCGGCCTAACTTATCATAAGAACGCAGCTACACCGACCAAGTTAATCGGCTACGTCGATGCCGATCATGCCGGTGACACCGACAACAGGCGCTCACGCACCGGCTACGTCTACCGCCTCGAGCCTATCGGTCCTATCTCCTGGCAGTCGAGCAAGCAGGAGTTAATCGCGCTATCATCAGCTGAGGCAGAATATATCGCACTCTGCTCAGCCACCAAGGAAGGCCTTTATCTCCGCGAGCTGCTGGAAGAAGCAAAGTTAGCTGAGTTACCCAACTTCACCCTGTTCTGCGACAACCAGTCTGCAATTCGCATCGCCAACAAGAACGGCTTTGCGAACAGGACGAAACACATCGCCCTGCGTTACTTCTTCGTAAAGGACGAGATCGAGAAGGGGAGACTTCAGCTGTCATACTGTCCCACGTCCGAGATGGCAGCCGATTATTTGACCAAGAAACTCGGAAAGCAGAAATTCGAGTACTGCATGCTGCTGACTGGACAGAGCCACGTCATCAGCAACGACACTCCAGAAGCGAAGGGGAGTGTTGGAAATAGTGAATCTTAAGCGCTTCAGTCGTGTCGAAACATCGCACCAGAAGCGAAGCAAGCTGTATCGAAACAAACGCGAGTCAACCCTCGGAGGTTGAGAAGTTGCCGGAGGTTACGCGAAAGTCAAAGGTCAAGCGACCTTTGACCTGACAAATACAGCGCGACAGTTAAGGACACACAACTGACTCGTTACAGAGCAGTTGCCCGAGTCGTACTGTATCGAACCGCAACAGCAACAGTAAAGAAGTTACAAACTGCATCCTTTCATATTCCTTGTATTATTATATAATCTTGTACTTCCTTGCTATAATTAATCTACTTTGCCCTCACATACCAGCGCAAGGTGGTTCACAAACTTTGTTAAACGCTTCCGCTATTACAACACTATCCCACCCAGAGTTCTCCCTTGAAAAGATCCTAAGGGGCTATCTCAGCCCAACAAGGCAGAGCGGAGCATTGAGAGGAATGTAGTGTGGATGGATACACCTGGTGACCCGCATGATCACCTGCTGCTTCCTGTGCTATAATTGCTGCCGGATGGGGACCTTCGGACAACCTGGCCTGCTTTTCGGTCGCCACCACCCCCCCCAAGGGGTTATATTCTTCTGATTGGCCAAGTTCAGGGGCATATGTACTGTACTGTTTCTGGTGGCCCATGCAGTCTCTTTTCTGTTATTTTTCATTTTGTTTCATTGCCTGTCACAACACTACCGTATCCTGCACATGCTAGGATACAAAGTTGCATGATGTTCTATACAGCTGCACTGTCAAGGCTTTCTGGTCGTTGAGAACAGCATGTGCCATTTTTTTGTGACTGATCCCATAGGTATTTTGCTTCGTGAAAACGGGTACGGTATCATAATACCTCTGTTGGCATGGTATCCGTGTGCATCAAGTCCTGTTTTGTTGCGAATGTGTGAAGATCTCTCAGCCCACCGCATGAGACTCACCAACCACCACCAGTGGAAGACCACCTTGGAAGCTCCAGGTGTCATTTCTATCATGATGACCTGAGGCCAGTTCAACTAGACCGCCCACTGTAAAGATAGTAGTTGTAGGCACTGGTTAAATCTTACAGTCGTCCTAACAGAACCAGACAAGACTGCACCCCGACAACAGCAAAAAGTAGCAGTAGGTAGATTTCAAATAGCTTGAACGAGCAGAGCAGCTGACATGACGACGCAGACCCATGCTCAAGGACTGAAACTAGGAAGAATTAACCAGTTCCTCGTCAGTCATGTCAAGCAATAAAGCAGCAATGCAGCATCCTGGCAGCATCTAGCGAGCCTGTCTCGCTGTCCCATGCCATAAGCTGCCTGTGACTCACTGCAGGAAATTCACCAGGCGCAGCGACACAGCACTAGGGGACTTGGCAGGCGAGCGGGCAGCTTTATCCACCTTCTTCCGCCCAGAGGCAGTCATCTGAGACGGGCTCGTATCTGCAGTCGCCATGAGCATGCGCATGTTGATCGGCCCCGGCTTAGTCCCGGGCTTAAGCGCACTGCCTTTGGGGCGGGAAGCAGGTGGTGTGCGCACAGCAGGAGGAGGCACCGGGCCTCCCTTGAACATCTCCAGATTGCGGCTCAGAACGAATTTCACCTTTTTCTTCCGCTTGCCCGCGGCGCCGCCGGCCTTGCCCGCCGGGGCTGACTGCACGCCAACTGCCGCAGCGTCTGTTCTCCCGTCCTTGGATCGGGTTACCGGACCTCCTCCGGCCTCACCCTCTGCTGCTGACGTGGCAGCAGCGGCGGCGGCTTCACCAGCAGCCATGATCCTAGCACCCACACTCCCGGCCCCTGTGGCGAGATCCTGGGGGAAATCAAAGGAGGATGAGAAGGCGTCTATGATGTCCTTCTCCGGCGTGCGAAACCCGTCTGCTTCCTCCTCGTCTGCCGCCCCGCCGCCGCCCGGCCCTTCTGTCTTGGAGTTAATGGACAGATGCGGGTGCACCAGCACTGATCGTACGGTAGCTGCCGCAGTAGGGATAGAATCTGCTGCTATTGCTGCGGATGCGTCTGCTGCGTCTGCTGCTGCTGCGTGTCCCTGTACAGTCTGGTGCCCCTCCTTCTGAACACTGCTTGATTTTACAGACGTCGGCAGGGCTGTTTTTGCGTCCTTCGTCACAAAATCCTTCTTTCCCTTGCGCTTCTTGCCTGAACCGCTGCCCTCCTGCTGCTGCTGCGCCTGCTGCTGCCGTCTCTTGCGCTTGGAGGTGGAATTTGCCTGTTTCTGACCACCCGCATCAGCAGAACCAGCCACGACTCCATTTCTTACACCCCCTCTGGGTTTATCTGCTTCCTCCTCACCATGCTCCCCACAATCCTCTTCCTCCTTCGCACTGTTCTGCTGCTCCATTTCAGCGTCCGCGTCCTCCTCTTCCCCGTCCTCCTCTTCTCCGTCCTCGGCTTCCCCTTCCTCCTCTTCCCCTTCCTCCTCTCCCCCTTCCTCCTCTTCCCCTTCCTCCTCTTCCCCTTCCTCCTCTTCTCCTTCCTCCTCTTCCCCGTCCTCCCCTTCCCCTGAACCCTCCCCTGAACCCTGTCCCCCTGTTTCACCCCCCTCCTCTTCCCCTTCTTCCATTTCTTCTCCCTCACCATCACCAGCGTCGTCCTTTCCGCCATCAGCACCATCCTCAACTAAACCCTGCATATCATCACCATCTTCCTCCTCCCCATTTTCCCCTCCTTCCGCAGCATCACTGCCTGACAGCTCGTTAAGCAGCGCCGTGAAAATCACCTCTCCTTTCCGAAGCATGCTTTTCTTTTTCCCCTTCGCCGCGCCGTGCGCTGCTTTGAGATCCGCGGACATCTCGCGCGCCGCCTCTTGAAGCGCAGAGACGTATGAAGCTTCACTCGCGTTTGCCTTCGCTTCGTTCCGTAAATATTCCGCCAGTCCCGAAAACACGGAGCTGAGAGCTCGCTTGTGCAACCGTCCGTCCTCCTTCGTTTGAATCACACCCACCACTGGCTTAGAAAATTGCAGAACAGCCTTCACCACTCTGACGTCATCCCCTCCAGACTTTTTAAAGACCTCGTTGAAAATATCCAGTATATGCAGCTCGAGACCGATAGCCCGATACTTGTCCTTAGCAAAAAGCCCCTGATGCATGACGCAGCCAGCAAGATCGGAAACCACCTGTTCCTCCCAATCCCGTTTCTCCATATACTCAAGAATGTTACGCATGATCAGGCGGACGAGCATATAGAATTTATCCAGGCGATGGTAGTCGATTCCCCCCCATTCCCGTCGCATCGTCTTCCAGAAGGTTCGTAGAAACAGCAGCGCGAGGTCAGGATCGAGAGAGATCAAAATACCGGACATTCTTTCCGCGAGGTTCGCCTGAACTGGCGGTTTGTCTGAATGCCACATGCAGTAGAACAAGCCTTTCCAGATTTTCAGGAGGTCTTCTTCGGCGATTTCTTTGCGAGCGACCAGCCATCGCGACAAGACCTCGAAAGCCTGGTCCCTCGTCGCCTCGTCGCTCGCCGCTAGCCGTCGCATGAACTTCGACTTAACGGAAACCTCATCCTTGGCTGATTTTGAAACCATGGTCTTGTCTGGGACTATACCGGGCATTCCAGGCTTCGCTGCCTGTTACGCCACCCAAAAGTCTCGCCTAGGAATAAGGGGCGTGGTACGTAAGGAGAGTCTGATCAAGGAATAAGGAGACTTATCCTGCTGATCCTGCTGACAACAGAACTGGAGAAAGCAATTCAAGGTTTTCCTGAAGGGCAACCCCGAGGTTTCTTTGCATTGTTGGAGGTTTTGCGAATCGCAGATCAAAGCTGTTCCCGGTCAGAGAAGCACTTGTTCCGTTTGTTTTCCACAATACGCTGTTTTTCAAGCTTGCGAAATAGAAATGGTTTACATCTTTCTCAGGTGTGACAAGCACCTGAGGAAAAAGTGGTCGGACATGGGCGAGCACATCTAGAAAAGGTTAAAGCTCAAGACCCAAATTGCGGGCCGCGCAGGGCAAGATTAGTAATCTTGCACACTTCTCGTTTTCTGTGCTGGTGTGTGGCGAAAATTTGGTTACAGTAGGTGCGATGCAATCTGATTGGTCGAACCAAAACTCACTGCCAAAACATCGAGTTTTACTATGCAATTTGGGACCCCAAACTCACGTTTCCCCCTGAAGCTCGCTGACTCAGCGAAAAAAACAAGTGTTACGGGCGAAACCCGACAGGTCACCCTCCCAACACTCCCCTCGACTCTTACGTTTCCAAACCCACCCCTTACCACGCAAGATTAGTAATCTTGTGCAATTTGGGCCTAGAGCTTTAAGAATTTTTATTGGGGTGACAGGAGTCGTCCGATTACGTGGTTGTGAGAATTCTGGAATTTCACTGTCTTTCCCTGGATCCAGAAGTGGCCTAGTCAGTAGAAAGAGGCACTTCCGAAGGATGAGGCCCTGGGATCGAACCCACCCCCGTTTGCGTGTATTGCCAATCCCCCAAGAAGGGGTCAGCACGTGCTCATCTAGGAAAATGGATATTCCAATTGGTTATGACCAAAATATAACTTTAACTTTCACTGTCTTGCCCTGGGCGCGGGAAGTGATCCGTTTGGCTCAGAACATGGCCAAGGTTCCGGAATTTGAGGAATCACCCTTGCACTTTCCATGTAAGCCACCAACCAACAACCCAGTAAAGTTTCTCCCAATGTACTTCGTGCAGAAACTTGAATCTTGCATTACCCAACTGGACTCTATCCAGAACTGGCATTCATATACAACGAGTCAGTTCTTGTGCGAGTTGGAATTCCCTAAGCTCCAAACAAAAGTCACCCTCATACCCTTCAAACCATTTTCCAACTTACCTACTAGCCTAAACCTGATGAAGCGACTTTAGGTCTCTAGCTCTAGTTGCTTATCCCACTGCGCTTACGTCTACAATCTACGATCGCTTGCGTTTCACATCTTCCGCTTTGGTTTGTTGCGGTTGTAGTGGGGTGAGGGGCGAAAGATGGCGGATTCCCAGGCCTGCTTACTTCTGAAGAAGCAACTGAGAGGTGATTAACCAACGGATTGCGTTCCCGTGGAGCTACGTTATATTGGTCGACGTGAAACAGCTCTGTTGAATCTTCTGTGAGCTATGAAGCATGTCGTTTGTTTCCGTACTTAGTCGTTTCCGTAATCCTTCCCGCAGATTTGCTCAAGAATCCAGTCGACGGGTTCTCTGCGGGTCTCGTGGACGATTCTAATCTTTTCGAGTGGCAAGTCACGATCATCGGTCCGCCGGATACCCTTTAGTACGTGTTTTCCGAATTTAGTATGTTAAGCCTTTCCCGCTTCTCCGCGATAAGGAGCAGACCGGTACATGTTTTATTCATGGATGCTTTTCCGGTTTGGCAGTGAGGGTGGATTCTTCAATGCAATCATGAGCTTTCCGAACAACTACCCCAACAGCCCACCGCAAGTCCGCTTCACCTCGGAAATGTGGCATCCAAACGGTGAGTTTTTGTTTTATGCAACCGGTGAGTATCCGATTGTATGGAAGCTGTCAGTCTCGATTGTATCGTTGTATCGTGAAGTGCCATAGTCGATGGCAACCTTACTCCTTCCGCGTGTTTGTTTGACGAAATAGTGCATTTAGGGGCTGCGCTTGTGACCTGGCTAGACTTCATAAAGCTCCTGCTTGTGCTCATCAGTATTGGGAGAATGATGATTGATGCCGTTGGTCCTCCTTGATGGTATGCACTATTCGTTCGTCTCCGTCGCAGTCTACCCCGACGGCCGGGTGTGCATATCGATTCTGCACGCACCTGGCGACGACCCAAATGGATACGAGCTGGCAAGCGAACGCTGGTCGCCCGTTCATACTGTAAGCTCCTTTACGTTTTTCTCTTGGGTCAACTCTTTTGTCTCCCTGGCACACAGTAAGCTTCTACACATATCCCGTTGAGTCAGATTCGTGGGTTCCTGTGCACACTGTACTGTAAGCTCCTCTGCAGGGCCGTTGGGTCAACATTGAGAGTCATCTATCCACGCAGGCGTATCCTTTCCAGACTTTGTCAGATCTTGGGGTACTGGGTTACTGGAGGATCGGTTCCTCAATACTTCGTGCTTGTGATTTTACTTGGCAGGTGGAGACCATTCTGTTGAGCATCATCTCCATGCTTTCAAGCCCCAACGACGAATCGCCTGCTAATATCGACGCAGCGGTGAGCAGTGTGATTTGAGCTGCGCATACTGTGTCTTTGTATTGCTGGGTTGCAGTGTTGCGTTGTTGATGTGTCACAGAGCAACCATGCCAGCTTGCTACTCACCCAGAGCTCATGCCTGTGCCTTGCCTCCATTTTGTCCTTTCCACATTCTTGCTCATTCTTTGCTCACCATCTTGTCTTTAACTTGCGCCGTCCCTTTCAGCTCATACCTTCTTCCCTCATCCACCTGTGCCCACCTAGTCCTCCCATTTTTTCCCGCTCTCACTCTCGTTTTTCCCGCTCTTGCTCTTTTTCCCCTTTGCGTTCCTCACTCTCGTTTACTCTTTCCCTGATTTACCTGCTATTTGTCTGCCTCTGCCAGACTCATGCTTCCCTCGCCCTCACACCCAGTCACCTCTTCACTTATGGCTCAATGCCTGAGCTGTGCCCATGTCCCTTGTCCTCTTCTACAGAAAGAGTGGCGGGAGTCACGTGACGTGTTCAAGAAGAAAGTGGGCAGATGTGTAAGAAAATCACAAGAGGAGATGTGACCTCGCGTGGGACATTCTTATTGAAGTGTGTAAGCTTGTTGGTTAGGTGAAAGTGTCAGTCTAGAGCATTTCCCTATTGTTGTAGATTCCTCGTTTTTTAGCAGAAAGTGTTACGGTAGTTAGGAAATAGTTTTGGAAACAGTTATGGAGTCTGAAGTGTGATCCTTGAACACTGCTTCTTCAGTGGATTTGTTGGTCTTGTTCATTGATGTCATACATGTACGTACAGTAATAATTGACAATCTGGAAACCCTTCCACGTTTTTCTTCGTTTCAAGGTGTTCCACATGCTCGTTGTGTGATGCGAAGGGGATATACAGTGAATGCCTGCTCACTGCCATTACCTAGTACGATGCTTGATACCACTTTCGTCTATCTTGCACCTGGGTAATAGCGGCGGTTCACCAATATGAAGTGGTCGTTTACCAGCAACAGCTGTCATGCACCATCTATACGTGATCAGTCCCAATAGAGATTGCTTGTTTTAAAAAATTGGTTCACAAGAATGTAGCATGTGAAATAATTTTCTGGAGAAGGTCTGGGGTGACCTGTAGCGGGAAGGGAATGCAATGGCCAGAGTCCACGTAGGTGACTGGTCCGAGGCGCATTTTCAAGGGGTTTGCTTTTTGCGTTTTGAAGAGGAACACGTGGCCTTTCTTGAACCCAAGCCTGCTAGCTGGGAACCAACGAGCCTTCAAAGCTGCCACGTCAGTATCTGGGGGGGTGTGTGTCCCGTCTCATGCACACCACACCACCACTTTTTTGTTCCTTTGCCCGTAACTCCGCAGCACGAATGAGTCAAGCCTCACCACACTTCCCATTTTCTGCCCGAAACCATCCATTTGTCGGTCGGATTGCAAGGGGAACCCTTTTTGTGGACTCCGGTGTCTCTCATTGGATAGCACTTGGAGATTGTGTGGGCAAAGAGGCGAGTCGCATTTCTTTGGGCTTGAAGCAAAAGCAACCCCGAGAATATTCTTGGCGGGAGAACAACCCCCAAGGCCTCTCGCATTGCGTCATCACCGCAACTACCTGATTGGTCGAGGCGGTTCGTCCAAGGCTCAGCCTCCTCTCCTGTTTTGCATAAACTGTTGGTTTCAGCTCGAGTTCCGTAAGACTTAGCTCCCTTTGTATGCTTCGGCTTGCTCAGTCAAGCCATTCCGTCTCTCCAGTAATCTTTCTTCGGTGTTTGCGCCAGAATTTCTGCAGTCATGGCCGCTTCTAACGACTATGGCTCCTTCACTGCCGTGAACCTCGAGCGCGAGCCTTACTGGCCCGAGAAGAAGCTCAGGATCTCCGTCACCGGAGCTGGCGGCTTCATCGGGTCGCACATTGCCCGCCGATTGAAATCGGAGGGTCACTATGTGATCGCGTCGGACTGGAAGAGGAACGAGCACATGACCGAGGATATGTTCTGCGACGAGTTTCATCTCGTCGATCTACGTGTCATGGACAACTGTCTCAAGGTCACCAAGGGAGTGGAGCACGTGTTCAACCTGGCTGCTGACATGGGCGGCATGGGTTTCATCCAGTCGAATCACTCCGTGATTCTGTACAACAACACCATGATCAGCTTCAACATGCTTGAGGCTGCTCGTATTAACGGCATTTCTCGGTAAGGCTTCTAAAGTTACATGAAATACTCCTGTGAACTTAACGAGCTTCACGCGTGACGAGGCTGACGTGTTTTTATGGCGTCAATTTTGCAGCTTCTTCTACGCCTCCAGTGCATGCATCTACCCTGAGTTCCGTCAACTTGAGACCGACAACGTCAATTTGAAAGAATCAGATGCCTGGCCCGCTGAGGTGAGTTTATCGGATTAGTTTTCATATAAACGAATCAAATTGGGCGCTTTCTTGGCGGAGGTTACTTGTTCATATGCAAGATCTGACACAGACTCTGCCCCTCTGCAGCCCCAAGACGCGTACGGTCTCGAGAAGCTGGTGACTGAGGAACTCTGCAAGCACTACACCAAGGACTTCGGCGTGGAGTGCAGAATCGGTCGATTCCACAACATCTACGGACCCTTCGGCACATGGAAGGGTACGTATCTTTGTATATTGGCGGATCTCTCCCTTAATTTACTCTTTATGCTTCACGGCTGCTCTCTTTATATTTCAAACCTGAAAAAATCGGGTCTGACAAAAGATACATTTCTGATGCAGGTGGCCGCGAGAAGGCGCCAGCAGCGTTTTGCCGCAAGGTGCTGACTTCCAAGGATCACTTTGAGATGTGGGGCGATGGCAAGCAGACGAGGTCCTTCACCTTCATCGACGAGTGTGTGGAAGGCGTGCTGAGGTATGTCCTCGTCAAGCTCTCCTTGCGCTTTCACCTAGCTCAAGAGATTTGCTCAGACTCGTAATTCATGTAGTCTTCAACGTGCACTCGAAAACTTAATTGGCCGCTAGCATAACATGTTAAGGATGTAACCAGTGATTTACCTTGTCTACACACATAGTGTCTGGATTACCATTCCCTGAATCGCCTTTAGCTTCGGACCTCGCCTTGCTCTTCGTACCAGAATAAGACCACACGTGTGCACGCTCGTTTGTCACAAGCTCTGCCTTTCCCTTGCAATTGCAGGCTGACCAAGTCGGATTTTAGGGAGCCGTTGAACATTGGGAGTGACGAGTGCGTGAGCATGAACGACATGGCGGCAATGGTGATGAGCATTGAGAACAAGGATCTCCCCATCAAGCACATCCCGGGCCCTGAGGGGGTGCGTGGGCGCAACTCGGACAACACGCTCATCCGGGAGAAGCTTGGCTGGGCTCCGTCCATGAAGCTCATCGTGAGTGCTCGCTCCACTGAACCCTTATCCATTGTGCTCCCGAGTTTCTCCTTTCTGTCTTCCCGCTCCCCAGCGATTTTGCCTGAATTAGCGATTCATCTGTGGAAATCGATCAGGACGTGTGAGGTTTCTCTAGGACTGCTCTAACTGTGCTTTCTGGTCAATTTTACAGGATGGTCTGACAATCACGTACAAGTGGATCACGACACAAATCGAGAAGGAGAAGGCCAAGGGCACTGATGCGTCAGAATATGCGTCATCCAAGGTGGTGGGCACATCAGCACCAGTGGAGCTGGGTTCGCTAAGGAAGGCTGACGGGGAGGAGTGAACTAAGCGTTTTCCAAAAGCACCTTACTCAAACATTGGTGGGTCCCAAGATTCAGGCCTCTTAGTGCTGACTCCAAGTGATTGGTAGCAGCTGCTGTGACGCTACTGTGCCTTCGCTACATTCTTTGCTTGTGCCCAAGCCCATAGCCTTGCTCCTGTTGTAGCAATTTCTGTAATTTGATCACTTCCAATACGACGTCTTCTACGAAGCAGGTCCCACTTGGATGAAATAATCAAAGCAGGCCCTTGGATGAGATAGCCAAATGCTTTTATCAGATTGTGTGATTGACTCATTTTCTCAGCATGTGGGACCTGCCCATGATCTATGATGTGGGGTTCTGGATTTGTTTCATGGTCAATACTTGTGATGTGGAATTGTCTCCACCGATGCTTGTGAACCTGATCTATCAAAGCCTTTGGGAATGTTCCCCTTCAGCCTGTGAATCATTACAACGCCATAAGATTTAACCAGAGTTTGTAAATCTGTGCATCTCTCCCCATCTGAGCTTGTGACATTGCATCCATGACAGCTTGTAAACTGTCCCCCTAAAAGCTACTAATTTTGTTCCTGTCTAGGGAATTTCGTTACCATCAATCAAAGCTTGAGAAACAAGCCTGGGGATGTACCACTAGGTGAGCCAGCACCTCTATCTCGTTGGCTTTCATCATCGCCATCACTCAGCGACCTAGCCTGAACCCCCACACGCTGCTCCACTGCTTCCTGCAATTTATGCATGAGCGGATGCTGCTGTTGTTTCAGCTTCTGCTGCTGCCCCTGCTGCTGTTGCTGCCCCAGCTGCGGTTGCTGCCCCAGCTGCTGCTGTTGCTGCCCCAGCTGCTGTTGCCTGTTCCATGTAGCCACCCCTTGCTGTACGGGCTGGTCTTGCAGGCAAGTGGCCGCTACAGGTTCTTCTCCCAGCTTCAGGCCTGTGGATGCTGGTGCTTGTAAGGAGGGCTTTTGGGGGGATTCACAAGATTGGCAAAGTTTCCATATTACTGGTATATTCTGTTCACTGCTGACACCCGGGCCAAACCGTCTCTCTCGCTCGCCTTGCTCCCTTGCCTGTTGATTCTTGTTCTCGTGCTGCTGCTGTTGTTGCTGCTCTTGCCCTGCTTGTTGCTGTTGCTGCTGTGTTTGCTGCACCTGTAACAAAACAGGGCAGTAGAAACGTCAGTACCAGTCACCTCTTGACCAAAGCAAGTCAAAACCCTCACATGGAAACAACGAAATAAACAGCAAGGCCCCAACAGCTTACCGCGAGCCTCTCCCTGAGGCGGCGATTTTTGTCAGCTAGTGTCTGGCAGCGCCGCCTCAAGCCGTCCAGCTCCACCTCAGTATCCTTCACCTTGGTGCGAGCCCTGCGGTTCTGAAACCACACCTCCACTTGCCTCACCCGCACGCCCAGCTGCCCTGCCAGAGCACTCTTTTCCCTGGGAGTGAGCCTCGGGGTTTTCCTGAATACCGCTTCCATTGTGCTCTGCTGCTCCTGCGATAGCCGCATCTTTCTCTTGTTCCCGCTCCCCTCGCCGTCTTCCCCTCCCTCCGCCGACTCTGCTTCCCCCTCCTCTCCCCCTTCCGCTCCTCCAGCTCCCTTCTCACCCGCTCCCCCACGCTCTCCACTTTCTCCCTTCCCCCCTTCTCCCCCTGCTCCCCTAGGTTCTCTTTCCCCGTCTTCCCCATATCCCTGCCCCTCTCTCGTTCTTTTTCCTGCACGGACACCTGCAGCAGTTGCACCAAGAGCTGATCCAAGAGCAGTCACATCGGGAGCAGGAGGCATGGCAGCAACAGCAGTAGGAGTAGCAGCCATGATGTCACCAGCAGCAGAGTTATTGCCAGCAGCAGCAGTAGCAGCCACATTTCTGACAGCTCCAGCCAGACTGTTACCAGCATTGCCACCAACAGACCCAGCAGCAGCACGACCCGAGGCAGCAGCAAGAATTGCACCGAGCCTCTCCGTCAAGTCTAGGTCCAAGCCTGCTGCTGACTCCTTTGCCACACCTATCCCCACAGCCTCGCCCACAGCTGCCACACCTTCTGTGTCCCGCCTCCTCCCTGCTCTCCGTCCTTCCAATCCATCCATCTTAAGCCTCGTCTTAACCTCCCTACCTGCATCCATGCCTACCCTTTCCCCTCTCCAGTTGCCTTCTACTGCACTCCCCACTGCCTTCCCGGATACAATTCCAACTTCCTTTTCAACATCACCCGATCTTTCAGTTTCTATCTGTGACTGATAACTTGGTCGCAGGCCGGCATTCACAGTTGTTGCTGCCGCTGCTGCTGCTGCTGCTGCCACGAGTCCAGGATGATTCCTGAGAAACTCAAGTCCCCGAGCCCAAACTGCAGGCTCGATTCCTGAAGGTGCTGGCAAATTTTGCACTACATGCGAATTTTGCACTACATGCGAATTTTGTACTACATGCGAATTTCGTTGATACGTTTGTTGTAACGCTGGTCTGGAGTGTAGTTGTTGTGACCCACTCCCGTCACGACCGCTTTCGTCACCTCGATGTGCACTACCCACCGATCTCAACCGATCAAATTCTGTCTCTGCAATAGCATCTGCATTTGCGCGTTTTCCTTCCCCCCCTACGCCTCCATAATTCGCCCCCCCTGGTCGCGCTGCCGCCAATTTCCCGTCGTCGTTATCCATTCCTTTCCCCGTTTCTCTACTACCTAATCCGAGCGCGAAATGTTCCCCCTCCGCGCTTATGCCAAGTTCACCGCCGCTATTTCCGCGTTCTCGTGACGATTGCGCATTCCTACTTTGCGCCAGTGCCGCTGCGACAGGTCCTGCCGCGCCCCAGAGCCGCGCAAGCAGCGCGAGGTTTTCCTGCCCCCCTGCATTTCCGCCTGGCGCTACCAAAAGGCGCGCCAGCGCAAGCTCCGATGCGGACCCCGCGCTCGCGTCGGCGGATGAAACGGAAGCGGAAGCGGTAGGTGCTGATGTTGGGGGAGCGAGCGGAGCGGAAGGAGCCGCGGGAGCGGATGCTCTGGCAAGGGGAAGAGGGGGCGCGGAGAACGGTGCGGTAGTCGCAGGGGGAGCTCCAGGAAGGGCGGAAGGTGCAAGCGCGCCGAGGCTGCGGAGAAACTGCGCAACGGAATCCACCACCACCGTTGCTGCATCGTACGTCAACGGCGCCGTTGGAGGCGGCGCTGGCGGAACGTTGGAGCCGCCCTGCGAATCGGGCGACGCCGAAAAGGGAGCTCGAGCTCCGCTTGGAGTGGCAAAAAAATGCGGCGGTCGCGTCGGTGGGGTAACTGCGCTATCAGGAGCAGTTGTTGCGCCACGACTGAAAAACACATCGTTTGGCTGCACTGCCGAGAATCGGCCTGCTGGCTGCGCCAGAGACGGGGAAAACGGCCGCGAGCGGAACAGAAGTTCTTGTAGCTGGTGCTCCTGTAGATGCTCTGGGTGCTGCTGCTGCTGCTGCTGCTGCCGAACCTGTTGAAGAGCCTCGGGGGGAGCTTTGGCAGGGCGGTTGGTACTATCCAGGGACATTCCCAAACTGGCCACGACGGAACCTCCGAGGTTTGCGGGCGGGCTGCGCGTTCGGCTGCTCGACGTGGGGAACCTCTCCAGCTGCGCCGCCTCTGCCGCTGGCCTCGCGTTTGACGCGCTTCGGGAAAGCACCGCTTTGTCAGCGTCTCGCGCGGCGGCGTCTCCCCTTCTGGAAGCGCCGACATGCGGCGTCAGCGTGAGGGCCAAGTCCGTCGCCAGTAGACCCCCCGCCTCGTCGGCATTCTCGAGGCGGCTATTCTCCCGGTCCATTTGCGCTTCCAGGATTAGACGACGACTGTCAGTTGCGGTGCCTTCGAATGCGCTATTGCCGTCGCGGCGGCTTAGAAGTACGACCGCGGATAGAGACCTCCGACCTCCTCGGAGTCCGAGGTGTACGGAGGCCAGAAGGAATGCGTGTGGTGGCGACCGTGCTTCTAGTAGCGTGACTAATATATTGGTGCCACCACGCGAATATAGCTGACTGTGTCAGGTCACTCAGCTAGCGTAACACCACTCAGCTGCGCCTCATGTGCAACTACCACATCTCAACCCGCCTGCTCTCACGCGCCGCGCCATCTGCCATCGCCGAGTGAAGGATTCTAGCTCTAACTTGACCGAAACGCCCCCTTGGGAGTGCGAAATGGTCCAGCCGACGCACGTGACGGTGCCTCTCCTGGGACAAAACTAGGCCTGGTTCGGATCGGAGTTTCTGAATTCAGCGATACACGGGGCGAGGCGCGATGACAAAGGTGAAACTCACATGTGTACCGATTGTGGAGCACAGTACTGTATGTCTAGCCTCCCTCACTTGTCGTGCCGAGCACAGCTTGGTTGAGAGACGAGTCTGATGTGATTTGATTGCGCCAATCAAGCGGAAGAAGAGATTAATGCGGGCGGAAGGTTCTCGGAAGGCTCTTTCTCCGTGAGAAGAGATCATCTACGATTGCTGTCAAATGCAAATTCATCATCAAGTTGTCGTCAGCCCGGCGGTGTTCCAATGATCCAATCACCACGAAAACGTGTGCGTACGTTCGTTTCCTCGTACGTGTATACTGCACTTGTAACGAATGATCGTGGACATGGACGATTATCGGCGCAGTATGCGGACCATAATGCCCGCGGGATTCCCGGGGGAAACCGATAGCTACTACAATGCAATTCGCATGCCATCCCATCCCAGGGCCGAACTTCCTGCTCAGAGGTCTGCAGAAATGGCAAAACCGTTTTCTCTGTCGGTAAAGACAAAGGTAAAGTGCCGTACCGTACACCACTCTATGGGTTGGTTCGGAACTTCGGACCTGATCTAAGCCGTTACAGCATGTCGCATCGTGTAAGCTCACTCGCACGTGCTTTGAGACGCATAAGACAGCGACTCTGGCAAAAGCTAAGGCATGTGAATTTTCCTCCATTGCGATGAATCGGTGAAGTGAGGAGGATGAGCGTAAACGGACTGTATGAGACAATCCTGGCTTCGAGGAAAGGCATGAACGCGGGGGAAGTCCAGTCCAAGACAAGACGGTTTCAAAACGAGGTCTTCGAAAAAAGGAGCTTGTTGGGATTGGTTGGAAGGCTGCCTTCCTTGCGTGCCTGTTGCGAGATCAAGCAACAGGCACGCAAGAGCAGCACTGCTTGCTTGAGCAGGAGGAAGTAAAGAGGAAAAGGAGAAACGTTGAAGAAAAGAAACCGCGTTCCCTTGTGGTTTGGGGCTTGAATAAAAAAACGCCATCACTGGCACTGCAGGCATGGACGGGTCACGGTGACGGATGATACAAATACTGCAGTGCAAAATTCACGAGCAAAAAATGAAGACGTGTCGCATCACTGAACCGGACGAAGAGTTTACGCGTATTTTTAGGAGAGTAACTGTAGAGTTGCAACCTACATTGCAAGTCAGCGGCATGTTTGACGCCAGCTTGCGTCATATGAAGCTTCCTGGAGCCCTACCTTCATAAATGTCGATTTCTCGAGCTCATCAGCAAACATTTTTGCGTGCCGCCACAACAACCACGAGGCATTTTTCGGGCTGTCCCCACATGGGATTGAAATCTGTCAACATACTACATACACGCTTTTGCTGTCATATATCGAAGCGTGCGCACGACAAACATATGCCAAGATAAAATGTAATTGACTCCACCCCACTTTTTCTAGAAGCTGATTAATTGCACAAGGCACTAAAAAAAAAAGCACGGAATGAAAACAGGGGTGCAGAAGTATGGCAATACACTTGTCATTTCTCTTGGAGCCATTTGTTAAGCCTCTCTTGACATTCACCCTGCACCGCTTTGAACTCCTCCAAAAACCCTTCCTCCACTTCTCCAGCCTTCCCCTTTGAGGCCGTCGGTAAGACCAAGACTACACTAGTGGGCCGCTTTGTGATGGCAGCATTACCCAAGTCCTGACACACGGAGCACACAGGAAAGGAACCCGAGAGACAAGTTTCCAGAAGGGAGATGGTGGAAGGGGTAAGCAATAGAGGAGGTGAGGGAAGGGGAATTGGATGGGACAACGGCCCTTGGCTCAACAGATACACAGCAACAGGGATAGAGGAAACAAGATCTCAGGCATAGAGAACAGGATTACAGGTAACAGAATTAAAAGCACAATTAGGTAACAAAAACAGTGGCAACAAGGTTACAGGAACCAGGGTCAGAAGTAACAAGAATAGAAGTAAAATTAGAATAGAAGTAACAGGAATACAGATAACAAGGTTATACAGGAAAAGAGGTAAGAGGGTTACACATACCGCACGGCTGGGCACGTAGGTGTAGGGAATGTTGGCCTCTTCGCACACGATGGGGAGATGTGAGATGACATCGATGGGTGACACGTCTCCTCCCAACACACACACACTGTATGGAGAAGCCACAAAAGGGTAAAAACAGAAATAACTTAAGTTGACACTTGGGGTAACATCCCCTCGGAACATACACACACTGTATAGCGATGCAGCAAAAGGGTGGAAACAAGCAGCAAGGGTTGATGCTAAGTTGAGAGGATACAAATGCAAGCCTCATGAGGAAACAACACGACCAAACAGTGGTTTGGAAATGTGAAACAATCGGTGAGGGGAGGAGCGGAGGGTCGCTAAGGCCGTGCGCAAGGGGACGAGCGGAGCGATGGTGGTGATTGCAACATGAGCGCCCATTCCCCCGGTTGCATACAACCAACCCCAACCCTTGAATCCCTCCCGCCCCACCACTTCCTCTTCCCCTCTTCCCCCTTCCCCGTTTGCTCCTCGACCACCCCCCCCCCCCCCCTCTCCCCCCCCCTTCCCCTTCCCTCCCCCCCACTCCTTCCTGGGACGCACCCCTCGCCCTTGCGCACGGCCTTAGCGACCTCCTTCATTCCTCGCCACCCCCTTCCCATTTCCTCCCACCTACCCCCCCCCCTTTCCCCTATCCACCCCCCCTTCCTAGAACTCACCCCTTCTCGCCCTTGCGCACGGCCTTGGCGACCTCCTTCACGCCTCGCCGCAGGTACCCCTTGTGCTTCGCCGCTGCTCGCACCAAGCAGCCACGCGGCCACACGAAGAAAGGAGGGACGGGGAGACGGTGGGGGTGGGGCGCACAGGGGGGAGGGCAGAGAAGAATGGGGAGAGGGAGGGAATGGGGCGCACAGGCGGGCCGGGCAGAGGGGAATTGGGAGAGGGAGGGCGGTGGGGGAGGGTGAGTGGGAAGTTGGTGGACGCAGCTGCATTTGGAACACACAGGGAGACGGCACACGGGGAGGGCGTCCCTGAGCGCCGCACGAGCGCGTCCGTCGTTGACGCTTATTTTTGAGGGATGTGGTGGGGGGCAACGAGGGGGAGGGCGGTGGCGGAGGGTGAGTTGGTGTAAACAGCTGCATTTGGGACACACAGGGAGACGGCACACGGGGAGGGCGTGTCCTTGCGCGGAAAGGTATTGAGAGGTGTTTAGAGCGGAAATTCCTCATGAGGTGAAGTGTAAAGTCGGGGCCTCCTCATAGCTGGACGAGCAGCGTTCAGGGCACAATGGCACGGTTACGACGGGATAATGCACAGCGGCTGATGAGTGTCCGGTAGCGGAAACATTTGCGAAAATCGAGGCATTCAATATCGGCGACGCATGGTTGCGCATATGCCACCCGGCGACAGGGTTTATGGCACACTGGGCAAGCACGGCGCTCACGCGCGCACGGAGGGGCGCACGACGCACGGCGCGCACACGGCGCACACCTTTTTTAACGAGCTGTAGCACTTTCTGGTTGAACGGCGGGTCCGCCAGCGGCTTCGCGATGGCGCACACGTTCCGCCACTTGAGCGCCTCCGCCGCCGCCGCCGCCTCGTCCTTCTCAACTTTACCCCCCTTGTCGCCCCCCTCCTTCTCCTTCTTCTTCAATTTCTTCGGCGTCGCGCCGTCGCTCGCGGCGGCGTCCGACTTTTTCTTCTTCGTCGATCGTTCGCCGCCGCTCGCCGCCGCCGCTTCCGTCGCTGTCGCGTCGCTCTTTTTCCGTTTCGGCGTCTTCTCGACCTCCTCGCCCGCCGCCTCGCTCTTACTCTTCTTCGGAGTCTTCTCGTCCTTCTTCGCCATTCTGAATCTGCTGAAAGTCTCTCTTACAAAGTATCTTCTAGTAATAACCACTCCTGCTAAAAAAATGTCGTCGTATTCTTCTTCCCCGCAAACAAAATAACCCGGAAGCTCGCCGGACGTGCTTACTGCAGCGTGCGAGTGCGGAAGTAACGCTGCTGTGGAAATTGGGGCTAAGAAAAGCTGGTTGTGCGGGGAAGTGACTGAGGAAGCAATCAAACAGAAATAGGGTTTTGTTATCAACGGCGAGAATTTGCCCCCTTCCCTGCTGCAAAGGAGGGGCTTTTTGGTGACCAGCGGGGGAGAAGCTCATCTCCGCTACAACCTAGCCCAATCAAAACGAGATTGTACGCACAGTGAAACCGGATTTGAAGAAGAAAGTAACCACAAACAAGCGAATATACGGGACAGCTAAAAAGCGTTGAAGCTAGAAGTTTCAACAGTCGCATTGAAGCAAATTAATGTAGGAAAACATCTGAGCACGGAAAAAATTCCTGCTAGCATACTCAACAAACATGCAAGCTATGGTCCTGAAAATTGAGAATATACCGTAATTGTGTCGCACTCTCCCACCCTCTATTTTCGCCTCGCCAGTGGTCGTTTCGCCCTCACAATTCTTCTCCCGGCAATATTCGAACCTGCCGGTGCCTTCTCCCCTGCATCCCCCCCTGCACCCAGTGAAAACCCTCCAGGCGTCCCCCGGAACGCCCCACCATTCCCAACCGCACCAACCCCCCCAAACGGCGAAGCGGATACAGGAGCAGCAGCAGCATTAACCGCAACTGAAGTCTTATTTTCATTATCGTCTATCTGACCACCGTTACCAGTACCACCATTACCATTCTCACCAGTACCATCAGCGTTAGCCGCAGAACCAGTTGCAGCAGGGGGAGGGGTGAAACCCCCAAATAGAGGAGCACCCGAAGCTGCTGCTGTTGTTGTTGCTGCTGCTGCTGTTGCTGTAGCCGAAGCACCAAAACTGAAAGTTGGAAGCGATGACGCCGTGACGCCGTTTGCTGCTGGCCCTCCAAATGTAAACACGCCCTTGCTGGCACCTTCAGCAGCAGCAGCAGGTGAGGCAGCAGCAACAGGTGAGGCAGCAGCAGCAAAGGAGAACACGGGGGTTGCAGTTGGAGAAGCAGTTGAACCTGCCGGCTTGCCAAAAGAGAATTGCGGCGTGGATGGAGCAGCAACACCAAATGAGAAGAGCAGCGCAGCAGCAGGGGTCAAACCAGCAGCTGCAGCGGATGAGGCAGCAGCAGGAGATGAGCCAGCAGCAGGGGTTGAGGCAGCAACAGCGGATGAGCCAGCAGCAGGGGATGAGGCAGCAGCAGCAGATGAGCCAGCAGCAGGGGATGATGCAGCAGCAGCGGAAGGGCTTTTAGAGCCAAAGGAGAAGATAGGAGAAGAGGAGGCTGCCGGGGGAGCGAAAGCGGTGGCGAGGTTTGGAGGGGAGAACTGAGTGGTGGAAGCTGGTGTGGAGGAGGGCGTGGGGGTTGGAGAGGACAAGGCAGAGGGGGAGGAGGAGGAGCGGGCAGCACCAAAGGAGAAGACAGGAGCAGAGACTGCTGCTGCCGCTGGTGCAGCGGCTGCTGCTGATTTTGAACCGCCTGTTGCTGCAGGTGAGGTGGTACCACTTGCTGCTGTGGCTGAAGTGGTGCCAAAGAACAATGAAGGCGTTGAGGGAGATGGGGAGGAGTTGGGGGCTGGTGCAGATGAGGATGGAGCAGCAGCAGCGGAGGGAGAGGCAGAGCCAAACGAGAACACGGGAGCAGACGCAGTGCCTGCTGCTGCTACTGCTACTGCTGCTGCTGCTGCTGCTGCCGCTGCTGCTCCTGTTGCTGCACCTGGTGATGCCCCAAATTTAAAAGGAGAAGACGAGAACGGGGAGGAGGACGGAGCAAAAGCGGAGGAGGAAGGGGAGGCAGATCCCGGCTTGTCAGGCTTCTCATTCTCAGCTGGTGTGGTGGATGGCCGCTTAACAAACGGGTTAGGGAACACACCACCATCACCATCAGCAGTAGCAAAAGGGCTACCAGTAGCTTTCCATTCAGACACACCACCACCACCACCACCACCACCACCACCTCGCTTCTTTGGCCTGTCAGACTGCAGTCGTTCACTTCCCTCATCGGCTTCCCCATCCCCTCCGCCTGCTCCAGCCTCTACACCATCCCCCTTCGCATCTGATACTCCCGCACCGCCCCTCCCTCCAGAGGGAAACGGTGACGCTGTGAACGAAGAAGCTGTAGTGCCTGCAGCAGCAGCAGCATTTGCATTAGCAGGGCCGGCCGATCCGAAAACTGGAGCAGCAGGAGTGGCCGATCCGAAAACTGGAGCAGCAGGAGCAGCGCCAAAGGCGAATCCACTCTTAGGTGGTGCAGTGGCAGGAGTGGCAGAAGCACCAAACGTGAAGCCGCTCTTGGCTGGTGCGGTGGCAGGTGTGGCAGAGGCACCAAAAGCAAACACCGGAGCAGCACCCGCCGCTTTCGTCCCCTCCGAACCTGATACCCCCGTTCCTGTTCCCGTGCCTGTTCCCGTTCCTGTGCCGAATCCCGTGCCTACACCTGTTCGAGCATCAGTGGAACCTTTCCCACTGCCAAAGCTAGGAGCCACAGACGATGAGAAGGGAGAGGACGTGGCAAAAAGGGCCTTGGGGACTTGTGCCTTCGCACCAGCAGCAAAAGGGCCAGCAGCAGCGCTAGCGGTGGCATTAGCACCGGCAGTGGCAGCGGGGGATCCGAATGAGAAAGCGACAGGAGTGAGTGGGGAGGGCGGGGAGGAGGGGGCTTGAAACGCTGTGGCAGCAGCAGTAGCGCCGGCGGCGGCAATTGCAGCGACAGCAGCAGCAGGAGCAGCAGCAGCACCAGCAGCAGCAGAAATTGCAACAGCAGGAGAGCGTGGCTTCATGGTGTGCGATTGTGAAGACACCGCCTTGCTGTTTGGTGGGAAAGAGGGGAACGGCAGGAGGAGTGGATTTATGTGGGAGAGTAATGAAAGCAACCTAGCAATCTTCGGCAACAAAAAAGACCAGAAAACGATCCAAACTGCTGAACTGGAACAACCCAAATACTATCTGGAACACATACAGAAAACGGGAACTGGGATCAATAGTACCAAAAAATACACACCTGAAGGACAGTGCTGACGAGCGGAATCCAAACTTTGCAACATCTGCTGATGCTGCTGCTACTTCTGCTTCTGCTGCTGCTGTCTTTCCAACCACTTGACTGAAATCCAGAACTGATGCCGAGCCTGGCCTGCTGCCAAAGCTGAATTTAGGCTCGGCGGTCCCTGCACTCTTTTTCTCGCCCGAAGCAGCTCCAGGTGGAGAGGCCTGGGACTTGGAAAAGCTGCCCGAACCAAACAGCTTCGGGGTTGCCAAACCTGCAGACGGGAACGCCGAGCCTCCTGGGGCTGCTCCAGTGCCATGGAACGAGAAACCCCCAGTAGTCCCTGCACCCGAATCAGCACCTGCTCCTGCTGACGTGGATCCAGGGGATCCACGTGGCTGAATAACAATGGTCGGCTGGTCAGATGACGTGGCATAAGGTTTCTTCTCCTCTTCTCCTCTAGTCATAGTGGTGACACCTGCACCTGCCCCTGCACCTGCACCTGAACCTGAACCTGAACCTGAACCTGAACCTGCCCCTGCGGCTGCTAGCTTCCCCTCTGCTTGATTCTCATTCACCGTTACCTGCTCTCTCTCTGCCCCTGCCGTCCTGCCCCCTCCCGTCCCCTCACCAACCCCAGTGCTTGCACCGCCAGCAGCACCTGTCCCCCCCACGCCCCAGACCGAACCCGATCCCATACCTGCTCCAGACCCTGTGCCCGTTCCTGCAGCCCAAGAGAATCCAGGCTTCGAAGCCGCAGCAGGAGCATGAGCAGCAGCAACAGCGCTACTACAAGCAGTTCCCCCACCAAAGGGGGCAGTACCAAAACCAGCAGCAGGCGCACCAAAACCAGCAGAAGAATCAGCAGCAGCAGCAGGTGCTGGCGCAACGCCATTCTGTGCGTCTGCTCCTCCTCTGTACCCTCCCTTCTCCCTGCCCTCCTCTGCAACCACCTCTTTCTCTTTCCCCTTCTGCCCCATCCACTCCACCCCACCACTAGTTCCTAAACCTGCAGCACTCACACCAGCAGCAGCAGCAGGCACACCCGCAACATTCACATCCGCACCTGAGAAACCACCTGAAGAACCACCTGGGGCAGGGTGCGCGGGAGGGAGGTCACCAGCAGCTCTTTTACTCATGTAAGTGGGGAGGAACGTCAAGGGCGGGGCAACTATATCGTCCCCCTCCCCCCGCCTGCCCACCCGCCCCGAGCTCGAACCTGCACCCAAACCTGCACTCATACCTGAACCCGCACCTGTCCCAAACCGGTCGCCGAGCCTGGAACTTGCGCCCAGCAATCTCTTCCAGCCATCCACGCCCCTGTCGCCAAACCCGCCCCCATCCCCACGAAACCCACCAAACCCATCCCTATCCCCGCTCGCCCCATCAAAACCACCCAAACCCCTATCCCCGCCAGCACCACCACCAACCCTGTTCCCCCCTCCGCTTCCCCCCATGCCTCCGCGCCCCTCACCTTCGCCTGCACCCATCTCCCCCTGCGCCCCCGTGCCTGTAATATCTTGCAGCTTGGCAAGGATTTTCTGAGCTGTCTCTAAGGACCTGCCAGACAGCACATTTTGCCCTGCCCGCTGCTGCCCCTCTCGCCCCTGCCTCTGCCCCTGCTCCAGACCCTGTTGGCGCCGGTCTTGTTCTAACCGCCTATTCCCCTCTCTGCCTGACCCCTTTCGCCCGAACAGCCCAAACGTATCCCTCTCAGGAAACAGCCCTTTCGCGTCTCCTACTCCTTCAAACGCCCTATCCCACGCGCCCTTCCTAGCGCCCAGAGAAAACCCGGGCAGCTCCCCGGGCAGCAGACGCGGCCCGCTGCTGCTATTGCGAGAGGCAAACGCGTGGGAACGGGCAGCCTGCCCACGGAGACGGGCAGAGGGGAGAAAACTTCCAGCCCCAGCAGAAAAGAGCGCAGGAGGAGGGAGGGGAGGGGCAGCTAAAACCCCCAAGACGGAAGCTGAATGCCTTGTGATAGGACCGGGGAAGGAGGTGGGGCTAGGGGGGAAGGATACTAGGGCAAGGCGACTGGGCTGGTGGGAGGCACGCGGGCGAGTGCGTCGTGCTGACTCGGATCCCCTTAGCCAATCAGCATCTGCCTCGTCACTGTCGCGAGCTCGCTTGGCAGACTGACAGGCAGAGGGGGGGATAAGGAGGCAGAAGGGGGGCGGGGCAGAGGGGAGGAGAAGCATTAAAAAGAGACTTCAACAGACAGAAGGAAAGGAAAGCGATGGAAATGAACCAGCAAATGCGCTTTTTGAGAATTCTAAAAAACCAGTATCAGCAGATGCTACGAGCCGTCTCTGTATTGCAGCAGCACCCATTCAATTCGCCCATCCACAACCTACCTTTGGCGTGGCAGCACCATGACGGCTGCGAGCAGCAGCAGCAGCGCCTGGGAACACAGCTCGCACCAACTCCCCGTTACCATCCTCCCTCTCATTCCCCCTCTCCCTTCCCCACCCATCATCCTCCCCCTCTTGCCCGCCTTCCTCCTCTTCCTCTTCCTCCCTCTCCTGTTCGTCCCTCTCCTGCTCCTGCCTCTCCTCCTGCTCCTCCTCCTCCTCCTCCCCATCCTGCAGCTGCGGCTGCGCCTGCTGCCCCCACGCGTTCCCCAAAACAGAATCAGAGGGCCGTCGCGACCCCACCACCACCACCATCTCCCCCCACCCGCTCGCCCTCCCCTCCGCGCCCTCGCGCCCAGGAGACGGATCAGCATCATAATCATTATCAGCAGCAGAAGGGGTACCGCCAGCAGCACTGCCAGCAATAGCAGCGGCAGCGGCGGCGGAAACAGCGCGGAGGCCGCCTCTCATGTACGCCTTGGCAATATCCACTGGCGAAGCCCCGCCCTTAAATAGTCGCGGAGACAAGGGGTGGAGCGGAGGGGAGAAGAAGGGGGAGAAGAAGGGGGAGAAGAAGGGGGAGGGGGGGAAAGGGGTGGGAAAGCGTGGTAAGAGAGGGGAGGGGTGGAAAGGGATGTGGGCCCACCACCCTTTCCACCCACAGGCAATGTCCCGCCCTTGGGGTGGCGGGACACAAGGGGGCGGAGCGGGAAAAGGGGGAAGGGGTGGTGTGGGAGGGGAGGGGAGGGAAATGGAAGGCGCAGTGCGGGACACGAGCAGGTGGAATGAAAGCGGCGCAGGAAAATTGGACCGAGGAGAAAGCTACAGACGGAACAGGTAGGGAGCACTTCAACGAGAGCGAACCACCCTTCCCCCCTGGCCTCTTCCCCCTTCCCTTTCCCTTGTACCTTCCTCCTTCAATTCCTTCTCATCCAAACTCCCTTTGCCACCAGATTCTTACATCTGGAGTGTGAAACTCCTCGTCCTCGTCCCCGTCAGCATCACCGCCATCCACGTCAGCAGGCGACGCCCAACCACTGGTAACCGGCGTGGCGAATCTAGATCCCGGATCTCCGCCAGTCAACCCTTTCCCAGCAGACCCCCTACCAACAAATCCCCTCCCTGGCGCCACCATCCTATCAGAGCCTTTGGAAGGAGCGGCGAAGGTGTGTGCTGCGTCAAAGAACGGCGTGGCAGGCGCTGCTGCTGCTGCCGCCGTGCCAGGGGTGTGAAACGGCGTAGATTTCAAGCCGTTGGAAGTGGGTGTTGAGCCGCCAGAAGCGGGTTTGAAACCGCCAGGGGTGTGGAAGGGAGTTGCTGCAACAGCTGGTGTGTGGAAGGGCGTTGGTGCGACAGCAGGCGTTTGGAACGGTGTGGAGGAGGTAAAAGGGGCGTCAGTGCGTTGTGCGGCGGTGGAGGGAGGGGCGTCGGTGTCATCGACCACCTGGGCGCGCAGCATTTGCGACAGACGCACGTACTCTCGCCTGCATGCGACACACACACGCGCACGCACGCATATCACACACACACACGCGCGCGCGCGCATGCACACGCGCAGACGCGCACACACATGCGCAATAACATACACAAACAATCACGAAAAAAACACACGCCGTTCTCGCAAAACAGACGCACAAAACTCACACATGACACAAACCCGCTAATGGACTGACGTCGATTGCGGTCAACGCAGTCAACGCGTCGACATAAACCAGCTTTGGAAGCACAGCCACAACGTCACCCAGCAGACTTACACAAACAATCACATAATCCAGTGTACTCACATGGATAGGGACCTTCCACCTGGAGGCGGATCGCCAGCACCAGCCGCGACGCCGTCGGCCAGGCTGAGCTCTACCTTGTCGTCCTCGCCTCCGCGTGCAGGCTCCTCCTCCTCTCGCCCTTACCAAACGAAAGTGCCGAGAACGCACGAGGGAAGAAGGCAGAGAGAGAGGACGGGAGGATGAGGCGCGTTCGCTGGCGTAAGTGAAGGTTGCAATGCACGTTGACAGCGATAAATTTTGCGGCCCGATGTAAGGGTTTCGTCGAGGTAAGGCGAGGGCATCACAAGGCGGCCGGCAGGCGGAAATATAGCAAATCAGGGTTTCGTCAGGGCGGAAGGCAGAAATACGTTCCAGCTGCGTTACCTGACGAAAGATAAACAGATTAGGGTTTCGACCAGGAGAAACATAAGCTTTGCGGTTTAAACGACACAACAGCGGTAGAATGCGCGGCGATTTTGCAATGGACGGCTGAGATCACCGTACTTGCGTTACCGCGGGCAGCGTCGCTCGCCTGATCGCCACTCCGTCGCCAGCCAATCATATTCAGCACCGCGCCACCAATTCCTCCCAGCCAACCCTTCTTTTGCGATCCTCCGACTTTGCCTCCCGTTGGAGCAGCACCAGCGGAAGCTGTAGCAGCGGCTGTAGCAGCTGCGGCGGCTAGTTGGCCGGCAGCGGCGTGTCTTCCCGTTGCCGGCCGGCTGTACGGCGTGTCGGCTCGCACTCCATATCGCCTGGATCTACCGAGCTTTCCGCCTGTTCCGCCTGTTCCATCTGCGCCGTAAGGCGTTGGCGCTCTATCAAAGAGATGCCCTGAGGAATCTGTCGCACGGAACGTCGCATTGTTCGCAAAGCTGGTCGGGAATGCGAATTCTGTGGCGTGCGACGAAGCCATCGCTCAGCACGCACGACCGTCTGATTCACGATAAGAGCACGCCTGTCAGTTACCAAGTTAAGAACAACCGATCAACAAGTTTAGGGCATCTGTGATCAGGGATCAAATCTAACCTCCTCATCCGCTTCTCGCACTCATCAGCACCCAATCGCGAGTTGCAGCCAAACGGATCAAGCCATCCAAGCAGTTGAACCTAAGAAAAGAGGAGGAAAACCAAGTGGAGCCCGAGAGATTAGGACAGGAAAATGAAAGAAAGGAAAAAGAACAGGTTTTGGATCTGATGCGTTGATCAATTCGAGAGCTGAACAAGCGGAGACTCGAGTGGCTCGAGAGGGGGGAAGAAACGCGCGGGTTTGGGTGGGTCCGCTCGGCTCCGTTCCGCTCCGCACTGTTCAACTTCCCCCAGCCCGCGCGGACTGGCAGAATGGGCGCGCGGAATCACCCTGGAAATGCCGAGCCTGAACTTTTTGCTTCCCAGGGTCTCCGCATGACGCGAGGTTCCGCCACGTCGCCGCGCCAAAAAACCGAATGTTTGAACGAGGTGAGGTGAAAGCTGGTAAGTTAATACACTGTGCCTGAATCCAACCCATACACGTGATTTTTAACCAAACCATTTACACGATTGAAACACAACAATACAAAATCTGGTATGCACAGCAGGGCGGCTTTGTCCCACACACAAATTTATTTGGAGAGCCAGCTTTTAGATTGTTGTCCATTATAGAGTTGAGGTAATGGCCTCAACTTATCATATTCAAAGAGTTTGAGGTGCTATTAGAGTTTCATCTCATTGTCCCTTGTGTTCCAACCTCAACCGCATTCCCAGCTTCAATTCATGTGATAGGATCGTATTCATGCGACATCCATGGGTGTAGAAGAGCTTCATCAGCTGTTGGTCTTTTATCAGGGTCCACCTGTAGCAGGAACGCCACAAACTCCAGGAAGCCCTCATCTCCCATGGGCAGCCGGTGCTTGAGAGACGTCCTCTTAGGAATCAAATACTCCAATGCATCCGTCTCCTGTGGAAGCAGGAAGGACAGGGAAGGTGGAGGATCAAGGGAAGTTGGATATGGACCAAGGGACCACTTCACAACTACACCCCCTGCTGTAACCACACCACATCCATTGAACACTCATCAGTGTCAGCTCACCGACTTCCTCTCATACAGCATGTGGTTGTCGTACAGAAAGCGGTGGTCATAAAGCACACAGTGGCGTGTGAAGTATTTGTGGGCGTCCTTGGCCCTGCGGAGCAGAGTGGAGCTTATGGGCCCTATGACGTGCAAGCCACCATACACACAGGACAAACAAACAACCCTTCCGCCCTATCCACACCACTCAGCTCACCGGGTTCCGCTCATACAGCACGCAGTGCTGTTGCGCTCATACAGCACGCGATGCCATTGCGCTCATACAGCACGCGATGCCGTTGTGGGCATACAGCACGCGATGCCGTTGTGGGCATACAGCACGCGATGCCGTTGTGGGCGTCCTTGGCTGTGCGCAGGAGAGCATGAACAACCAATGCCCACCATCTGCACACCTGGTGTGCAGTTGTGGGCGTCCTTGGCTGTGCGCAGGAGAGCATGAACAACCAATGCCCACCATCTGCACACCTGGTGTGCAGTTGTGGGCGTCCTTGGCTCTGCGCAGGAGAGCATGAACAACCAATGCCCACCATCTGCACACCTGGAGTGCAGTTGTGGGCGTCCTTGGCTGTGCGCAGGAGAGCATGAACAACCAATGCCCACCATCTGCACACCTGGCGTGCAGTTGTGGGCGTCCTTGGCTGTGCGCAGGAGAGCATGAACAACTAATGCCCACCATCTGCACACCTGGTGTGCAGTTGTGGGCGTCCTTGGCTGTGCGCAGGAGAGCATGAACAACCAATGCCCACCATCTGCACACCTGGTGTGCAGTTGTGGGCGTCCTTGGCTGTGCGCAGGAGAGCATGAACAACTAATGCCCACCATCTGCACACCTGGTGTGCAGTTGTGGGCGTCCTTGGCTCTGCACCAACTAAGCATGGACAACTCCCATGAATATCAACATACCGGGTTCCTCTCATAGAGCACGCGGTGCCGTGTGAAGTACTTGTGGGCGTCCTTGGCTCCGCGCAGGAGAGCATGAACCGCAAATGTGGATTTTACTCTTGAGAATTCTCAAAAGTAAAATTCACAGAGCATGAACCGCAAATGCCCACCATGCGCAAACCTGGTACGGACAACTCCCATGACGACCTCGTACTCACCAGGTTCCGCTCATACAGCACTCTGTGCCGTGTGAAGTACTTGTGCGCGTCCTTGGCTCTGCGCAGCAGAGTGGGGTCGATGGGGCCTATGATGCCCACCATGCGCGCCAGCAGCGTTGCCAGCGAGTCATTCTGAAACAGCACCTGATGGAGAGCGATGGAAAGGGGGTGGAGGGTGGGATTGCAGGAGATGTTTTTTGAGAATTCTCAAAAAGGGGGTGATGGAAAGACATAGGGAGCGATGGAAAGACATAGGGAGCGATGGAAAGGGAGTGGAGGGTGGGACTGCAGGAGAGTCGGTAGGCATATATGACTGCGGTCACGGTCCTCCCAAGATGACCTCCGCACGTGGGTGGAACCTGACTGCATGTACAAGCAGAGCAGAGCGCGTCCCATAGCAGAGCAGCTGATTTCCCCTCCCCCCTCCCCCCCCAAATCCTTACTTCCTGCTATCACCCCTCAATCTCCCTCCCTCCCTCCCTCCCTCCCTCCCTCCCTACCTCTCCCCTCCCACTCCCTCCCTCCCCCTCACCTGTCCCGAGCAGAGCTCAGCGAGAATGCATCCCAGCGACCACACATCGATCTTGGGCCCGTATGGCAGCCCCAGGATGACTTCAGGCGCCCGGTACGAGCGCGACTGCACGTACGAGCAGAGCGCATCCCACATGAAGCAGCTGCTGCCGATGTCGATCACCTTAACGAGGCAGCGCGAGTAGCTCTTAATGAGGATGTTCTCGGGCTTGAGGTCGCAGTGAATGAGCCCCAGAGAGTGCATGAAGGAGAGGGCTTTCAGTATCTGCTTGGCGATGGACTGGGGTGGGAGAGAGGGAGCGGGGAGAAGGGCAGGGAGCGAGTAGCTCTTAATGAGGATGTTCTCGGGCTTGAGTTCGCAGTGTATCATTCCCAACGAGTGCATGAAGCGGAGGGCCTTTAAGATCTGCTTGGCGATGGACTGAGAGGGGAGGGGAGGGGAGGGGAGGGGAGGGGAGGGGAGGGGAGGGAGATGGGGTTCATGCAGCGCGAGTAGCTCTTAATGAGGATGTTCACGGGCTTGAGTTCGCAGTGTATGAGACCAAGAGAGTGCATGAAGCATAAGGCCTTGAGAACCTGCTTGGCGATGGACTGAGAGAGGAGGGGAGGGGAGGGGAGGGGAGGGGAGGGGAGGGAGAGGAGGGAGAGGAGGAGGTATGGAAGATGCGGTTGATTGGATTGTAGGGGAGCAGGCTTCAGGCCGCAGTGGATGAGACCCAGCAAGTGTTGAGATCACTTTTGAGAATTCTCAAAAGTGATTGCAGGGGCTTCAGGTCGCATCTGTTCTTTTAGAATTCTAAGAGGACTGACTGGATTGTAGGGGCTTCAGGCCGCAGTGGATGGGACCCAGCGAGTGAATGAAGCTGAGCTGCTCACCTGGATGCGATGCATGGTAAAATAGACCTCGCCTCCTGACTCGCGATTGTACTTGTGGAACTCGTAGAGGTTGGGTAGGGGCAGCCAAGTGGCAGCTCAACCATCGGATCCCCTCACCAGACCACAACAGAAACCCTCACCCACCTGAATGCGCGGCATGGTAAAATAGACCTCTCCTCCTGACTCGCGGTTGTACTTGTGGAACTCGTAGAGGTTGGCTCGAAGCAGCTCGCATATGATGAAGAGATGCTCCTGCAAGGGCAGGGGGTGGGGAGTGCGGGGGGACGGGGAGGGGAGGGGGAAGGGAATGAAAAGATTTTGAGACAGTGTTCAGAATGAAGCGATGAATTGGCTCTGCTGATGGACTGATGCCCTAGAGGGGCACCAACCCATGCACACGCCCATCCACACAAGCCCACCCTCGCCTTCCCGCTTCCCCGCTGCCATTCCTCACACACACACACACACACGCAGACACGGACACAGACACACACACATACACGCAGACACGGACACAGACACACACACACACAAACACAAACACACACACGCGCAGACGCGGACACACACGCACACACACACACACACACGCATACACGGACACACACACACACATACACACACAGACACACACACACACACACACACACACACACACGCGCGCGCGCGCGCGCGCACACACACACACACACGCGCGCGCGCGCACACACACACACACACACACGCACGCACGCACACACGCACGCACTCCTTCACTCACCCGGTGGTAGAAGTAGTCATACATCCGCAGCAGACAGTGCTCGTCCGCGGGATCACGCTGATTAATGAACTTGAGCAGCTTGATCTCGTCGAGACTTTGATCAAAGAAGTCCTTGTTGTTCTTGATGATCTTCATGCACACGTCCATGCCCGTGTGCAGGTCGTGCGCCTGAATGGCCTTGCTGAACGCCGCTGCCCCCAGGTACTCTGTCACGTAGTATCGCCCTGCTATCACTGAGTTGAGGACGACTGGAAAGTCCTTGTCCTCCTCAAACCCCGTTCTGCAGAGGATGTGGGGACGTGGTGAGCCACAGAGCACAAGGAGGGGAAAGGAGCGTTTGGTCTCTATGCAATACGGTCTGTATCCAGACTGCTGCCCCCAGGTACTCTGTCACGTGGTAATGCCCCGCTATGACCGAGTTCAAAACCACTGGAAAGTCCTTGTCCTCCTCAAACCCCGTTCTGGTGGGAATGTGGTGGGGTGGGGTGGGGTGGGGTGGGGAGACACACAACACAAGGAGGGGGAAGGAGTGTTTGGTCCTTATGCAATATAGCGTTTATACGGATTCTGAATAACCTTGCTGAACGCCGCTGCCCCCAGGTAATCTGTCACGTAGTACCGACCCGCTATGACAGAATTCATGACCACTGGAAAGGCCATGTCTTCCTCAAACCCCGTTCTGGTGGGGATGTGGAGGGGAGAAAGAGGGAGGGGAGGAGAGAGCAAGGGGGGATTTTTGGCGCACTGAGAAGTCTTCCTCTCTTCGAAACCATTTTTGCAGAGGAGGGGTGGAGGGAAGGAGGGCGGAGGAGGGCGAAGGAGGGGTAGGGTTGAGGGGAGGAGTGAGGGAATACGTCTTGTTTTAAATAGACGCAGTAGTGGCGTTTGAGTCGACTCAAAGGGCTTCTCACTAAACTGTTCTTTCTGTGGATGACTCTCAGATTGAATGACTTTTGAGACGTCTCAAAAGACTCAAAGGGACGTCTCAAAACACAGCACACAGAAAGCTCCTCACCTGTTCTTTCAATGGACGACTCTCAGATTGAACGACTTTTGAGACGTCTCAAAAGACTCAAAGAGCTCCTCACCTGTTCTTTCTGTGAATGACTCTCAGATTGAACGTCTCAAACTCCTCCTCTTTCGCTTTCCCCTCCTCCTTCCCCTTCCCCTCCTCCTTCCCCTCCTCTTTAACCGCTACTGCTGCCTGCTCCCCACTCTTTGCCTTCTTCTCGACACCCCCTGCCGCATCCCCTCCTTCCTTCCCCACTGCCTTCCCTCTCCCTGCTTCTCCTCCCACTCTCGTTTCATCCTGCTTCTTCTCTTCCTCTCCCGTTCCCACCTCTTCCTCCCCCAATCCCCCCACCCCTCCCACCCCTCCCACCTCCCCCACCTCCCCAACCTCAGCCGATTCCACCGAAAGCCTAGACAGCCTATCCCCACCCACACTACTCCTCCCACTCCCCCCCTCACTCCCCGCCCCACTCCTCCCCTCCCCTCCTCCCCCGCCCCCCACACTCCCCTTGTCCGCAAAATCCCAGTTCCCCGAAGCAGTCTGGGCCAGCTTCGGAAACGTACCACTGGCCTGTTTCTTCCAGACCTCTAAAGTGCTATCAGCAACGCTCCCCATTCTCTCTAGCTCGTGCTCTAGCTCCTGTTCCCCCATGCCTGCCGCTCCGCTGCTGCCCAGGGACGGCGGGGTTAACCCCTCCCCCAGCCCCGACCACCCGGAGTTACCCCGCGAAAGCCCCTCGTTACTCGAGGGCGAGCGGAACGAAAAGCCCCCCCCTTCCCCATCGTGCCCAAACCCGCCTCCCCCGTCCCCTCCTCCCCTGTCCCCCCCACCACCCCCGAAGCCTCCAAAACCCTCTCCAAAACCAGCCCCTCCCCCCTCCCCATCTTGCTCGTCATCTCTCCGCCCCTCCTCCGCCCCTCCCCCTGCCCCACCCCCACTGCCCCTTGCCCCACCTCCTACAATCACATTCTGTAAAATCACACCCCTGCCACCCTTCCTATCAGCACTCTTAGCGGCACCACCACCATGTAGTCCACCAGCATCGCTGGTCCTCGTATCAATCGAATCCCCAATCAGATCCACAGCGCTTCCTCCCTCCACCGCCTCTGCCCCACCGTTCAACCTCTCCCCCCCACTCCCTCGCTCTTTCTCCCCCTCGTCAACACCCCCTGCCTCCCCTGCTGCAGCTCCTGCTGCCCTGCTCCCTGATTCCGCCCCCTCCCCTGCCCCACTACCCTTCTGCACCGCTCCAGATCTCATCTCCACCCCTTTCCCTGCTGTGCCGCTGCTGCTCCCCTTCTCTGCCTCACGAACCGACAGGTCTTTATCCAAAGCACTCCCCTCTTCCACCCCTTTCCCCTCTCCCATGCTTTTACCCTCCGAACCTTTCCTGCTGCTGCCCCCCTGCTCATCCTTCAACGCACCCGCCCCTTCACCCTTACCCACCGAAACCTTACTGCTGCTCCCCTTGTCTTCATCAGTCTCTGAATCTAACTCATACAATAAAAACCTCTCCTCATCCTCTACTAATCTCCTAATGTACCCCACGTCCTCCTCATCTTCATACGCGTCAGAGTCAGACCCACTACCCTCTAACAGCAGCATCTCGCTATAATCCACCCCCTGCCCGCGCTCCCCCGCGTCTGACTCAGCAGCTGCTGACGTGGACCTGGTTACCATCGACGCTGACCCGTCCTGTGTCCCTGAACGAGACAGCACAGGCCCGGACCCTCCGCTTCCTCCCAACCCTCCCCTGGGCGAGTTTCGAGACGACCCAAGAGGAGAGCTTCGGGTCAGCTCATGGGGAAAGCTAGAAGAAGTCATCTCTGACCCTCTCAGCACATTCCCTGACCCTCCCCCTCCTGCCAGCGTCCCATCACCACGCGGGCGCCTTATACCGAATTCTTCTGACAGCACCTCTGAGCCAACAACGACGGGGCCGATTGTGATTGTAGGGAGGGGCGAGGACGGCGCGGACGACCCCACGGGGCTGCGCTCCCCTGATGCCTGCCGCTGGTGATGCGCGCCCCCCTGCTGCGCCACCCCTTGCTGCCCCACCCCTTCCTGCTGGGGGGGAGCTGCCACGTCTTTCCGCCCATCAACTTCCGCCAGTCCGTGCGCTTCCCCCACCTCGCGCACACCAGGCACCGCTGCAAACTCAAGCACCTCTGCACCCACTCCTACCTCTTCCAAACCCCCCACACCTTCCAACTCGTTTCCTGCGCTCCCTCTTGCACTGTCCCCCCTGTCCTTTGCGCTTCCCCCGCTGCCCCTTGCGCTTCCTCCTGCGCCCCAGTCACTCCCCCCTCCGTCCCTCTCTCCGCCCCCTCTGCTCTCCCGCAGCGAGCCAATCCCGAAGTCCAGCGACGCGACCAGGTTCACGCCCTCGCGGCTCTCTGCACTGAGGCGAATCGGCTTCAAACGGGGAAAACCGCTGTCTAACGCGGACGCGACTGGGGCGGCGGCGTCAGCAGGTGAAGGTCCTATATCCAATACCGGAGCAGCTTTTTGAGGGGATTCGGTTAAGCCTAAAATAGGGTCTGCAACGACGAGAGGAACGAGATTGCGGCTGTCTGCTTCCTGCCCTCCCGTCGCACCAGGGAGATCCCGACCTGACGGCGCTAATGACGCCGAACCTGTTGCTGCCGAACCTGATGCTTCCGAACCTAATGTCGCCGAGCCTGCTCCCGCGCAAGCTGCCGAACCAGAGCTATTTGGTTCGACAAGAGCAGCGGCGTGCAGAGACGCGTCCTCCTCGGGAACTACGTCCAGCGACGGAGAGGACGACAGGGACGTGGGAGACGGCAGGGACGGGGATTTTGGGAAATACGCCGCGGAAAACGGATGCTCGCTCTTAGGAGGTGCTCCCGACGCAGCGAGAGCGTGCGGCGGCTGACGAGGAGAGCGGCCCGGCGGAGTGGCGGAAGGGGATTGGGACATGGGGGGAGTGGCGGAGGGGGATTGCGCCATGGGCGGAGAGTGCGCGGGCGACCACGGCAGGCCGGCATGTTCTAGAAACTGCGACGGCGCCGTGTTGCTCCGCGCAATCGCATTGAATCCCGCGAATCCCGCGAACCCGCCGCCAGTAACGCTGGTCCCGCCGGTCCCGCCGCTGCTGCTGGCGCCGCCTCCTGCACCGGAAAACCCGGAGCCGCGATTAAACATCTGGTCTTGCTTCATCCAGAGGAAGAGATTAACGTCCATGTCGGACGGATCGGGCGGAGGGCGGGAGGAGGCGGCAGCGGCGGCTGCGGAGGAGGAGGAGGCGGGAGGAGAGAACTGCGGGAACTTGTGCGACGGCAGTTTTTGCGAAGGGCGTTTCTGCGACGCCTGTTTCTGCGACGATTGCTTCTGCGACATTTCGAGTCGCAGCGCCTCCGCGGCCTTGTGGAGGTTGTTGCGCTCTAAGTACTCCACGATGGCGCCTAACGTGTCGCCCATGGCGGATGGCGGAAGGCAGATGGCGGATGGCGGAGCGCGGAAGCGGATCCGCGCTGAGAAATAGGTCGACCCGCAGAGCTATTACGCGCGTAGATGCTAAGCGCAGAGAAGCTACGCACGGAGATGCTGCGAGCAGAGATGCTACGCACGGAGATGCTGCGAGCAGAGATGCTACGCGCGGAGATGCTACGCGCAGAGATGCTACGCGCTGTACCCTATCCTACTTCACCTGACGTTCTCGACGACATCTCACGCGGCAGTAATCAGGAACGTTAACAAATGATCATGATGATATGCCGACTAAAAGTTTCATCAGGTCACAGCGAACGGAATCGCGACGGCACACAGCACATGGCCGGACTATCAGTGGCGTCAGGTCAGATGACCCTAATTTCCATCCCTGCTTCCGTACAGTGCTTACGAGGTAACCCTAAACCAGAAACTGCTAACCTCATACAATATCGTCGACGCATCGATAAGTTCTAGAGACATTGAACTCACCGCACCACCATACCAGCGTACGCGCGATCTGCTAGCTATTCAGAGACTATAGCAAGAAAATAGTAGTACCATTTTGGTGATACCATCATGCTCAATTCAGCAAGCAGAAGTTGCAGGTGGACGCTAGTATTGGAATGATTCAAAACTCAGTCTAATGAGCTTTCCGACTGTGGTTCAGTACGATATTGTACGGTTACAAAAGGTTGCCGTCCGAGCAAATCGACGGATCACGAATCGTGATGCAATGGATGTACCACATCCCTGACACCCCCGAGTGTCAGACTCCGGAAAGCCCAAGGCGTATCGCCGCCGCACATCTGACCACCAGTCCAGTATCTTCCCTTCCGCGGATACGGTGAACCGCGCGGGAGCTTGTAACGCGGAAAAAAAAAATCTCGAGGGTTGATGGGCTTGTGTTGTGGGCATATATGATGACTAATGGGAAAATATGTTACAAGTAACCAAAATAGGACTCGATAACACGAATGGTAAAAACAATAACGCGTACGGTCACTGTATCGGGTTTCCTGACGGGTTTGGTAAGTGGGGTCACGGATTCAGTCACTAACAACAGGAAAAAAAATCACGCGAATGGTCACACATGTAACTCCCGCCAAAGATTCTTGAAACTCTACAAATTTCCCGCTCGCGCCCAACCAATCTGCTAAGTTCTAACAAAACTAAAACCCAATCGGAATCGGATGCGGTTTGGGAACGGATCAACCCTAAACACCTGGCGATTTACGTGTTTAGGGTTGATTCGTCCGAAAATGAATCCCGGTTCCATTTGGGTTATATTTTTTGGTGGGAGTTTCATATGTGACCATTCGCGTGATTTCTTACCAGTTACGAGTGACTGATTCCGTGAAAACACCCTTTGCAGTGACCGTACCCTTTATTTTTTTACCAAAAATGTTTTCGAGTCCCATTTTCGTTACGAATGGCATATTTTCCCATGACTAATCTACCCCCAATGTTCCCCAATCTTAGGGTTGTTTTAGAAATAGAAACACCATGTACTCCAATTCGACAAAGGCAAAGAACGTCCATCAGTTCAAATCCATTATCCACATGCATCCTTTCACAACCAGTCCTCTAAAGGACTGGTATTTCATTGTCCCAATTCTACTGCTACCTCAGATGTTACACGTGAATCTAGAAAAAGCAGCCTAGGGCTTAGGTGCAGTAACCACTCCAAGTGACATCCCCTTTCCAGCCTTGGACTTAAGGCCTGATGCTTTCGCTGGAATACCTTTATCCTTGCTTCCAACCGCACCATAGCACAACCCATGACCACCGTTCTTGCTGTGCCCAGACTTCTCGGAATGCTGCAACTGCTGTGGCTGCTGCTGGTGTGGCTGCTGATGCTGCATGAGTTGCTGCTGGCGCTGCTGCTGCTGGGCTGACACCGCCTGCTGCTGTGCGTTACAGAGGTGGCGGCAGGAGAGGAAGAAGAGCAGCGAGTGGTACCCCACCAGCGCCATCACTGCATACCCCTCCCACCACCGCGACCACACCAGCAGCAGCAGCACCTGCGATGCCTGGTTTGTATGCGAGGAATCAGGGTGCACGAATTAGGAATGAGGATACACGTGTGACACAATAGCATTTGCACAATGGCAATACGAATCAACTCAGCGTGGCTGCTCACCGAGACGCAAATCTGTGTGCCGACTACCCAGTTGGAGAAGACCAGCGGCTGGTGGTGCAGCAGCTGTAGACACAGGCGGGAAGACACAGGTGGGAGGAGGTGAGAGACAGGAGGGGACTAGACAGATGGGTGAGATGAGAGCACTACTGCATCAACAGCGCACATTGCCCAGAGATAATAGTTTCAACCATGAGCTTCAGCACATGGAATGAGGCAGAGCTCTTTACGTTGGCAGATGGAATTTCAGCGTCGAAGGAAAACGAATGGGAAAGGGGGGTGGGGGCGTTAAAAGAGGAGGGCGGCAGAGAGCGAGCCTGGCTGAGCGGTGTTTCTGAGACGTCTCAGAAAGGACTAGAAAAACTAGCATTAAGGTAATGAAGGGCTGCTGGGCGTTACAAAGAGGAGAGCGGCGGAGAGCGAGCCGGGCTGAGCGGTGTTGAACCTGCCAAGGCCCACAAAGAGACGCCCCCCTCGCTGCACGATGGCTCCCTCACTGTACGGCACACTGTGGGGATTCCACTCAGCAACGTCCCTGGTGTGGTGAGGAGGTGCAGAGAATACAAGGAGATGGGAAGAGGAACAGACACAGAAAGAGGACACAAGGACTAGTGTAGGTGGAAGCCCCAGGCTCCTTTGCTGCACGATGGCTCCAACCCAAATCGACCCTGCAAAACCTCCCCTCTGTGTGGATGAGTACGAGCACAAGGAGACGGGCAAGGAGGAGGAGGGCGGGGAGGACAAGGATTAGGGGGAGATGGCGTGCTCGCATGCTCTAGTTTGCTTATTGCTAGACTAGAGTGAGTAAATGAGACTAAATGTGACTTTGGGGACCAAATGACATGGGGAAAAAAAATCTGTGGGGGGAAAAAAACTGCTCAAATCTATGCTATGTGCTTCTCCCCCCCCTCCCCATGGCCCATGAGAAGTTTTTTTTGCCTGCCCGTACTTTTTTTTACCCTGCCCGGGCCTGCGTTTTTTCTGCGTTTTTTGGAAGCCACAAAAAGTGTTCTGCGTTTTAAACGCTGCGTTTGAACGCAAGCGTTCCAAACGCTGAACGCGTTTTTCTCCACACAGGGGGGTTCTACTCCACCACATCCCTTATGAGGTGGAATAAGAGGAGAAGAGCGGGGAGTAAGTCAAGAGGACTTGTGTCAGTCTTTCTTACTGCACACTGCTGAGGCTGCAGCGCAGAACAGAACTGAGGCACTCCCCTTCCCTGCTCTCACGCACCCACGAGCTCACCTGCTGATGGTGAAGTTGGGCACGTCAACGCGGTGCCAGCACCCCAGGTGCGCCGCCACATACTCCACCTGCTCCCTGCGCAGCACCGCCTCCTTCATAAGCAGCAACATGGCCGCGCCCACAAACGCGTATCCCAGAAGCAGACAACAGGAGAGGCGGCTCACTAGAATGTCCTCGTGCATCTGAAGCACAGGGGATGGGGGAGGGACGGGGGACAAAGGGGCGAGGGAGGTGGGGAAGAGTAGGGCAGGCGGCAAGAGGCGGATCAGGTGTTTGAGCTAAACCACGCATCAACCGGCGCAGAACAGCCTCCTTCATCAGCGGCAGCATGGTGGCTCCCACAAACGCGTACTCCAGCAGCAAGCAGCACGTCAGGCGGCTCACTAGGATGTCCTCGTGCATCTGGAAGTCAAGAAGGGGAGGGGGGGCATCAGGGGTTTGAGATGAGCAGGGCAGCACCGCCTCCTTCATGAGCAGCAGCATGGCGGCTCCCACAAATACGTACCCCAGCAGCAGGCAGCACGACAGCCGGCTCGTGCATCTGGGGGGCAAGAGAAGGAAGGCAGATCGGGGGAGATGGGTGGGGAGAAGAAGAAACTTGGATGGTGCTAGGAAAGGTGGCAATAGATCAGACAGAGCAGCATGAGCACTCCTAAACAGCCATATACTAGGGACGACAGAGACTCACGTAGGTGCCTTTGATGGGTACGACGCCCACGAGGTAGCTGCCCATGCACGCCTCCACCAGCACCAGGCGCATCAGCAGCTTGGGCCAGCGCCGCAGCTTGCGAGTGAACCGCGTGAAGTCGGAGGCCGATGCAGACGCACTACCAGAAGAAGCAGCGCCGATGCTACTGCTGTTGCTCCTCATGCTGCCGCCTCTGCTGCTGCTGCTGCTGCTGCTGCTGCTGCTGGCGCTGCTGGTGCTGCTGGTGGTGGGACTGGTGGTGCTGTTGCTGCTGGTGCTGGTGCTGACAATGCCACCACTCACATCGCTGCCGCTAGTGCTGGTATTGGTACCAGTGCTGCCACCATTCATAGCACCTGCCTTGCTGACGCCACTCCCTCCCCTCTCTCCTGTCGCCTCCCCAGGCGGCTCCCCACTAGGGATTTTTGTCTGTTGTGACGCCAGAGGAACGCTGATTGGCTGGTTGCTGCAGGGAGAAACCGAATGCACACCGCTTGGCTGCTGGCAAGGCGTTGCTGCTGCATGAAGAGGAGCAGCAGCAGACAGTGGATTTCGCTGTGGGACTGTAGAGTCATGTAGGGATGGGGAGGTGTGAGGGATGGAGGAGGGAGGGGCAGCGTGAGAGTGCGAGTGCGAGTTTTGACTGGATGGATGGCTAGGGGGGTGAGGGAGGGAGGAGAGGGGAGGAGGAAGGGACGAGGTGGGTTGGCTCTGAGGGAGCAGGAGTGGTTGCTGTAGGGATTGTGATGAAAGCGAAGCTGCTACTGTGGAGGATGGAAGGACAGAGAGGGGGGTTGTTGCTGCTGCTGCTACACCTGCTGTTGCTGCTGATCCTGTTGCTGCTGATGTGGTGCTTTTATCGGGTGCGACAGAAGAGGGGATGAGAGTGGCGGGGCGCAGGGAGGGGAGCGAGTGAGGAGGGGCGGAGAAAGGGGCGTCGCGATGCAGGGACCTGATCTGGTGGTTCAGCAGCGCAACGATTATGGCGTAGCAGATGGGCCTGGTGAGGGCAAGGGGGGGATTGGGAGGGTTAGAAGAGATGGGAAGGGATTGGGGGGATTAGAGGAGCATCGCGATGAAGGGATCTGATCTGATGATTGAGCAAAGCAACGATTATGGCGTAGCAGATGGGCCTGGCGCGAGAATCGGCGGATTGGGAGGGATTGAAGGGTATTCAAAGGGATGGGAGGGGATTGGGGGGGATCGGAGGGGGAAATAGGGAATTGGAGGGGACAGAGACATGAAGAGCTGGAAATTATTTACACGGGAATTGGAGGGGACGGAGGAGGGGACAGCTGGGAGCTGGAAAACACACGGGTATGCAACAAGCACCAATCAAGGGCAACAAGCACACGGGTATGCAACAAGCACCAATCAAGGGCAACAAGCACACGGGTATGCAACAAGCACCAATCAAGGGCAACAAGCACACGGGTATGCAACAAGCACCAATCAAGCACGGAAACATGGTGCTGTGGAGCGCAACAAGCACCAATCAAGGGCACACTGGAGACATAAACGCAAGGCCACACAGAGCAAGAAATGCAGTAAGGGACGCACGGGACGAAGAGGAGCAGCTGTGACTGCCAGGGGAGGGTGAGGGAGAGCTTAAGCGCGAGCAGAGCCACGGCCGCCACATACAGCCCCACCTGTGACACATAGCAAAGAGGGGGGGGAAGATGAGAGAGAAGGAGCAGAGGGGTGAAAGCAAGGGAGGGGCATCCAGAGCAGTAAGGGAGGGGAGATCAGACCTGCGGATACTCCTGGTAAGCATAGAGTTGCAAGGAGGAGCGGAAACAAGCCAAGGCATAAAAGCAAAGGAGCTTGGACGCAACAGCTACTATTGAAAGAAAGCCTGAACTGACGAGCGAGAAGCGACAAGAAAATTGCGGGTGTACCAGAAGCAGGGAGCTGCAGGTGCCAGTGACGAGGCCCAGGGGCGGAAAGACATGCTGCTCCCACTGCCCGTGCCCCAAGGCTCTCCCTGGTTCAGCAAGCCCTGGATTAAGCAGAGAGCTCCCCTTCACTGTCGAATCGTCTCCCAGCAACAGCTCATTGCCTGAACCAGCGCAATCCGCCGCACCACCTGCCCCTCCTGCGCCGATGATGCTTCCCCCGATTTCACCGAAACTATTCGTGTGGTCGTGGTGATTGCCTGACTTGATTACTCCATCCCCCGCCGCCATGCCGCTACCAGTCGTAAGAAACGGCTCCCTGGCAGCAGAGCCATCAGCACCAGCCGTTTCTTCATCCCCTCCCCGCCCAGCCTTCCCCTGCACCCTCCACGCCTTTGTACCACTGGTGACTGTTTCCTTTGCACTCCTAACCGCACTAGAAGCTACACTGTCACCTACTCTGTCCGTTGCGGAAGACGTGGCGTTGCCAGCACCACTGAGAGAGGCAGGAGGTGGAATGGCGCTTCCGTTCCTCCTGCTACTCAGGAGGAAGAGTCGACTGAGGAAGCTGCTGCTAGCACTTCTACCAGTGCCGGACCGAGAGGCTGCAGGTGCGGAGGCTTTATTGGCGGCAGGTGGGTGGAAGTCGATGAAGCAGGCGACTATGCGGCGCAGGAGCAGCAGACAGACCAGAAGCACCTGAGATGGGAGGGCGTGTGGGCGTGTTGAGATAGACACATGAGAGCGGAAAGTCGGGAAGAATTGGACGAATAAGACGGAACCAGAGAATAATGGCGACGAGATGCACTCACGACACAGTAATCAACGGTTTAAGGGACGTGATAGTCAACGGTTCAATGCACTCACAACATGGAAGTTGATATCATGCAGTGCGGAGCGGTGGAGGCAGAGCAGCTGGATGGCGAGGAAGACGCACATGTGTACGAAGAACATCGCCTCCACCCGCACCTCCCGCACCCCCCCTCCGCCCAACTCCCCCCCTTTCTTGCCTCCGCTGCTTCCGCTTCCGCCACCGCTGCTACTGCCGCTGCTGTTGCTGCTGTTTACACCCCTAGTGCTGCTGCTGCTGCTGCTGCTGCGGGTGCTGCTGCTGTTCGCCAACCCTCCGCCCTCCCCGCCGCTGCTCTTACCAGTCGTGCTGCCTCGCCCAGTAAGCCGCATCTGCCCTGAGTCCGAATCCCCCTTCTCCCCACCCGCCTTCCTACTCGCCGCACTGACAGTCAGGCTGGAATCCCCTCTCTTGACCCCGGTAAAAACAGTCCCGGTAAGCGCAGAAGCCTCGCCCAGTTGCTGCTGCTGCTGGGTCCGAGCTGGTCCGGCAGAATTAGGGTTGCTGACGCAAGCGGGGGTGTGATGACCAGCATTGCTCTCAACCTTACTCTTGGTCGGCTTGCGCCCTCCGCTTCCGCCTCGGGGGGGCGGAGAGGCGTCCCGGGGGAAGGCTGGGGGAATGGTTGCGCGGGTGGGCGACAAGGGCCCATTCGCGAGCGATCGGTTGGCGTGGCGCCTGTTGGAGCTCATGGGCACGCAGGGGTTTCACGCGAACAGTAGGGTTTGAAACAGCAAAGGGGAAGTTGAATTTTGAGCCATCTCGAGATCCGCCCGCCGGAGAGCACACGGCTCCAGGCGGGCCGTGAGATTTGAAAAGAGCAACGGAGGAGGAGGAAGGAAATGGATCCGGAGACAAAAGGAGACCACGAGGACAAGATGTTTGAGGGAAAAGGTACGTTGTAGAATGTAACTGTCGGTTTCAGGTTACCGATGTAGGTAGGACAGTTACGACAGAGAGCAAGCAAACAAACGAATGAACAAACAAATAAACGAAGAGGAAACTAGCAAAAAACCGCGAAGGTAACAGAGCTAGTAAAGTACGGAGTTGCAGGACAAGAGGAAGGCGAGAAACGAGGGTTTGATTTGCATCTAAAGCTATGGCGCCAACCAGTGCAGCAATCACACCGGTGCACGGGACCAACTAGTCAAAATGACTTTCGAAGTTACAAACGGCTGAAAATAAAGGAGACAACCTGGACTTACACGCGAGCGGATCCGATAGCGCAGCGAGGCACCATGGATCGTGAAGTTACGAATAGCTAATGACCCGGCTACTGTATCTTCACCATGAATGATCAGATATCACGCTGATCCTATCCTTGTGCGACTACAATACCTCGGTTGACACGCAACTGACACAGAAAATCCCTAAAACGTAGAAGACTATATTCGACCTGGGGATTTGCGATGCCTCCTAACTATTTTGGTCTAGATGATGATATTGAGGCAAACCTCACAGGTCCGTCAGGTTTTGCCTCGGAAATCTCTTGGGGAAAGGTCAGGTTCGGCACATACTCTGACGGTGTTGGGCACTCTGACAGGTTCGGTATCTGAGGGGGGATGGTTCGGTTTGATCTTGAACGGTTTGATGAAATCTCGCCCAATAGCGCGAGTGCATCTCCGCTGTACGCATGCCACCGTGTAAATCACCTAGGGATGCAAACACTGCTTCGATATCTTCTCCATATGGAATGTGTATTTGAAAACACTCCAAAAAAATCTATGGTAAGGCAAGGCATACCATAACCTTTTTTAAATAGTGGATGCTAGACATCCAATAATCGACCAAAAATCTTCACTCTAATTTCAGGCTTCATACGGGAGACGGAGTCTCAGAAATGTCACCCCTTAATTTGGCATGTCCTATAGTATGGCGAATGTGATTAGCGTGCCCTGCCCATGTGCATGCCATTAATTCTCCCTGAACGCAAGCCCTGAGAATACTGTCCTGTATTGTACTGTTATGTACTGTGACAAGTGCTCCATACCTACCATACTGTACTGTGTGCACCACAAGCCTTAGAATGAGCACTAGCATGCGTCTAACCTTGCCTTGCCTGCCTGATGCACAACACACACCCTGTACTTGGGCAATAAACACAAACCAAAATTAGCATGTCCCCCGGTGCATTCGCTGGATGCATAAGCTTTGGGGTTGGTGTGCCGTCATGCAATTTCCTGGACCATAACTGGTTTAAATACGCCCTGTGGTTAGCACACTTTGATGCGCAGTCTGGTGTGCGTACCCTCTACTTGGTGGCTCTAATGCACAGCGCAGTGCTACTCTAGGGGCCCAGACCTCTGATTATCGTAGCCTTTCCTGATGCATGAGCACCGTGACGATCAAGTCCTGGGCCCAACGCACACTCCTTGTAATTAGCTTCCTCACATGTATTAACCCTGCGGTTAAAATTCCGAATGCACCTCCTTGTATGCTCCGGTGCACAAGCGCTGAGATTAGAATACCGAAATGCACAACCCTGTGACTAGCGTGCCATGAAGCACAACCTACGTGGTGTAATCAGCCCTATTCTTAGCCCTGTGGTTAGCCCTGTGGTTGTTAGAATAGTAGATTAAGTGAGCACTAGGGTTTGGGGTAGGAGGAGACTTGAGAGAGAAACATGTCGAGAGAGTTTGGCCAAAAGAGGATGAGTTCACTATTGAGCGAGGTACAAATAGCAAACAAAGCATGCAAAGAAGGTGCACCACCAACAGTTTATAATAACTACACTAAACTACAGCTATAGGTAGTTACAGATATATTCTAACACTCCCCCATAACTGCCTGCAGCAGGAGTTTGTGCAGCAACACATCCTAAATGGGTACACCACGAACAGAGAAAACAGCATCAGCAGGCAAGAGCAGTGGCAACCGGTGCAGTGGTGGCAGACTCAGCTACACCAACCTCTCAGCCAAGGTAGAAGCAACAGGCAAAGGTGCATGTGGCGGCAGGTCGCCTGGAGAGCGGGTGCGTGCGGCGGCACCGTGCGGCGGCACAGCAGGGCTCAACGGCAGCACCTGCCGCTCAACAGCAGAAGACAGCAGAATAAACAACAGGTGGAGGCAGGGGCGGCAGCAGGAGGTGTCACGGTAGCAGCGGGCGGCAGCTGCAGATGCCTAGCTGACTTCCGCTACCGTCTCACCCTCCCCCCCACGGCAGCACACGCGGCAGTGAGAGAGAGAGGAGGAGGGGCGGCTGCTGGCTCGGCAGAATCTCTCTCTCCACTCCTTCACAATCTCCCCCTTTCCCCTCACCCCCCCCCCCGCAACCTCTTCCCCCCTCACGGCGGACCACGCTGAAGGGAGGGGAAGGACGGGCTGCAGGCAACTCACACCCGCCACCCCCATATTTCCCCCCCCCACGACGGAAGCTGCGGAAGGGAAGGGGGGGGCGGCGTTAGCTGCTGCTGGCGCTGGCGTCGTCGCTGGCGACGGGCGCTGGTGCTGGCACACACGACCGTGCGCGGGTGCGCACGGTCGTACGCAGCTGCGCGCGGCTGCTGCTGTGTTCGTGACAGAACTGGGCGGGGCAGGCGATGCGCGCGACGAGCAGGGGCAACGGGCGTGACGGGGAGACGAAACGAGGCCGCATCTGACACCGTCGCGCAGCTCGCCGCCGAGACCGTTTTGACGGTCGCGACCGTTGCAACCGTCGTAACTACGGTCGCGACGGGGGGCGTGACGAGCGCCATGAGCGGGGGGATACGTGGTGGGCCCATGGGGGAAAAAATAGGTCTTAGGACGACGTAGCTCTTAATACCATGTTAGAATAGTAGATTAAGTGAACACTAGGGTTTGGGGTAGGAGGAGACTTGAGAGAGAAACATGTCGAGAGAGTTTAGCCAAAGAGGATGAGTTCACTATTGAGCGAGGTACAAATAGCAAACAAAGCATGCAAAGAAGGTGCACCACCAATAGGTTATAATAACTACACTACACTACAGCTACAGGCAGTTACATATATATTCTAACAGTGGTTAGCACTGGGATTAGCCCTGTGATTAGCCCTGTGGTTAGCCCTGTGGTTAGCACTGTGATTAGCCCTGTGATTAGCCTTGTGGTTAGCCCTATGGTTAGCACTGTGATTGGCCCTGTGATAAGCCCTGTGGTTAGCCATGTGGTTGGCCCTGTGGTTAGCCCTGTGGTTAGCCCTGTGGTTAGCCCTGTGGTTAGCACTGTGATTAGCCCTGTGATTAGCCCCATGGTAAGCCCTGTGGTTAGCCCTGTGATTAGCTTTGTGGTTAGCCCTGTGATTAACCCTGTGGTTAGCCCTGTGATTAGCCCTGTGGTTAGCCCTGTGGTTAGCACTGTGATTAGCCCTGTGATTAGCCCCGTGGTTAGCCCTGTGGTTAGCCCTGTGGTTAGCCCTGTGGTTAGCCTTGTGATTAGCCCTGTGGTTAGCCCTATGATTAGCACTGTGGTTAGCGCTTTGATTAGCCCTGTGGTTAGCGCTGTGATTAGCCCTGTGGTTAGCGCTGGGATTAGCCCTGTGGTTAGCTCTGTGCCACTGCAGCAGTCCATTCATGCACGCATCATGCTTGCGCTTGCTGCACTCTTCACTTTCACTTGTCTTGGGTTTTTGTCCTCACTGCACTTCCCACTCCTTTGCGCCCCCTTCACTTCCCCCCCCCCCCCCCCTCCTCCCTTCCTCTCTCTGTCCCGACCTACCCCCTCTCGTCCCAGCAGGTCGCTCACACGGGAGTGGCAGTGGCGGGGGACATGGAGTGCACAGGCAGCAGCTGCTCTCCACCCAACCCACCCACAGCTAAGTACCCCGCCCTTCCACTATTTCTCCCGACCCTCTCTCGCACTGTTGCTTTTCATGTGCTGCCCTCGGTCACACACAACAGACCTGAGCCTCCCTCTTAACCTGAGCCTCTGGTCACGCCACATTTTCAAGCCACAAACCCCTTTTTTCTGGTAACCACCCCGGTGCAGAAAGTATTCTATCAGGTTTGCCTCCCGTGGTATACAGCCCCTTTGGGTCTGTGGCTTGTAGCTGAGGCTGCACCAGTGGCCCCCTTTCCCGCTGTCACCCCATCCCACCCCAACCATGTTCTCCCTTCACATTGTTACCCCTAGCCGCTTTCTCACTTGTCGACAGTTCTCTCCTTGCATGTGGAGGGGAGGGGCGTAGGGGTCAACACCGCCACTCCCCCGCACCCCTTCCCTTGTGGCCGTGCAGGTTGCAGTGGTGGGTGGGAGGGGAGGGGGGCAGCACTCCACTCGGCTGGGATGGGATGGGAGAGTATCGGGATGGGGTCGTCTGGAACAAGGTGAGCCTCTTTTCCCTCATGCACTCATGCTGCTGCTTGGGCTTCTCCACATGCTCACTTTTCTTTCTTGCTCTCTCCCTGCCTTCATGCTTGTGCCGGCTCTTCTCCCCATTCTAACTACTCTCCCTTGCTCCCCTGCCTCCTTCTCTCTCCCTTCCCTCCCAGTACATTGAGGGCTGTAGCAGAGCAGCAGGGGGCAGCAGCAGGGCAGCAGCGGAGGGGAGGGGAGGGGCAGTGGCAGCAGCAGGGGAAGCAGAGTAGCAGACCGGCAGCAGCAGTAGCAGCAGAAGTGTCAACAGCAGCAGCAGTAGCAGCAATGGGGGCTGGGGGGCTAGAGGGCAGACTAAGCTAGATGTAGCTGCGAGTGAGGGTGGTACCAGGTGTGGTAAGGTAACAGGTATGGTATGGTTACTGGTGTGGTAGGGTAGCAGGTGAAGTGAGCTGATCCCCTCCTCTCTCTCTTCCCCCTCTTCTCCTTGCAGGCTAAAGGTGGGAGCACTAGAGCAAGGGCGGGAGAGTGGAGTCCACCTACTTACTCACCTCCCCCTCTCTCCCTTCTCCCTCCCTTCCCTCCCAGCAGCACCCCGCCTGGACCACAGAAGTACAGGTAAGGAGGCATGGGGGTGAAGTGTGGGTTGGGTGGGTGGGGAGCATGGGAGCAAGCGGGGAGTTCACTGCCTTAGGGGCAGCACCACCTGGGGTTGTGTCTTGTGGTGGTAGGTGCGGTGGGTGGAATCTGCGCGGCACGGCACTCGGTGCTCAAGTAACCGATATGACGTGCGAGGCCTAATGGACACGGTTAGAGCCGACCGGCTGGCGACTCTGGTTCGCGTCAGCTCTAGCTACGTCAGGGGTGGGATTTGAGTCTTGGGCTGGAAGCAATTTTCCACTACCACACCTCGCCCCACAAGGCACAGCCTTTGGGGTTGCTGTTTCCTAATAAAGTGGGCTCGTTGCTGCTCCTACTGCTGACAGGTGAAGGTGGGGATAGGCTGGGTGGGTGAGTGAGAGTGAAGGGGGGCTGAACCCCCTTGGGTGGGTGAGTGATGGGGAGGGGGGCTGAACCCCCTTGGGTGGGTGAGTGATGGGGAGGGGGGCTGAATCCCCTTGGGTGGGTGAGAGATGGGGAGGGGGGCTGAACCCCCTTGAATGGGTGAGTGATGGGAGAGGGGGATGGGGGTTGAAACCCCTTAGGTGGGTGGGTGAATGGGAGAGGGGGATGGGGATTGAAACCCCTTGGGTGGGTGGGTGAGTGGGAGAGGAGGATGGGGGTTGAATCTGTCAAATGTCATATCTGTGCTAGATTGATCTAGGCTTTAGTGGGGTAGCACTAGGGGGTACAAAATTTCCCTCGACATTCTCCTTGTACCCCCCCCTTTGACCTAATCTGATCATACCTAAGTTCTAAGATGGTATCTAGAGCATTAGGACTTAGGACCTAAGCTCGGGCCCACCAGTTACTGTGTTACCCCACCTGCTTTGCCTTGCCTGCCCTGCCTGCTGCCTACGCGCGCTTCGACGGAGCGCGCGTCGCCTTTTTTTTTAGCGCGCGTCTCACTAAGCAGCCCGCAGCCCGCTGCTGCCCCGCGATCCGCGCGCCCCGCCTGCAGCCCGCCGTCCCGTGCAGCCCGCTGCCGCACGCCCCGTCGCCGCGCGTGCCCGTGCGCCGCTCGTCGCCGCAGCAGCCCGCCGCCGCGCATCCCCTGCAGCGCGCGAACAGCCGCCCGTGCAGCCTGCTGCCGCGCGCGCCATCTGCTGCAATACGCACCCCACCGCCGCGCACGCCCCGCTGCCGCGCAGAAACCGCCGCCGCGCCCTGCCTGTGCGCCGTCGCCCTGCCCTGCCTAAGCCCCGCCCTACCTAAGCATAATCCCCGCCCTGCCTAAGCCCCTGCCCATGCCTAAGCCCCGCCCTGCCTAAGCCTGAGCCTGTACCAGAGCCTACCTGCCTGCCTAAGCATGCCTGCCTGAGATTGAGTCTGAGTCTGAGCCTAAGCCTGAGCCTGAGCCTATGTTTGAGCCTGTGACTGAGCGTACTGCCTGAGCCTACTGCCTGCACCTACTGCCTGAGCCTACTGCATTTCCCTACCCTGTGACCATGGCGACTGTTACTGTTCTTACCTTTGAGCCTGATGGCAGTCCTATTGAATTTGAGACCTGGCTGAGCGACCTGCAGCTCTACCTCATGACTGATACCAAGGACGGCCGTTCACTGCTAGACTATGTGACTGGCACTGCTCCTGCTCCCGCTGCTACTGCTCCTGCCTCTGACCGCACTGAGTGGCAGACCCGAGATGCTATTGCCCGCCTAGCTATTCGCAACCACCTACCCCTCTCTGAGCGCGCTCACTTCAACTCGCTCAAGACTGCTAAGGAGGTGTTTGACGCAGTAGTTGCTCGCTATTCCGCCCCAGCCACTGCCGCCGTTGGCAATCTCATCCTGCCCTACCTGTTTCCCGACCTAGCCTCCTTTCCCACTGCTGCCGATCTGATCACTCACCTCCGCGCTAGTGACGCACGCTTCCGTGCCGCTCTCACTGACGAGTTCCTCGCCGAGAACAAACCCCCCATGTACTTTACCCTCTACATCCTCGTCACCCGCCTCCCTGACACGCTTCGGTCTGTTAGGGACTATTTCCTCGCCAAGGACCCTACCACCATCACCATAGACGACTTCGCGCAGCAGCTAGTCGCAGCGGAGAAGAACATTCTTGCTGTGAACGCTGCTCGTGGCACTCCCCGCACTCCCCTCTTTGAGGGGTGCTCCCCCTCCCCCCTTGCCCCCTCCTACGCCTCTGCTGCTGCTGCAGTCGACCTTCTCGGCACTGAGAAGGTCAACGCCGCTTCTGCTCTTGGTGGGAAGCGCGGCGGGGGCAAGGGCGGCAAGGGTGGCAGGGGTGGCGGAGGTGGCGGTGGAGGGAGCGGTGGTGGAGGCGGCGGGGGTGGTGGAGGTGGTGGGGGTGGCCGTGGAGGTGGTGGGTGGGGTGGTGGCAGGACCGGGGGTGGTGGAGGCGGCAGCGGAGGTGGTGGAGGAGGAGGCGGCGGCACTGGTGGTGGAGGCCTGGGTGGAGGTGGATCTGGCCAAAAAGGGGGCCCCAGTGGTGGCCAGCAGCAGCAGCAGCAGCAGCAGCAGCAGCCACAGCAGCAGCAGCAGCAGCAGCGTCAGCCCCTCACCTCCCAGCAGCTCCATGACTGGTATGCTGGGCGTGGGGCGCCTAAGGGTGTTGATCGCTGCCCCTATATCATTCGCTCAGGTCCCCGCCAGGGTCGCACCTGCGACGGTTTTCACACTGAGTTCCGCTGCTTCGCTAGGCTTAGTGACGCCTGGCGCGCAAAGTATCCTGATGCTACTGAGTTCCCCAACTGGGCAGATCTGCTTAGGCGTGGTGTTCCTATCTTTGATCTAGACTATGATGCTATTCTTGCTGCCATGTATGCATTGACTGTTAGTGCTGAGGGTGACTGCTACTTGTGTGTCCCACCTGACCCAGGTATAGAGACTGCAGCCCTAGGTGCTAGTGAGTCTGCCCCCTCTGGTCCTGAGTCTGCTCAGGCCCTGCACACTTTCACACTTGACTCTGGTGCTTCGCGCTGCTTCTTTCGCGATAGCACCACTGTCACACCTCTCCCTGCACCTGTTCCTGTCTCGCTGGCAGACCCCTCTGGGGGCCCAGTGCTTGCCCGCGACTCGACTGCGCTTCCGTGCCCCGCGGTCCCGTCTGGCTCCCTGTCAGGTCTCCACCTCCCCTCGTTCTCGACGAACTTGGTGAGCACCGCTGTCCTGCAGGATGCGGGGGTTGATACCTTCACCCCTGCATGGCAGCGTGTGGCGATCTGCACATGTGGACAGACTGGCCGTCACTTGGCCACGTTCACTCGTCGGCCGGGGTCGAGTCTGTACACACTGTCGACTGAGTCTCCTCAGGTAGCTGCTGTTAGTCAGGTGTCTGCGTCAGGTTTGGTAGCCTCCACGTGTGAGTGTCGCCGTCTGTCGCACGACACTCTCCTGTGGCACCACCGCCTTGGTCACCCCTCCCTGCCTCGCCTTCGGAGCATGCACTCTCGCTCCCTGGTCTCTGGTCTTCCCAGGTCTCTGCCTACCCTCCCTCCCTCGCCTGCGCCGCCTTGCATTCCCTGCGTCGAGGGGCGGCAGCGCGCCGCTCCTCACTCCTCCTCGTTTCCTCCCACAGAGGCTCCCCTGCAGACACTACACCTGGACGTGTGGGGCCCAGCCCGCGTCCAGGGCCAGGGCCGCGAGCGGTACTTCCTGCTGGTCGTTGACGACTACACGCGTTACACCACGGTCTTCCCCTTGCGCAGCAAGGGTCAGGTCCCTGCTGTTCTGATCCCCTGGATCCGCGCTGTTCGTCTCCAGCTCCGCGAGCGGTTCGACAGAGACTTCCCTGTCCTGCGTCTGCACTCTGACAGAGGTGGTGAGTTCTCCTCCGACCTCTTGGCAGCCTTCTGTGCGGAGCACGGCATCACCCAGTCGTTCACGCTTCCGGCCTCTCCGCAGCAAAATGGGGTTGCTGAGCGTCGCATTGGCTTAGTCATGGAGGTCGCTCGTACCTCCATGATCCATGCGGCTGCCCCCCATTTTCTGTGGCCGTTTGCGGTCCGATACGCCGCGCATCAGCTCAACCTCTGGCCCCGTGTCTCCTTGCCGGAGACCTCGCCCACACTGCTGTGGACGGGGAAGGTTGGTGATGCGTCGCGTTTCCGGGTCTGGGGTGCCCGTGCGTTTGTCCGCGATACCACCGCGGACAAGCTCTCCGCTCGCGCCATTCCCTGTGTCTTCCTTGGTTTTCCTTCTGACGCGCCTGGCTGGCAGTTCTACGAGCCCACCTCGCGTCGTGTCTTTGCGTCTCAGGACGTCACCTTTGACGAGTCTGTTCCCTTCTACCGTCTCTTCCCCTACCGTACTTCCCCTTGCACCCCCCCGCCGCTTTTCCTCGCCCCAGGTCCTCCCCAGGTAGGCCCCCTTCCTGCGCCAGGTCCTGCCCCTTCAGGTGTTTCTCAGGTAGACCCTCCCGTACCTGCGCCTGTTGAGGTCACTGGTGACTCTGGTCTTGCTGGAGGTGGTGCTGTCGTCGGGGGTGCGGAGCCTGAGCGTGAGGAGCCTGGGGGTGCTGAGTCTGGAGGTGCGGAGCCTGCGAGTGTGGAGCCTCGGGGAGTGGAGACTGGAGGAGCGGAGCCTGGAGGAGCGGAGCCTGGAGGGGCGGAGTCTGGTGGTGCGGAGCCTGGAGGTGTGGAGCCTGGAGGTGCGGAGCCTGGAGGAGTGGAGTCTGGTGGTGCGGAGCCTGGAGGTGTGGAGCCTGGAGGTGCGGAGCCTGGAGGTGCTGAGCCTGCGTGTGAGGGGTCTGGGGGTGCTGAGTCTGGGGGTGCGCCGTCTGGGGGTGCTGAGTCTGCTGCTGCGCCGCCTCCTTGGGGTGGCCGTCTTCGTCCACGTCTGCCCCTCACCCCTCAGCAGCTGCAGGACTGGTACGGTCGTCGTCAGCGTCGCACTACTGGTACACGGGACTCTGCAGCTGGTGGTGTTGGTTCTTTGTCTACTGGAGGTACTGCCGTCGCGGGTCCCGGATGTGCTCGTACCGTTGGTACTCGAGCTGCCGGGGCTAGTGGTGCTGTACCTGAGGGTGCTACTGCTGGTGACACTGCGTCTGGAGACCCTGGGACTGGAGGTGCCGGTTCTGGGGGTGCTACTGCTGGTGGAGCTGGTCCTAGTGGAGCTGACACTGGGGGTGGTGGAGTTGCTGGAGGTTCTGGAGCTGCTGGGGGTACTGGAGCTGCTGGTGCTGGTGCAACACTGCGCAGCCGCGACTGTTCTTCGCTCCGCCGTCCCCGTCGTCGCTACCACCTACTGACTCTGTGCTTCGCCAGGTTCTTAGCCTTCCGTCTTCTACTGGTCTTCCGTTACAGCCTGGCTCACCGCTGCCTGTTCCTTCTCCCTACACTGAGCAGTCCGGCGGTCTTACTGAGCGTCGTGAGCCTGCGTCGCGTCCTGTCTCGCCTGTTAGTTCTCGTCGTACCGCTCGTCGTGTTCCGCGTCCGCGTTCGCCGACTGTCCCCACCGCGCACCTTGTCGTCCGTCGTCCTTCCTCTGTTCCACAGTCTGTTCCTCTGCCGTCTCCTCCTGCGTCCTCTTTACCTGACGTTCCCGACCCTGAGTCTGACCGCGTTCGTGCTGCGCACCCTACTGTCACGCGTCTGCTCGCCACTGTTGTCACTGACCCTTCTTTTGAGTCTGCTGCTGCGTCTGCCTTGGTCGCTGAGCTTGTTGACTTTGCTGCTGCCTGTCGTCTGGACTACGCTGCTAGTCTGGTTGCTGAGTCTGAGTCTGTCTGTCCTCCGTCCGTCGGGGGTGAGTGTGCTCTTAGCACGGACGTCCTTGAGGACAGGCACGAGGACCTTGAGTGTCTTGCAGCCGCTGCGCCTCATCTTGTGGCCATGCTGCTTGCCCTTGAGGGAGACCCGGATGCTATAGACATCCCTACCCCGCGCTCTTACGCTGAGGCGATCGCGGGTGACTACTCCTCTCAGTGGCAGGCAGCCATGGACGCAGAGATGGCATCCTGGAAGTCCACAGGCACGTACGTCGATGAGGTTCCCCCCCCCCGGGGCGAGCATTGTCGATGGCATGTGGATTTTCAGGGTGAAGCGGCCGCCAGGTTCTCCGCCTGTCTTCAAGGCTCGTTACGTTGCTAGAGGCTTCAGTCAGCGAGAGGGAGTCGACTTCTTTCAGACCTTCTCCCCCACCCCGAAGATGACCACTCTTCGGGTGCTACTGCACGTTGCCGCTCAGCGTGACTACGAGCTTCACTCGCTGGACTTTAGCACAGCCTTCCTACAGGGCAGCCTGCACGAGGAGATCTGGCTACGCCGTCCACCTGGCTTCACTGGGTCGTTCCCTCTTGGTACCCAGTGGAGCCTCCGCCGGCCAGTCTACGGTCTCCGCCAGGCACCACGTGAGTGGCACGACACACTGAGGACTACACTTGCGGCTCTTGGGTTTGCACCTTCGACAGCTGACCCGTCGCTGTTTCTACGCACCGACACTTCTCTGCCGCCGTTCTACATCCTCGTGTACGTCGACGACTTGGTCTTTGCCACTGCTGACACTGAGGCTCTCGCCTTGGTGAAGTCGGAGCTGCAGAAGAGACACACGTGTACTGACCTGGGTGAGCTGCGCAGCTACCTTGGCTTGCAGATCACCCGAGACAGAGCACGCCGCACCATCACTCTGACTCAGTCACACATGGTGCAGCAGGTCCTTCAGCGCTTCGGCTTCACCTGGTCCTCTCCACAGGCCACTCCTCTGGCTACAGGTCACTTGCTCTCAGCTCCACCTTCGGACGAGTCCGTAGAGCCGAGTGGTCCTTACCCAGAGCTAGTGGGCTGCCTCATGTACCTGATGACTTGCACTCGTCCTGACCTTGCGTACCCCCTTGGCCTTCTGGCCCGTTACGTGGCTCCTGGTCGGCACCGAAAGGTGCACTGGGATGCTGCGAAGAGGGTACTGCGCTACTTGTGCAGTACATCGGGCATGGGGCTCGTGCTTGGAGGACGGCGAGAGGTGGTCCTCACTGGGCACTCAGACGCTTCTTGGGTTGACGACCAGGCTACGCAGCGGTCGTCACAGGGTTACACTTTCAGCCTTGGCTCTGGCTCTGTTTCGTGGCGTTCTACTCGCTCGTCTTCTGTTCTCAGCTCCAGTTGTGAGGCTGAGATCTACGCCACCGCCATGGCTGCACAGGAGTTACGCTGGCTCACCTACCTGCTGACTGACTTGGGAGAGCAGCCTCGTTCTCCTCCAGTGCTGTACGTTGACAACAAGGCCGCCATTGCCTTGTGTGAGGAGCACAGACTGGAGCACAGAATGAAGCACATCGCTCTGCGTTACTTCCTGGCTCGAGAGTTGCAGCAGCGTGGTCAGCTTCGACTTGCACACGTGGCCACTCGGGCCAACACTGCTGATATATTCACCAAGGCACTTCCGTCTGGTGATCATCAGCGCTTTTGTACCTTGTTAGGTCTTGTGCCTACGTTTCCACACTTGCTGTAGGCTTTGCTTGTACTGTGATCCATATATATATGTACCTGCATGCTTACATCTGCTAGGTAGTGATCACTGTGCTGTTTTTGTTGCTTATATACCTCTGCATGTGAACTGGCCTTGTGGCCCTCTGCTTTGTCTCAGAGTGTGTGGTGACGTTGTGATCCACCCTAAGCTTGCTTTGCTTCTCTTGACTGGTCTTGTGACCCCTTGTTCTCCCCCACTTTGCCTATGGGGGTGTGTCAAATGTTATATCTGTGCTAGATTGATCTAGGCTTTAGTGGGGTAGCACTAGGGGGTACAAAATTTCCCTCGACATTCTCCTTGTACCCCCCCCTTTGACCTAATCTGATCATACCTAAGTTCTAAGAGAATTCCCTTGGGTGGGTGGGTGAATAGGAGAGGGGGATGGGGGTTGAAACCTCTTGGGTGGGTGTGTGAATGGGAGAGGGGGATGGGGATTGAAACCTTTTGGATGGGTGGGTGAGTGGGAGAGGGGGATGGGGGTTGAGACCCCTTGGGTAGGTGGGTGATGTCAGAATGAGGAATGAAATGATGCATTGATGATGGTTGGGGTACATATAGCTAACCCTAAGTTTTGTACCCCCTAAGACAAACCTCACTATAGGCTACAACATTTGACACACCCCCATAGCCTAAGTGAGGGGTGTCTAGCAGAACCAAACGAGTACGGTCACAAGACCAGTCCAAGAAACGAAGCTCAGGGTGGATCACAACGTCACCACACAGTCTGAGCACAAACAACAGTGGCCACAAGGCCAGTCCAAGAAGTAACAGAGGTATATAGAAAGCAAAGTAAACAGTACACTCAAGTCTAAGCAACACGAGAACCAGTGTCAACAAGGCCTAACTGCACACAGCACCTCTGGTGGTCACAAGGCGGAAGCGCCTTGGTGAAGATGTCTGCAGTGTTGGCCTCGGACTCCACAAACTCAAAGCGAGCCTGTCCACGCCTCTGCAACTCTCGCAGAAGAAAGTACCTGACGTGAATGTGCTTCACTCTGCTCTCCAGTCGTGGCTCTCGACAAAGGAGAATAGACGCCTTGTTGTCAGTGAACAAGGTCGGTGCAGAGCTCGGCCGCTCACCAAGGTCGGTGAGCAAGAAGGTCAACCAACGCAGCTCCTGTGCCGCCATGGCACCAGCGTAGATCTCAGCCTCAGCTGTAGAGGTCGAGACCGAAGAGGAGCGCGTGGACCGCCAGGAAACAGCTCCAGAACCCAGGCTGAAACAGTACCCCTGAGTAGACCTGTGAGTCTCAGCGTCGTCAGCGTAAGAGGAGTCACAGTGACCAGTAAGTACGACAGACTGCTGCCCTCCAAGAACTAGCCCCACGCCTGACGTCGTCGCTAGGTACTTCGCCACCCTCACATCTGATGTCCAGTGAACAGGACGGTGTCTCCCTGGCGCAACAAAGCGCGCAAGAACGCTGAGAGGGAAGGCGAGGTCCGGGCGAGTACAAGTCATCAGGTACATGAGGCAACCCACAAGCTCAGCGTAGGGACCACTAGGCTCGAACGGCTCGTCAGGAAAGGGTCCAGTGAGTCTGTGGTCAACAGCAAGAGGTGTGCGCTGTACTGTGGAGTGCTGAAGCCCGAACCGCTGAAGGACCTGCTGCACCATGTGCGACTGTGAAAGTGTAATGGTGCGAGCAGCTCTGTCCCTGGTGATCTGCAGGCCAAGGTAGTGGCGCAGCTCACCAAGATCAGTGCAGGTGTGTCTCTTCTGCAGTTCGGACTTCACGTGTGCCAAAGCAACCCTGTCAGGGGTGGCGAAAACAAGGTCGTCAACGTAGACCAGAACAAAGAAAGGTGTGGGGCCACGACGAACGAACAGCGACGGGTCAGCAGAAGACGGCTGGAACCCAAGGTCAGACAGGGTAGAACGCAGGGTGTCGTGCCACTCACGAGGAGCCTGACGAAGTCCGTAAACCGGTCGCCTCAGCCTCCACTGGGTCCCAGGAGGGAAAGAGCCAGTGAAGGCAGAGGGACGACGCAACCAGACCTCCTCGTGAAGACTGCCCTGAAGGAAAGCAGTAGAGAAGTCGAGAGAGTGTAACTCGTAGTCTCTCTGTGCTGCTACGTGTAGTAACACCCGAAGAGTGGTCATCTTCGGGGTGGGCGCGAAGGTCTGAAAGAAGTCAACTCCCTCGCGCTGACTGAAACCTCTAGCCACGTAGCGCGCCTTGAAGACCGGAGGAGATCCCGGTGGCCGCTTCACCCTGTAGATCCACATGCCGTCGACTACGTTCGCCCCCGGAGGGGGAACCTCATCGACGTAGGTGCCTGTGGATCTGTAGGAGGCCATCTCTGCGTCCATGGCAGCTCTCCACTGAGAGGCCCAAGGCCCTGACACTGCCTCAGCGTAAGTGCGAGGAGTCGGAATGTCAAGGGCGTCGGGGTCACCCTCAGGGGCGAGGAGCATGGCACAGAGATGAGGGGAAGCGGCCGCCAGGAACTCTAGCTCAAACTGCCTGTCCTCTAGGGCGTCACAGCCAAGGGCAGACACACCCCCGACGGCCAGAGGACTGGAAGGAGGAGCAGCCACAAGAGCGGTGGCGAAGTCAAGGCGGCGGGTAGAGGCAAACTCAGTGACTGCGGCAGTAAGAGCGGACACAGAGGGGTACAGAGGCACGAGGGTGGGTAACAAGAGAGGCGAGAACACGAGAGAGAACAGGACGGTACGTGCGGTAGTAGTCAGTGACAGGAGAAGGAAGCGACACAGTGAGGGCCGACTCAGGAGGAGACGGAAGCACAGACGGAGACGGACGAGGTGGACGAGAACAAAGGAAGGCTGTACGAAGGTCAGTGAAGGGAACAGGAGACGAGGGACGAGCACGAGGGGAGCGACGAGAGGCCCAAGTCTGAGAAGGAGGAGGAGACAACGAAGACTGAGAACGAGGGAAAACAGCGGGAGAGGGGTCAGGAGGAGGAAGCGGAGGACCAGAGACGGGAGGAGAGGGGGAGGAGGAAGGAGAGGGAGACGGGAGACCAAGGGTCCGAAGACCCGAGACAGGAGGAGGAGACGGCAGCTGCTGCTGCTGCGGCTGCTGCGGCTGCTGCTGCTCCAGCGGCTGCTGCCCCTGCTGCTGCTCCTGCTGCTGTCGCTCCTGCTCCTCGAGCCGCTGCAACTCTCTCTCCTCTCTCTCCAACTCCAGCTGCTCCTCACGAGCACGGCGAACACGAGCCTGGAACCTGGTCGGGTAGGGGTGGGGGGAAGGAGTAGTGTCCGGGGCAGCGGCAGCCCCAGAGTCGACCTCCGAAGCACCAAGTACACCACCCCCAGAGGCAGCACCAACACCAGCTCCAGACCCAGGCTCTCTAGAAACCGAAGGGACACCCTCACCCCCAGACGCAGCACCCCCAGACTCCGCACCAGCACCCCCAGACTCCGCACGACCAGTACCAGCCCCCGGAAGACAAGAGTCCTCTGCAACCCGCGGCTCAGCTCCAACTCCAGCACCCCCAGAACCAGAGACCTGTACAGGGACAGTCGCAGGACCAACCTCCCGAGAGGGAGCACCTGCAGGAGGCGGCGAGGAAGACTGTGGGGAGGGAGGCTGTACAGGGGGGGCTACCGAAGGGGGAGGGCTAGCCTGAGACACACCAGACGGGGCTGGACCAGGGGGGGGAGGCTGTACCGGGGGAGCAGGCGGGGGAGCGGCGGTCAGGAAGAGAGGGGGGGGAGGGACCGGGAGACCTCGACTGGGGTACCTGACGTAGTAGGGGGTGGACTCCTCGAAACGGACGTCACGGGAGTCAAAGAACCGGTGAGAGGGAGGGTGGTAAAAGGTGAAGTCAGAGGAGTCCTCAGGGAAACCAAGGAAGACACAAGGAACGGCGCGAGGCGAGAGCTTGTCCGCGGAGGTGTCGCGGACAAGAGCCAAGCACCCCCAGACACGAAACCTCGACGCGACACCAGGGGACCCTGTCCAAAGACTGGTCGGTGAAGCCTCCGGCCGAGAGACGCGTGGCCAGAGGTTCAGCTGGTGCGCGGCGTACCTGACCGCGTATGGCCACAGGAAATGGGGGGCACGGGCGTGAGTCAAGGAGGTGCGGGCAATCTCCATGACCAGGCCTATGCGACGCTCAGCAACCCCATTCTGCTGTGGGGACTCCGGAAGCGTCCAGGACTGACGAATGCCCTGTTCGCGACAGAATCCAGCGAGAATGCCGGAGCGAAACTCGCCCCCGCGGTCGGAGTGGAGACAGCTGACACGACGACCACGAGTGTCCTGGGTGGTAAGCAACCACCTGATCAGCGTAGAAGTCACCTCAGACTTCCTCGCCAGGGGGAACACTGTGGTGTAGCGGGAGTAGTCGTCAACGACCACCAAAAAGAAACGCTCACGCTCAGGGCCAGGGCGAGGAGAGGGGCCCCAGACGTCCAAGTGCAGCGTCTCAAAAGGCTCGGTGGCCGGACGAAGGGAGGAGGAGTGAGGGGTGGCGCGCAGCCTACCCTCGACGCAAGGACCGCACGGTGGTGCAAGGGACGGCGGCAGCGACGGCAAGACACGCGGGAGACCTAAGACAAGACGCTGACGAGACATAGCGCGAAGACGAGGAGGAGAAGGGTGCCCCAGCCGGTGGTGCCACAAAACGGTGGGGTGGGCAAGCGACCGACAGGAGCACGACGCAGCGACCGGACTAGACGGAGGAACCTGACAAGACACAGCTACCTGGGGGGACGGAGCAACCTGGTGAGACGCGAGGACTCGAACGGGAGGCAAAACAGGGGCCGGGGGCAGGAGGGGCGGCTGTGGCTGCGGCTGCGGCTGCTGCCGCTGCTGCTGCTGCTGCTGCTGCTGCTGCTGCTGCTGCTGCTGCGGCTGCTGCTGCTGCTGCAGTCGCTGCTGAGCGCGCGGGCGAGTGTGAAGAGTGTAGAGACCGGAGCCCGGCTCAGCAGCAAAAGTGGCGAGGGGCTGGTAAGAGTCCCCGTCAACACACACCGCAGTCTCTCCAGAAGGCTCAAACCACACACCCACGTGCTGACTCACGAGGGGTCGCACGCCCACCAAGTTCCGGGAGAACGAGGGGACGTGAAACCCAGTGAGAGACCCAGAAGGAGCAGCCGGACACGGCAAGGTGGTAGTGTGACGCGCGGTGACTGGTCCCGAAGTGGGATCAGCCAGCGCCACAGAAACAGGCGCAGGAAGAGGCGTAAGTGTCGTGCTGTCACGAAAGAAGCAGTGAGAAGCTCCAGAGTCCAGCGTGAACGACAGCGAACCGTCCTCTGAGGTAGCCGCTGGACTAGAGTCTACACAAGAACCTACACTAGCAACAGGCAACTGAGCAAGGCTAGCACCTAAGCTAACAACACCAGAGTAAGCAGAGTCAGAAACACTAGAGTCAACAACAGCATACATAGCATGGGGAGTACCAATGAGATCAACTAACTGCTCAGCAGACATGCCCCACAGAGCGGAGCCGTAGCGCTGAACAAGAGGCAGCCAGTCAGGGGCAGGAGCACCAACCCCGTAGACCAAACGAACCGTGTCAGTGAGCTGAGCAAAGCACTGACCAGGGGGTGGAAACCGGCCACAAGGGTGGCCACGACGAGGGCCTGTCAGAACCTGGTAGGTGCAGGGAGTGTAAGCAGCACCGCGCTGGGTCTGACGCAGCCCCGACCCTGGAGCCAGCTGCTGCCGCTGCTGCTGCTGAGGCTGCTGGGAGGAGAGGGGCTGCTGGTGCTGCAGAAGCTGCTGCTGACGCTGAGCCTGGTACCACGCCGCTGCTCCACCAACCGGGGCAGGAAGTACAGGAGGCGACTGACGAACTCGGGCGTCGCCACCACCAGCAGGCGCAGTGGAGTCACCAGTCACTGCACGAGGCGCCTCTCCAGGCCCTGAACCTCCACCGCCGCCAGGCGCAACGCCACCTCCACTACCTCCGCCTCCACCTCCACTACCACCACCAGAACCGCCTTTCTTGCCACTCCTACCGCGGGACCGCGACGCAGTCGTAACAGCAGCTGCAGTCGCGTCAGTAGCGGCAGTGGCAAGTGAGGCAGTAAAGGTGGGTAACTGCGGGACTGTGCACCCGTGGAAGAGTGGGGGGGGCACAGCACCAGAGGCAGCGGCTACCGAGCGAAGGTTGCTCTCGACGTCCTTGAGTGCAGACTCAAGAACCTCGACGGTGAGCTCACTAGGGTGCTTCAGCAGAAGCGCGTCGCGAACGGAGGCAAGGCGGTCAGGGAGGCTAGTGGCGATGAAATAGATAGTAATCGCCATAGGGGGAGGAAGCAGTGCAAGCTGTGCCTCAGTGCAAGCAGCGCGGTAACTAGCGTCGAGCGAGCGGAGGTGAGCGATCAAGTCAGCAGAGCGCTCAAAAGACGCTAGGTCAGGAAACAGGAACGGGAGGAACAGGCGGCCAAGAGAGACAGTAGCGGGAGTAGAGTAGCGGGCCTTAATCGCAGTGAGGTACGCAGCAGCGGTGCGAACCTGAGTGAAGTGAACCTCCTCAGACTCAGGGAGGAGGCTGCTGAGCGCGATGCAGGCCGCAGCGTCACGTGACGTCCAAGCCGTCTGGTCAGCTCGCTGAGTGGCAAAGCGGGCTCTAGCGGCGTCGTCAGGGGCAGGTCCTAAAGGCGTAGGGTCGGGGGGCGCAGGTAGGGCACCAGTAGCGTGCGCCCAGAGGGTCTCGCCTGCCTGGACCTGACTCTCTAACAGGCGGCGAGCGCGAAGAAGCCAGACTGGGAAATCGAGCGGGCGACCGTCAGCATCGAAACGAAGGACGCGAGGGGTCGCCATAGTGTGCAAACGGAATTGGCAGGGAAAGCAGGGCGCAGCGGCAAGGGAGAACGGGCAGGAAGAGCGGGCAAGAGCGGGCGGGTAGGTCAGGTGTGGCGGGCGCGCGGGTAGGGCAAAGGCGCCGGGCCTGGGCGACGGGCTAGGGCGCGAGCCAGGGCGACGGGCTAGGGCGCGAGCTGGGGAGACGGGCTGGGGCGCGGGCCAGGGCGACGGATCGACGGGCAGCAGGGGGAAACGCGGGTCGACAGGCAGCGGGGGGAAGCGCGGGTCGACGGGCAGCGGGGGGAAGCGCGGGTCGACGGGCAGCGGGGGGAAGCGCGGGTCGACGGGCAGCGGGGGGAAGCGCGGGTCGACGGGCAGCGGGGGGAAGCGCGGGTCGACGGGCAGCGGGGGGAAGCGCGGGTCGACGGGCAGCGGGGGGAAGCGCGGGTCGACGGGCAGCGGGGGGAAGCGCGGGTCGACGGGCAGCGGGGGGAAGCGCGGGTCGACGGGCAGCGGGGGGAAGCGCGGGTCGACGGGCAGCGGGGGGAAGCGCGGGTCGACGGGCAGCGGGGGGGGGGGGGAAGCGCGGTTCGACGGCAGCGGGGGGGAAGCGCGCCTCGACGGGCATCAGGGGGGGAAAGCGCAGCGCGACCGGCAGCGGTACGCTAGATCGGGCTACGCTAGATCGGGAGGAAGAACGAGCGGTAACGAACGAACGGGACTAGATCGGGCCGGCACTAGGCTCGGGCAAGACGGGCGAAACGAGAGCTAGGATCAGGCTCGGGTGGTACGATCGGAGAACGGAGAAACGGGATCCCACAGGATCCTAACCTAACTGATACCATGTCAGAATGAGGAATGAATGATGCATTGATGTTGGTTGGGGTACATATAGCTAACCCTAAGTTTTGTACCCCCTAAGACAAACCTCACTATAGGCTACAACATTTGACAGGTGAATGGGAGATGGGGATGGGGGTTGAAACCTGTGAGGTGGGTGTGTGAGTGGGAGAGGGAGGGGGGAGTTGAAACCATAATTGTGGGTGACAAATGGAGGCTGAAACCCAAAGGTGAGTGGCTGGGTGGGAGAGATGGATGGGGACTGAAACCACAAGGATGGGTGGGCGAAAGGGAGAGAGGGATTTCGGCTGAAACCCCTAAGGTGGATGAGTGAGTGGGAGAATGGGGGCTGGAATCCCTAATGTGGGTGCGTGAGTGTGAGGGAGGGAAACAAAGCTTCTTCTTCTCACGTCGGAACATGCATTGCCTTTGGTGCTTTGCTTGCGAAGCAAGCGAAACCACCCCTTTGAGCAGAGCAAGCTTTGCTTGTGGGGGTTGAAACTCCTTAAGTGGGTGGGTGAGTGGGAGAGCGGGAGGAAGAGGTGGGGGTTGAATTCCCTCAAGGGATTGGAAGTGTGAAAATGGGGCCGAATGGGGGGAAGAAGAAGAAGAAAAAAAAAACGCTGAAACGCTTGTGGTGGGTGAGTGGTGAGTGCATCAGTTGGATGGGGGCTGAAATGACTTTTGAGGCACCTCATAAGGGCTGAAATGCCTGGGTGGGTGGCGGGAGGAAAGATTCGCTGTCTGGAACCTCGAAGGTGGATGAGTGGGTGAGGGTGGTGGCTGATTTTACCAAGGTGGGAGATTGTAAGAGGGAAGTGGGTGATGTTTTTTCTCAAGGTACAGAAGTGGGTTGGAATGGGAAGCCCATGTTGGTGTAAGCATGGGACAGGGGTAACCCTCTTGTCTGCCGTTTGCTCATGGCTTGCCCTGGCATTTCAAGCCACCTTCCGTCCTGTTGGCATGACTTGTCAGAATTAGCAGTAAGAAACAAGAATGAAGAAAGGAGTTCACTAGCAGCAGTTGGGGTACATATAGCAAAATGAAATTTTTTGAAAGTGTGTAACACTTTCTAAAAATGCGTATTGTGAAAGCGCAACGAACTGTATAGCAGCAAGGCAACGGCGAATTACAATTCGCCGAGTGCATAATGAGGGTTGGAGGCCATTTGGCCTACACCCACGTCTTCATTTCGAACTTGCAGTTCCACTCCATTCTTGTCCAAATACCCTGGTGACCCTTCTCTCTCTCGATTCTATTGTCACTAGAACCTCGCATAGTAGGCACTAATTTCTGATAAGAGGTTTTGTTATTTATTACATTTAGGACACACGATTTCACGTCGACCGCGAGAGTTGCGACTACACTCGCGGACAAGAAATCGGCGCCAAACCCGCATCAATTTGAGCGCGCAACCCAGGGCGAACCCATCACTAGCGAGCCTAAGGCGAACTCGCCCCTGGCGCACCGACGACAACATCGTCAGGTGCGCGACTGACGCAATCGCCAGGGCGCGAGCGACTGACGCAACTGTCAGGGGCGCGACTGACGCAATCGCCAGGGGCGCTGCTGACGCAATCGCCAGGGGCGAGACTGGCGAGACTGACGCAATCGCCAGTGGCGCAACTGACGCAATCGTCAGTGGCGGGACTGACGCAATCGCCAGAGACCTGCTGGCGATACTTCACTAACTGGTTCGATACCAGCATTGCCACGCAGCTAGCTCCTTTTATTATTTCAAGCTAACTTGGTTCGTGTTGCAATTTGTTTCTCTTACCGTTCATCCGATAACTTCTTGATTTAATAATTTCTCTGTCTTCAAATCTTCCTGGTGCAAGGCATAATTTATTTGGCAGGTGGCTAAGCACAACAATCTGGGGCAACGACGGCTATATCAACGCTTGGTGCACCCGCGCAGGGTCCTTCACATGAGAAAGTGGATCGAGGGTCACGTGCTGACAAGAAGGTCGTTCCCCAAGGGGGGAAGGGGACCGAGGGTCCCGTGCTGGCCAGAGGGCCATTCCCCAAGGGGGGAAGGGGACCGAGGGTCCCGTGCTGGCCAGAGGGCCGGTCCCCAAGGGGGGAAGGGGACCGAGGGTCCCGTGCTGGCCAGAGGGCCGTTCCCCAAGGGGGGAAGGGGACCGAGGGTCCCGTGCTGGCCAGAGGGCCGTTCCCCAAGTGGGGAAAGGGACCGAGGGTCCCGTGCTGGCCAGAGGGCCGTTCCCCAAGGGGGGAAGGGGACCGAGGGTCCCGTGCTGGCCAGAGGGCCGTTCCCCAAGGGGGGAAGGGGACCGAGGGTCCCGTGCTGGCCAGAGGGCCGTTCCCCAAGGGGGGAAGGGGACCGAGGGTCCCGTGCTGGCCAGAGGGCCGTTCCCCAAGGGGGGAAGGGGACCGAGGGTCCCGTGCTGGCCAGAGGGCCGTTCCCCAAGGGGGGAAGGGGACCGAGGGTCCCGTGCTGGCCAGAGGGCCGTTCCCCAAGGGGGGAAGGGGACCGAGGGTCCCGTGCTGGCCAGAGGGCCGTTCCTTAAGGGGGGAAGGGGACCGAGGGTCCCGCGCTGGCCAGAGGGCCGTTCCCCAAGGGGGAAGGGGACCGAGGGTCCCGTGCTGGCCAGAGGGCCGTTCCCAAAGGGGGGAAGGGGACCAAGGGTCCTGTGCTGGCCAGAGGGCCGTTCCCCAAGGTGGGAAGGGGGATCGAGGGTCCCGTGCTGGCCAGAGGGCCGTTCTTCAAGGGGGGGAAGCTAACCTGCGGAACATTGTTGTGAATGTGTATCATATGGATTGCATCATGTATATTGCTATAAATATTGTCACAAATACCTTCTTTTTTTTCAAGAATCAACAACGCCAACCACCACTAGGGACGCCCATGTCGAGGGAACAAGCAACTTGACACACACAACGGTCCGTATCTCTTCAATATGGCACCAAGTTGGTGCCTCCATCGCAACGCCACCTCTCTCTGCACTTCGACAACTTCGTCGGTCGCAACCGCTCTCAACCAGTCCTCAATGTCCCCAAGTGCACATGTCTCAGAAGACCCAATTGTAATGAAGCACGATGCCTTGCAAGAACAAAAAGCAAGCTTTCTCAATATGAATTTTTTTGAAAGTGTGTAACACTTTCTAAAAATGCGTATTGTGAAAGCGCAACGAACTGTATCGCAGCAAGGCAACGGCGAATTACAATTCGCCGAGTACATAACGAGGGTTGGAGGCCATTTGGCCTCCACCCACGTCTTCATTTCGAACTTGCAGTTCCACTCCCCACCCACCCACCCCAGTCAAATATGGTACTTGTATAATTTATCGATTGGACGAGAATGTTGTAATTACTGCAATTTTAATGAAGCACGATGCCCAATTGTAATGAAGCACGATGCCTTGCAAGAACAGAAAGCAAGCTTTCTCAATCCCTAGCTGGGTTGTACTCGCTATAGAGCACCCCACTACAGGCTAGATAATAACATTCTGACACATCCCCATAGCCAAAGTGGGGTGTAATCAGCACAATAAGCAAGCAAAGCTAGAGGCTATCACAGAGGGCAAGTGAGGAGGAGGAGAGACTGTGGGGGCGAGAAGATGGGAGGCGACGGCTGAAGCTGCAGACACACGGGCAACAGGAGGACTGGCACAGTGGCTACCGAGCGCACGAGGGCACCGGACTACGGGAGTAACAGGCTCTGCGGCGCGGCAGAAACAACGGACCCACGGGTGACTGGCACAGCAAGGCTCTCTGGGCTACCGAGAGCACGACGGCTCCGGACTACAGGCGCTGCGAACGACACGACGGCGGCCTCCACGCAACTTCCCCCAACTGTCCCACCCCCCTTTCACACACACCCCCTGCTGCACCCCTAGCTCCACTCCCACGGCACCCCCCTTAAACCCTAAACCCCAGGCTCCCACACACCCGCCCCCGTGAGCGGCAGCTGCAGCAGCGGGAGACGGAGGAGGAGGAGGAGTAGGGAACGGTGCACACAACCGGCACCCCCACAACCGCCACCCCCACACTCCTCACCCCCAAACCCTAAAACGGGTGGCACGGGGCAGGAGCGCGGGGGACGGCGAGGGGGACGGCGCGCGGCCCCCAGGGCGCCACCACGGGGCAGCGAGGGGCCGCGCGCGGCTCCTTAGGGCGCCGTGACGGGGCAGCGGGGGGGTCGCGCACGGCTCCAGGGGTGGCGCGCGGGGCCCCGGGGGCGACGCGAGGGTCGACGGGGGTGGCGCGCGAGTCCCACAGGGCAGAGCGAGCGCCGATGAGGGGCGCGCGCGGGTCCCCTGAGGTGACGAGGCCGAGGGCCGACGGGGGGGGGGGGGGGGGGGGGGGGGGGGGGGGGGGGGGGGGGGGCCATGTAGGAAACCGCCGGGCGCCCCGGGGCACACGGCGGGATGAAAAAAACGCTAAAAATTTTCGCCCGAGGCGCGTGAGATGAAGAACAGCAGCGGAAGCAGTTAGTGTTAGAATCTAGAGACAAGAATGAATGCATTGATCAAGAGTTGGGTACATAAGCTAACCCTAACATTGGGTTGTACCCCATATGGGCTACCCCACTAGCAGCCTACACAAACACAATATGCATAGTTTGACACACCCCCATAGGCAAAGTGGGGGAGAACAAGGGGTCACAAGACCAGTCAAGAGAAACAAACCAAGCTCAGGGTGGATCACAACGTCACCACACAGACTGAGCACAAGCAAAGGGCCACAAGGCCAGTCCACATGCAGAGGTATATATGCAACAAACAAAGTACAGTGATCACTACCTAGCAAGAGCAAGCATGCAGGTATATATATATAAAGATCACAGTACAGACAGAGTCTACAGCAAGTGTGGAAACGTAGGCACAAGGCCCAACAAGGTACAAAAGCGCTGATGATCACCAGACGGAAGTGCCTTGGTGAATATATCAGCAGTGTTGGCCCGAGTGGCCACGTGTGCAAGACGAAGCTGACCACGCTGCTGCAACTCTCGAGCCAGGAAGTAACGCAGAGCGATGTGCTTCGTTCTGTGCTCCAGTCTGTGCTCCTCACACAAGGCAATGGCAGCCTTGTTGTCGACGTACAGAACTGGAGGAGAACGAGGCCGCTCTCCCAAGTCGGTCAGCAGGTAGGTGAGCCAGCGCAACTCCTGAGCAGCCATGGCTGTGGCGTAGATCTCAGCCTCACAACTGGAGCTGAGAACAGAAGACGAGCGAGTAGAACGCCAGGAAACAGAACCAGAGCCAAGGCTGAAAGTGTAACCCTGTGACGACCGCTGCGTAGCCTGGTCGTCAACCCAAGAAGCGTCTGAGTGCCCAGTGAGGACAACCTCTCGCCGTCCACCAAGCACGAGCCCCATGCCCGATGTACTGCACAAGTAGCGCAGTACCCTCTTCGCAGCATCCCAGTGCACCTTTCGGTGCCGACCAGGAGCCACATAGCGAGCCAAAAGGCCAAGAGGGTACGCAAGGTCAGGACGAGTGCAAGTCATCAGGTACATGAGGCAGCCTACTAGCTCTGGGTAAGGACCACTCGGCTCTACGGACTCGTCCGAAGGTGGAGCTGAGAGCGAGTGACCTGTAGCCAGAGGAGTGGACTGTGCCGAGGACCAGGTGAAGCCGAAGCGCTGAAGGACCTGCTGCACCATGTGTGACTAAGTCAGAGTGATGGTGCGACGTGCTCTGTCCCGGGTGATCTGCAAGCCGAGGTAGCTGCGCAGCTCACCCAGGTCTGTGCACGTGTGTCTCTTCTGCAGCTCCGACTTCACCAGGGCGAGAGCCTCAGTGTCAGCAGTGGCAAAGACCAAGTCGTCGACGTACACGAGGATGTAGAACGGCGGCAGCGAGGTGTCGGTGCGCAGAAACAGTGACGGGTCAGCTGTGGAGGGCGCAAACCCAAGAGCCGCAAGCGTAGTCCTCAGTGTGTCGTGCCACTCACGAGGCGCCTGATGGAGACCGTAGACTGGCCGGCGGAGGCTCCACTGGGTACCAGGAGGGAACGACCCAGTGAAGCCAGGTGGGCGGCGCAGCCAGATCTCCTCGTGCAGGCTGCCCTACAAGAAAGCTGTGCTGAAGTCAAGCGAGTGAAGCTCGTAGTCACGCTGGGCGGCAACGTGCAGCAGTACCCGAAGAGTGGTCATCTTCGGGGTGGGGGAGAAGGTCTGGAAGAAGTCAACCCCCTCTCGCTGACTGAAGCCTCGAGCAACGTAACGTGCCTTGAAGACAGGCGGAGAACCAGGCGGCCGCTTCACCCTGAAAATCCACATGCCACTGACGATGTTCGCCCCAGGAGGGGGAACGTCGTCGACGTAGGTGCCTGTGGACTTCCAGGATGCCATCTCTGCGTCCATGGCTGCCTGCCACTGAGAGGAGTAGGGACCCGCGACCGCCTCAGCGTACGAGCGCGGGGTGGGGATGTCTAGTGCATCCGGGTCTCCCTCAGGGGCAAGCAGCATGGTCACGAGATGAGGCGCAGCGGCTGCAAGACACTCAAGGTCCTCGTGCCTGTCCTCAAGGACGTCCGTGCTAAGGGCACACTCACCCCCGACGGACGGAGGACAGACAGACTCAGACTCAGCAACAAGACTAGCAGCGTAGTCTAGACGACAGGCAGCAGCAAAGTCAACAAGCTCAGCGACCAGGGCAGACGCAGCAGCAGACTCAAACGAGGGGTCAGTGACAACAGTGGCGAGCAGACGCGTGACAGTAGGGTGCTCAGCACGAAACCGGTCAGACTCAGGGTCCGGAACGACAGGCAAGGAAGACGCAGGAGGAGACGGCAGAGGAACAGACTGCGGAACAGAGGAAGGACGACGGACGACAAGGTGTGCGGTGGGGACAGGCGGCGAACGCGGACGCGGAACACGACGACCGGTACGACTAGGACGAACAGGCGAGACAGGACGCGACGCAGGCTCACGACGCTCAGCAAGACTACATGTTTGCTCAGTGTAAGGAGAAGGAGCAGGCAGCGGTGAGCCAGGCTGTAACGGAAGACCAGTAGACGACGGGAGAGTAAGAACCTGACGAAGAACAGAGTCAGGCAGCGGCAGAGACGACGGAGACGGCGGAGCGAAGAACAGTCGTGGCGGCGCAGCTGCACCAGTACCGGCAGCTCCAGCAGCTCCAGCAGCAGAACCGACACCCCCAGCCCAGGGTCTCCAACCCCAGTTGCCTCCAGCAGCAGCACCCCCTGAACCAGTACCTCCAGTCCCAGGGTCTCCAGCCTCCACGTCTCCAGCAGCAGCACCCCCAGAACCAGCACCTCCAGTCCCAGGGTCTCCAGCCTCCACGTCTCCAGCAGCAGCACCCCCAGAACCAGCACCTCCAGTCCCAGGGTCTCCAGCCTCGGTGTCTCCAGCAGCAGCACCTCCAGACGCAGCACCCTCAGCCCCAGCAGCTCCAGTACCTCCAGTACGAGCACCTCCGGGACCAGCGACTCCAGCACCTCCAGTAGAAACAGTACCAGCACCACTCCTAGCTCCAGGGACGGCAGCAGAAGTACCTCCAGCAGTAGAGCCCCGGGCTCCAGCAGCGCGACCCTGACGGCGACCGTACCAGTCGTGCAGCTGCTGCGAGGTGAGAGGCACACGTGGACGAAGGCGGCTACTCCAAGGAGACCGCGCAACAGCAGACTCTGAACCCTCAGCGCCAGCACCCTCAGCAGCTCCAGCGCCACCAGCACCAGGACCTCCAGCAGCTCCAGAACCTCCAGCGCTCGCACCCTCAGCAGCCCCAGAACCACCAGCTCCAGCACCTCCAGGCTCTACACCCTCAAGCTCCGCACCCCCAGGCTCCGCACCCCCAGGCTCAGCACCCCCAGACTCAGCACCCCGAGCAGGACCACCCCCAGCAGGACCTGAGTCACCAGTGACCTCAACCGGCGCAGGGAAGGGAGGAGGGTCTACCTGAGACACACCTGAGGGAGCAGGACCTGGAGCGGGGAGAGGGTCGACCTGGGGAGCACCTGGAGCGAGGAAGAGCGGCGGGGGAGGGAGAGGGGCAGTGCGGTAGGGGAAGAGACGGTAAAAGGGAACCAACTCGTCGAACGTGACGTCCTGAGACGCAAAGACACGACGCGAGGTGGGGTGGTAAAACTGCCAACCAGGCGCGTCAGGGACAAAGCCAAGGAAGACACAGGGAATAGCGCGGGCGGAGAGCTTGTCCGCAGTGGTATCGCGGACAAAGGCACGAGCACCTCAGACCCGGAAACGCGATGCATCGCCAACCTTCCCCGTCCACAGCAGTGTGGGCGAGGTCTCCGGCAAGGAGACACGGGGCCAGAGGTTGAGCTGATGCGCGGCGTACCGGACCGCAAACGGCCACAGAAAATGGGGGGCAGTCGCATGGATCATGGAGGTACGAGCGACCTCCATGACTAAGCCAATGCGGCGCTCAGCAACCCCATTCTGCTGCGGAGAGGCCGGAAGCGTGAACGTCTGGCGGACGCCGTGCTCCGCACAGTAGGCCGCCAAGAGGTCGGAGGTGAACTCACCACCTCTGTCAGAGTGCAGATGCAGGACAGGAAAGTCCCTCTCGAACCGCTCGCGGAGCTGGAGACGAACAGCGCGGATCCAAGGGATCAAAATATCAGGGACCTGACCCTTGCTGCGCAAGGGGAAGACCGTGGTGTAACGCGTGAAGTCGTCGACGACCAGCAGGAAGTACCGCTCGTGGCCCTGTCCACGGACGCGGGCTGGGCCCCACACGTCCAGGTGGAGAGTCTGCAGGGGAGCCTCTGTGGGAGGGAACGAGGAGGAGTGAGGAGCGGCGCGCTGCCGCCCCTCGACGCAGGGAATGCAAGGAGGCGCAGGCGAGGGAGGGAGGGCAGGCAGAGTCCTGGGGAGACCAGAAACCAGAGAGCGAGAGTGCATGCCACGAAGGCGCTGCACCGAGGGGTGACCAAGGCGGTGGTGCCACAGGAGGGTCTGGTGCGACAAAGCACGACACTCGCAGGGGGCCGACAGCTGACCTGACGCAGACGCAGACGCAGCTACCTGAGGGGCCGCAGTGGTCAGTGTGTACAGACTCGAGCCAGGCGCACGGGTAAACGTGGCCAGGTGTCGGCCCGTCCGAGCACACGTACAGTGAGTCACCCGCTGACCCGCAGGAGTGAACTGGTCAACTCCCCCATCCTGGAGGTCAGCTCCACTCACCAAGTTCGTAGAGAACGAGGGGAGGTAGAGACCTGACAGCACGCCAGATGGGACGGCCGGACACGGCAAAACCGTGGAGTAGCGGGCAACGACAGGACCCCCAGAGGGGTCCGCCAGGGAGACTGCAACCGGCCGACTAAGCGGCGTGAGTGTGGTGCAGTCGCGAAAGAAGGAGCGGGAAGCTCCTGAGTCAAGGGTGAAGGTGTGCAAGGCCGCAGCAGGCGCAGTACCAGAGAGAGCAGACTCATAGGCACCTGGAGCAGGCGACGCACGAGCACCTAGAGCAGCAGCCTCACCAGCACCGAGAGCAGCAGGCTCTATACCTGGGTCAGGCGGTACGCACAGGTAACAGGCTCGGTCAGCACTAGTAGGCAATGCATACATAGCAGTGAGAATAGCATCATAGTCAAGAGCAAAGATATCTACCCTCTGGCTAAGCAGCTCCAGCCAGGTGGGGAGCTCAGCCTCGTCACCAAACTCGGTACGCCAGGCGTCGCTCAGGCGGGCGAAGCAGCGGGACTGTGTGTGACCAGGCGTCCCGCAGGTCTGACCAGCTCGATCACCTGTGCGAATGACGTACCGGCAGCGCACTGGACTGAAAGACCCTCTACTCTGAGCGTACCACTCCTCGAGCTGCCGAGACGTAAGTGTCTCGCGTGGACGCCGCTGCAGCTGCAGCTGGCCACTGCTAGAGGCCCCCAACTGACCAGCTCCAGGGCGACAGCTACGACGGCTACCGCGACAGCCCCAACTAGTATACCACTCACTAAGCTGCTGGGGCGTGAGAGACTCGCGGGAACGTCGCTGGAGCTGCATCTGGTCCCTTGCTAATAGCTAGTAGCAGCAGCAGCTCGGGCAGGGCAGGCGCGGCAGGCCGGCAGACAGGCAGGCAGGCCGGCAGGCAGGCAGGCAGGCAGGCAGACAGGTAGGCAGGCAGGCTGACAGGCAGACAGGCCGGCAGGCAGGCAGGCAGGCTGACAGGCAGGCAGGCAGGCAGGCAGGCAGGCAGGCAGGCAGGCAAGCCGACAGGCAGACAGGCCGGCAGGCAGGCAGGCAGACAGGCAGGCAGGCCAGCAGGCAGGCAGGCAGGCCGACAGGCAGACAGGCCGGCAGGCAGGCAGGCAGGCAGGCAGGCAGGCTGGCAGGCAGGCAGGCAGGCAGGCAAAAAGACAGGCAGGCAGGCCGAAAGGCAGGCAGGCAGGCAGGTGCTCACCAAAGGCTGGAAGGGCAGGTGCTCGCCGGGCGAGCAGGGCCGAGTAGGCGCACGACCGCAGCTGCGATGGGGCCGGAACAGCGACAGTAGAGTAGGGCCGCAGCAACTGCAGGGTGGGGGGCCGCTTCAGCGGCAGTCGCAGAGTGGGGGCCGCATCAGCGGCAGGTCGGAGCCTCGGCAGCAGCAGCGAGGGGCCGCAGCAGCGGAAGGTCGGGGCCGATGCAGCTGCAGGCTATGCAGGGCAGCGCGCGGGGCTGCTGTGGGCCGAGCGCGGGCTGCGGGAGGCAGAAACAGGCCGCGCGCAGCAGCAGCAGCTGGCGCGCGCGGCTCGGCAGGGACTGCGCGCAGCAGCAGCAGGCCGCGCGCGGCTCGGCAGGGGCTGCGCGCGGCTCGGGGGGGGTCGCGCGCGGCAGCAGCGGGCTGCGCGCGGCTCGGCGAGGTCGCGCGCAGCAGAAACGGGCTGCGCGCGGCTCGGCGGGGCCGCGCGCAGCAGAAAACGGGCTGCGCGCGGCTCGACGGGGCTGCGCGCGGCTCGACGGGGCTGCGCGCGGCTCGGCGGGGGGCTGCGCGCGGCAAATCCGGGCTGCGCGCGGCTCGACGGGGCTGCACGCGGTTCGACGGGGCTGCACGCGGCTCGCTGGGGGCTGTGCGCTGCGCTGACGGCGTGTGAGGGGCAGCAGAGCGGCGCGAGCAGCGAGGGCGACGCTTGAGGCAGCAGCGGGCAGCGTGCGTGACTTAGGTCTGCGCGGTAGCAGCAGCAGACAACACAGTAGGCAGCAGGCAGTAGGCTACAGGCAGACGGCGCGCGCAGCGCAGCACGTCACAGGCAGAGGCACAGGCGTGGGGTAGCGGTAGGTGGGCCCGAAAAAAAAACGGTCCTACGGACCTACTGCTCTGAAACCATGTTAGAATCTAGAGACAAGAATGAATGCATTGATCAAGAGTTGGGTACATAAGCTAACCCTAACATTGGGTTGTACCCCATATGGGCTACCCCACTAGCAGCCTACACAAACACAATATGCATAGTTTGACAGTTAGGTGGCGGGCCCACCCACAGGATCGACCCAAGGGGGTCGACCTGCTCTGATAGCATGTCAGAATTAGCAGTAAGAAACAAGAATGAAGAAAGGAGGGGTTTCACTAGCAGCAGTTGGGGTACATATAGCAAACCTTAGCTGGGTTGTACTCGCTATAGAGCACCCCACTACAGGCTAGATAATAACATTCTGTCAAATGTTGTAGCCTATAGTGAGGTTTGTCTTAGGGGGTACAAAACTTAGGGTTAGCTATATGTACCCCAACCAACATCAATGCATCATCCATTCTTCATTCTGACATGGTATCAGTTAGGTTAGGATCCTGTGGGATCCCGTTCCGCCGTTCTCCGTTCGTACCACCCGAGCCTGATCCTAGCTCTCGTTCGTCTCCTTCTCGTTGTTACCGAGCCTAGCGCCGAGCCACGCTCTCGTTCGTATCGTTCCAGCTGTTACCGAGCCTAGCAACGACCCACGCTCTCGTTCGTATCGTTCCAGCTGTTACCGCCCCCCCGTCGCGTCGCCTTCCCCCCCCTCGAGACGCGCCCGTCCCTTTCCCCCTGTCGCGTCGCGCTCCCCCCGTCGCGTCGCGTCCGCTCCTTCCCCCCGTCGCGTCGCCTTCCCCCTGTCCAGTCGCGCCCCCCCTTCCCCCCGTCGCGTCGCCCTCCCCCTGTCCCGTCGCGCCCGCCCCTTCCCCCGTCGCGTCGCCCTCCCCCTGTCCCGTCGCACCCGCCCCTTTCCCCCCGTCGCGTCGCCCTCCCCTGTCCCATCGCTCCCGCCCTCTCCCCCCGTCGCGTCGCCCGTCCCGCAGCGCCCGCCACTGTCGCTCGCGACCGCGCTCGTCGCCGCCGCGCCTGCCGCCGTCGCCCGCCCCCTGCGCGCCTCGCCGCGGCCCCGCCGTCGTCGCCCGCCGCTGCGCGCGTCGCCGCTGCGCCCCCTGCCGTCGCCCGCTGCGCGCGCTGCTGGCCCCTGCTGCCGAGCGCGCTGCCATCGCCCGCCGCTGCGCCCGTTCCCGTTCCCCGCTGCTTAGTCCCCTGTTACCTCCCGCTGTCACGCCCGCTGTGGCGTCCGCTCCTCCCCTGTCCCAGAGTACCGCCGAACCCTAATTTGCCTCTCACCTACTGCTGTCCCCTCCCTCTCCGTTCGCGTTCGTTTTCACTATGGCGACTCAGCGTGTCCTTCGTTTCGACGCTGACGGTAGACCTCTTGATTTTTCCGTCTGGCTTCTTCGTGCTCGCCGTCTGTTAGAGAGTCAGGTCCAGGCAGGCGAGACCCTCTGGGCGCACGCTACTGGTGCCCTACCTGCGCCCCCCGACCCTACGCCTTTAGGACCTGCCCCTGACGACGCCGCTAGAGCCCGCTTTGCCACTCAGCGAGCTGACCAGACGGCTTGGACGTCACGTGACGCTGCGGCCTGCATCGCGCTCAGCAGCCTCCTCCCTGAGTCTGAGGAGGTTCACTTCACTCAGGTTCGCACCGCTGCTGAGTACCTCACTGCGATTAAGGCCCGCTACTCTACTCCCGCTGCTGTCTCTCTTGGCCGCCTGTTCCTCCCGTTCCTGTTTCCTGACCTAGCGTCTTTTGAGCGCTCTGCTGACTTGATCGCTCACCTCCGCTCGCTCGACGCTAGTTACCGCGCTGCTTGCACTGAGGCACAGCTTGCACTGCTTCCTCCCCCTATGGCGATTACTATCTATTTCATCGCCACTAGCCTCCCTGACCGCCTTGCCTCCGTTCGCGACGCGCTTCTGCTGAAGCACCCTAGTGAGCTCACCGTCGAGGTCCTTGAGTCTGCACTCAAGGACGTCGAGAGCAACCTTCGCTCGGTAGCCGCTGCCTCTGGTGCTGTGCCCCCCCCACTCTTCCACGGGTGCACAGTCCCGCAGTTACCCACCTTTACTGCCTCACTTGCCACTGCCGCTACTGACGCGACTGCAGCTGCTGTTACGACTGCGTCGCGGTCCCGCGGTAGGAGTGGCAAGAAAGGCGGTTCTGGTGGTGGTAGTGGAGGTGGAGGCGGAGGTAGTGGAGGTGGCGTTGCGCCTGGCGGCGGTGGAGGTTCAGGGCCTGGAGAGGCGCCTCGTGCAGTGACTGGTGACTCCACTGCGCCTGCTGGTGGTGGCGACGCCCGAGTTCGTCAGTCGCCTCCTGTACTTCCTGCCCCGGTTGGTGGAGCAGCGGCGTGGTACCAGGCTCAGCGTCAGCAGCAGCTTCTGCAGCACCAGCAGCCCCTCTCCTCCCAGCAGCCTCAGCAGCAGCAGCGGCAGCAGCTGGCTCCAGGGTCGGGGCTGCGTCAGACCCAGCGCGGTGCTGCTTACACTCCCTGCACCTACCAGGTTCTGACAGGCACTCGTCGTGGCCACCCTTGTGGCCGGTTTCACCCCCCTGGTCAGTGCTTTGCTCAGCTCACTGACACGGTTCGTTTGGTCTACGGGGTTGGTGCTCCTGCCCCTGACTGGCTGCCTCTTGTTCAGCGTTACGGCTCCGCTCTGTGGGGCATGTCTGCTGAGCAGTTAGTTGATCTGATTGGTAATCCCCATGCTATGTATGCTGTTGTTGACTCTAGTGTTTCTGACTCTGTTTACTCTGGTGTTGTTAGCTTAGGTGCTAGCCTTGCTCAGTTGCCTGTTGCTAGTGTAGGTTCTTGTGTAGACTCTAGTCCAGCGGCTACCTCAGAGGACGGTTCGCTGTCGTTCACGCTGGACTCTGGAGCCTCTCACTGCTTCTTTCGTGACAGCACGACACTTACGCCTCTTCCTGCGCCTGTTTCTGTGGCGCTGGCTGATCCCACTTCGGGACCAGTCACCGCGCGTCACACTACCACCTTGCCGTGTCCGGCTGCTCCTTCTGGGTCTCTCACTGGGTTTCACGTCCCCTCGTTCTCCCGGAACTTGGTGGGCGTGCGACCCCTCGTGAGTCAGCACGTGGGTGTGTGGTTTGAGCCTTCTGGAGAGACTGCGGTGTGTGTTGACGGGGACTCTTACCAGCCCCTCGCCACTTTTGCTGCTGAGCCGGGCTCCGGTCTCTACACTCTTCACACTGGCCCGCGCGCTCAGCAGCGACTGCAGCAGCAGCAGCAGCCGCAGCAGCAGCAGCAGCAGCAGCAGCAGCAGCAGCAGCAGCAGCAGCAGCAGCAGCAGCAGCAGCCGCAGCCGCAGCCACAGCCGCCCCTCCTGCCCCCGGCCCCTGTTTTGCCCCCCGTTCGAGTCCTCGCGTCTCACCAGGTTGCTCCGTCCCCCCAGGTAGCTGTGTCTTGTCAGGTTCCTCCGTCTAGTCCGGTCGCTGCGTCGTGCTCCTGTCGGTCGCTTGCCCACCCCACCGTTTTGTGGCACCACCGGCTGGGGCACCCTTCTCCTCCTCGTCTTCGCGCTATGTCTCGTCAGCGTCTTGTCTTAGGTCTCCCGCGTGTCTTGCCGTCGCTGCCGCCGTCCCTTGCACCACCATGCGGTCCTTGCGTCGAGGGTAGGCTGCGCGCCACCCCTCACTCCTCCTCCCTTCGTCCGGCCACCGAGCCTTTTGAGACGCTGCACTTGGACGTCTGGGGCCCCTCTCCTCGCCCTGGCCCTGAGCGTGAGCGTTTCTTTTTGGTGGTCGTTGACGACTACTCCCGCTACACCACAGTGTTCCCCCTGGCGAGGAAGTCTGAGGTGACTTCTACGCTGATCAGGTGGTTGCTTACCACCCAGGACACTCGTGGTCGTCGTGTCAGCTGTCTCCACTCCGACCGCGGGGGCGAGTTTCGCTCCGGCATTCTCGCTGGATTCTGTCGCGAACAGGGCATTCGTCAGTCCTGGACGCTTCCGGAGTCCCCACAGCAGAATGGGGTTGCTGAGCGTCGCATAGGCCTGGTCATGGAGATTGCCCGCACCTCCTTGACTCACGCCCGTGCCCCCCATTTCCTGTGGCCATACGCGGTCAGGTACGCCGCGCACCAGCTGAACCTCTGGCCACGCGTCTCTCGGCCGGAGGCTTCACCGACCAGTCTTTGGACAGGGTCCCCTGGTGTCGCGTCGAGGTTTCGTGTCTGGGGGTGCTTGGCTCTTGTCCGCGACACCTCCGCGGACAAGCTCTCGCCTCGCGCCGTTCCTTGTGTCTTCCTTGGTTTCCCTGAGGACTCCTCTGACTTCACCTTTTACCACCCTCCCTCTCACCGGTTCTTTGACTCCCGTGACGTCCGTTTCGAGGAGTCCACCCCCTACTACGTCAGGTACCCCAGTCGAGGTCTCCCGGTCCCTCCCCCCCCTCTCTTCCTGACCGCCGCTCCCCCGCCTGCTCCCCCGGTACAGCCTCCCCCCCCTGGTCCAGCCCCGTCTGGTGTGTCTCAGGCTAGCCCTCCCCCTTCGGTAGCCCCCCCTGTACAGCCTCCCTCCCCACAGTCTTCCTCGCCGCCTCCTGCAGGTGCTCCCTCTCGGGAGGTTGGTCCTGCGACTGTCCCTGTACAGGTCTCTGGTTCTGGGGGTGCTGGAGTTGGAGCTGAGCCGCGGGTTGCAGAGGACTCTTGTCTTCCGGGGGCTGGTACTGGTCGTGCGGAGTCTGGGGGTGCTGGTGCGGAGTCTGGGGGTGCTGCGTCTGGGGGTGAGGGTGTCCCTTCGGTTTCTGGAGAGCCTGGGTCTGGAGCTGGTGTTGGTGCTGCCTCTGGGGGTGGTGTACTTGGTGCTTCGGAGGTCGACTCTGGGGCTGCCGCTGCCCCGGACACTACTCCTTCCCCCCACCCCTACCCGACCAGGTTCCAGGCTCGTGTTCGCCGTGCTCGTGAGGAGCAGCTGGAGTTGGAGAGAGAGGAGAGAGAGTTGCAGCGGCTCGAGGAGCAGGAGCGACAGCAGCAGGAGCAGCAGCAGGATCAGCAGCAGGGGCAGCAGCCGCTGGAGCAGCAGCAGCCGCAGCAGCCGCAGCAGCAGCAGCAGCAGCTGCTGCCGTCTCCTCCTCCTGTCTCGGGTCTTCGGACCCTTGGTCTCCCGTCTCCCTCTCCTTCCTCCTCCCCCTCTCCTCCCGTCTCTGGTCCTCCGCTTCCTCCTCCTGACCCCTCTCCCGCTGTTTTCCCTCGTTCTCAGTCTTCGTTGTCTCCTCCTCCTTCTCAGACTTGGGCCTCTCGTCGCTCCCCTCGTGCTCGTCCCTCGTCTCCTGTTCCCTTCACTGACCTTCGTACAGCCTTCCTTTGTTCTCGTCCACCTCGTCCGTCTCCGTCTGTGCTTCCGTCTCCTCCTGAGTCGGCCCTCACTGTGTCGCTTCCTTCTCCTGTCACTGACTACTACCGCACGTACCGTCCTGTTCTCTCTCGTGTTCTCGCCTCTCTTGTTACCCACCCTCGTGCCTCTGTGTCCTCTGTGTCCGCTCTTACTGCCGCAGTCACTGAGTTTGCCTCTACCCGCCGCCTTGACTTCGCCACCGCTCTTGTGGCTGCTCCTCCTTCCAGTCCTCTGGCCGTCGGGGGTGTGTCTGCCCTTGGCTGTGACGCCCTAGAGGACAGGCAGTTTGAGCTAGAGTTCCTGGCGGCCGCTTCCCCTCATCTCTGTGCCATGCTCCTCGCCCCTGAGGGTGACCCCGACGCCCTTGACATTCCGACTCCTCGCACTTACGCTGAGGCAGTGTCAGGGCCTTGGGCCTCTCAGTGGAGAGCTGCCATGGACGCAGAGATGGCCTCCTACAGATCCACAGGCACCTACGTCGATGAGGTTCCCCCTCCGGGGGCGAACGTAGTCGACGGCATGTGGATCTACAGGGTGAAGCGGCCACCGGGATCTCCTCCGGTCTTCAAGGCGCGCTACGTGGCTAGAGGTTTCAGTCAGCGCGAGGGAGTTGACTTCTTTCAGACCTTCGCGCCCACCCCGAAGATGACCACTCTTCGGGTGTTACTACACGTAGCAGCACAGAGAGACTACGAGTTACACTCTCTCGACTTCTCTACTGCTTTCCTTCAGGGCAGTCTTCACGAGGAGGTCTGGTTGCGTCGTCCCTCTGCCTTCACTGGCTCTTTCCCTCCTGGGACCCAGTGGAGGCTGAGGCGACCGGTTTACGGTCTTCGTCAGGCTCCTCGTGAGTGGCACGACACCCTGCGTTCTACCCTGTCTGACCTTGGGTTCCAGCCGTCTTCTGCTGACCCGTCGCTGTTCGTTCGTCGTGGCCCCACACCTTTCTTTGTTCTGGTCTACGTTGACGACCTTGTTTTCGCCACCCCTGACAGGGTTGCTTTGGCACACGTGAAGTCCGAACTGCAGAAGAGACACACCTGCACTGATCTTGGTGAGCTGCGCCACTACCTTGGCCTGCAGATCACCAGGGACAGAGCTGCTCGCACCATTACACTTTCACAGTCACACATGGTGCAGCAGGTCCTTCAGCGGTTCGGGCTTCAGCACTCCACAGTACAGCGCACACCTCTTGCTGTTGACCACAGACTCACTGGACCCTTTCCTGACGAGCCGTTCGAGCCTAGTGGTCCCTACGCAGAGCTTGTGGGTTGTACCTGATGACTTGTACTCGCCCGGACCTCGCCTTCCCTCTCAGCGTTCTTGCGCGCTTTGTTGCGCCAGGGAGACACCGTCCTGTTCACTGGACAGCAGCTGTGAGGGTCAAACATTATATGTTTGTATTGCTCTAGCCTGTAGTGGGTGATACCTTAGGGGGTACACCTAGTTAGGGTTTCACATTTGTACTCCTGTTCCTCTTAGTCACACTCATTCCAGTCTCGTAATCTTGACATGGTTTCAGAGCAGGTCCTTCCCTAGGACCGTTCTTAAGGGCCCACCTACCTACCTACCTACCTACATACCTATCAAGCGCCCCTAGTGCGCCTCCTATTGCGCCCCTAGTGCGCCTCCTATTGCGCCCCTAGTGCGCCATCTTTTTTTTTACCGCGCGCGATCTGCTAGCCGCCCGCGCGCGGCCTATTTCGTGCGCGCGACCAGCCAGCAGCCCGCGCGCGGCCATTTTTCGCGCGCGGTTAGCTAGCCGCCGGCGCGCGCGGTTATTTTTTCTTCGCGCGCGGCCCGTCGCACTGCCCGCGCGCCTTGTGTGCTGCGCTCGGCCCCCCCCCGCGCCTTCGTCGCCGCGGTCGGGCCTGCAGCAACAGCCGCGGCAGAGACTGCAGTCGCGGCTGTCGCAACTGCTGCAGCAGCCGCCGCCGCCTCTCCTGCCGCGGCCGCCGCTGCATCTACAGCAGCTGCAGCCGCCGCATCTACTGCAGCAGCCGCCGCTGCAGCTACAGCAGCAGCAGCCGCCGCATCTACAGCAGCAGCAGCCGCCGCATCTTCTGCAGCAGCCGCCGCTGCATCTACAGCAGCAGCAGCCGCCGCACCTTCTGCAGCAGCCGCCACTGCATCTACAGCAGCAGCAGCCACCGCAATCTACAGCAGCGGCCGCCGCAGCTACAGCAGCATCAACCGCTGCTGCCTCTGCAGCAGCAGCCGCCGCCGACCCAGCAGCAGCAGCCGCCGCCGATCCTGCAGCAGCCGCAACCGTCGAATCTACTCCATCGGCCGCCGCCGGCCCTGCAGTCCCTACTCTAGCCGAACCTGCAGCAACTGCCGCCGCTGTCGCGACTGCCCCGGCCCTGCCTTGCCCTGCTGCTACTGTCACTACCACTTTTATTACTTACTTTTCCTCCTCCTGCTACCATGGCTACTGCTCCTGTTCTAGCCTTCGACGCTGAGGGCCGCCCAGTGAAATTTGACACCTGGCTCGATGATCTGCACCTTTTCCTACAGCTCACTGCCAAGGAAGACATTTCACTGTACGACCACGCCCTAGGCCATGCTACTGCCCCTGACTCCTCTGCTGCTAGCACACTGCGCTCCCAGTGGCAGACCCGCGACGCACACGCTCGCTTTGCTATCCGCAACTCCCTGCCGCTAGATGAGCGCGAGCACTTCGGCCAGTGCAAAACTGCTAAGGAACTGTACACAGCCGTAGTTGCTCGCTACTCCTCGCCTGCGTCTGCCACCCTAGGCCGCCTCTCCCTGCCCTACCTGTTCCCCGACCTGGCCTCCTTTCACACTGTCGCTGATCTCATCACCCACCTCAAGACTAGTGAGGCCCGTTTTCGCGCTGCTATGCCTGCCGAGTTCCTTGCTAGCAACCCCCCCCCGCTCTGGCTCACCCTCTACCACATTGTCACCCGCCTCCCTGACTCTCTGCGCTCAGTCAGGGACTCCTTTCTAGCTCGCTCCCCTACTGAGCTCACCATTGCCCTCCTCGAGAAGGACCTACTTGCAGCTGAGGCGAGCATCGTCGCCGTAGGTGCCTCTCGTGGCGAGCCCCGCACCCCCTTCTTCGAGGGGTGTTCCCCTTCCCCCCTTCTCCCCTCTGTCGCCACTGCTGCTGCTGTCGACCTCCTTGGTGCTGAGAAGGTCGGGGCTGCGTCTGCTTCGAGCGGGCGCCGCAAGAGCAGGGGGGGCAAGGGTGGGGGTGGAGGCGGGGGAGGCGGGGGTGGAGACAGTGGAGGTGGCGGTGGGTCTGGAGAGGCTAGTGGCGGCAGTGGGGGTGGTGACAGCGGCGGCGGGGGTGGTGGCAGAGGCGGAGGTGGCAGCGGCGGCGGTGGCGGTCGTGGCCGTGGCAGGGGTGGAGGTGGCCGAGGCGGTGGCGGTGGCGGTGGTGGCCGTGGAGACGCTGGAGGTGGCCAGAGTCAGCAGCACGCCCCGACCCTCCAGGCCGCCCGTGAGTGGTACGCGCAGCGTGGGTACACTTGCACGTACGTCATCCGCACTGGTGACCGCACTGGCCAGCCATGTGGGAGGCCGCACCCCACACAGCGCTGCTTCCAGCGCCTGACTGACGCGTGGCGCACCCAGTTTCCTGGGTCTACTGAGCTCCCCCGCTGGCCTGAGCTGGAAAAGAAGGGTGTTGATATCTGGGCTTTAGACTTTGATGCTATTCTCACTGCTATGTATGCGATGTCTATTAGTGGAGAGGGTGCCCAGTACCTGCGTGTTCCGCCCGACCCGGGCATTCAGGCCAGCCCAGCTGCTGCTCTAGGTGCTAGTGTGTCTGCTCCCACAGGTCCTGCTGCAGCAGCTGCCCTAGGTGCTAGTGCGTCTGTGCCCCCTGGTACTGAGTCGACTGCAGCACTGCACACCTTCACACTGGACTCAGGTGCTTCTCGCTCTTTCTTTCGTGACCGCACTGTCCTTGAGCCACTAGCTCGGCCGGTTGCTGTCTCTCTTGCTGACCCCTCTGGGGGTCCGGTCATTGCGACCTCCTCCACTACACTTCCGTGTCCAGCGGTTCCGTCCGGCACGCTCTCAGGTCTCTACCTCCCCTCGTTCTCTACGAACTTGGTGGCGGGCTGTGCTCTGCAGGACGGGGGTGTTCACCAGTTCACCCCTGCCTACGAGCGTGTGACACATTGCACGTGTGCTCGGACGGGCCGCCACCTGGCTACTTTCACTCGGGAGCCGGGGTCGGACCTGTACACACTGACCACTGAGTCCCCTCAGGTAGCTACGTCTGCGTCTGCGTCTGCGTCAGGTCAGCTGTCCGCCCCCTGCTCATGTCGCTCTCTGGCGCATGAGACTGTCCTCTGGCACCACCGCCTTGGTCACCCGTCTGTGCAGCGCCTTCGGGCCATGCACAAACGGGACCTTGTTGCTGGTCTTCCCAGGGTGCTCCCTCCCCTTCCCGACTCCCCTGCTCCTGACTGCATTCCCTGTGTCGAGGGGCGGCTGCGCGCCGCTCCTCACTCCTCCTCCTTTCCCCCGACGACTGCTCCCTTGCAGACGCTCCACATGGACGTGTGGGGCCCAGCCCGCGTCCGTGGTCAGGGTCAGGAGAGGTACTTCCTGATAGTTGTTGACGACTACTCGCGCTACACCACGGTCTTCCCCTTGCGCGCCAAGGGTGACGTCCCTGGTGTTTTGATCCCCTGGATCAGCCGAGCCCGTCTCCAGCTAGGCAAGCGCTTTCACTCGGACTTTCCTGTCCTGCGCTTGCACTCTGACAGAGGTGGTGAGTTCGCCTCCGACCTCTTGGCAGCCTACTGTGCTGAGCACGGCATTGAGCAGTCGTTCACGCTTCCGGCCTCTCCACAGCAGAATGGGGTCGCTGAGCGCCGCATTGGCTTGGTCATGGAGGTCGCTCGTACCTCCCTGACCCATGCGGCTGCTCCCCACTTTCTGTGGCCGTTTGCGGTCCGGTACGCAGCGCATCAGCTCAACCTCTGGCCCCGTGTCTCCTTGCCGGAGACTTCCCCGACTCTACGGTGGACGGGAGAGGTTGGCGATGCGTCGCGTTTCCGGGTCTGGGGATCTCGAGCTTTTGTCCGCGACACGTCCGCGGACAAGCTCTCGCGTCGCGCTGTTCCCTGTGTCTTTCTTGGCTTTGTTCCCGACGCGCCTGGATGGCAGTTTTACCACGTCACCTCGCGCCGGGTTCTGGCCTCTCAGGACGTCACTTTTGACGAGTCCGTCCCCTTCTACCGCCTCTTCCCCTACCGCACTGCCCCGCTCCCCCCCCCGCCTCTCTTCCTCGCTCCAGGTGCTGAGGTACCAGACCCCCTCCCCCCTCAGGGTGCCGCTCCCTCAGGTGTGTCCCAGGTAGACCCGGGTGAGCCTGTCGAGGTAGCTGTTGAGTCGCGTCCTGCGTCTGGGGGTGCTGAGCCTGGGAGTGCTGCGTCTGAGGGTGCGGAGCCTGGGGGTGCTGAGCATGGAGGTGCGGAGCCTGGGGGTGCTGAGCCTGGAGGTGCGGAGCCTGGAGGTGCGGAGCCTGGAGGTGCGGAGCCTGGAGGTACTGAGCCTGGGGGTGCTGAGTCTGGACGTGCTGAGTCTGGGGGTGCTGAGTCTGGGGGTGCTGAGTCTGGGGGTGCTGAGCCTGAGCGTGCTCCACCTGGAGGAGCCCTCTCCTCCCAGCAGCTGCAGGAGAGGTACCTCGAGTACTGTCGCCTCCGGAGAGGTGCTTCTGGAGCTCGTCCCGGTACTTCCCCTCCTACCCAGGAGCTCCCCCCCATTCAGGTGATCCGCGAGTGGTACACGCGGCGCTGCAGTCTTCGTAGTGGTGCTCCTGGTGCTGCGGACCCGAGCGGTGGTGCTGTTACTGGTGCTGAGGACTCGGACGCTGGAGCTGCTGCTGGTGCTGAGGACCCGGGGGCTGGAGCTGCTGCTGGTACTGAGGACCCGGGCGTTGGAGCTGCTGCTGGTGCTGAGGACCCGACCGGTGGCGCTGCTGCTGGTGCTGAGGACCTGACCGGTGGCCCTGCTGCTGGTGCTGAGGAACCGGGCGTTGGAGCTGCTGCTGGTGCTGAGGACCCGACCGGTGGCGCTGCTGCTGGTGCTGAGGACTCGGGCGTTGGAGCTCCTACTGGTGCTGAGGACCCGGGCGTTGGAGCTGCTGCTGGTGCTGAGGACTCGGGCGTTGGGGCTGCCACTGGTGTCCCTGCTGCTTCTGGAGACGCTGCGCGGCCGCGACCGTACTTCGTACCGCTCCTTCAGCAGGTTCTTGGTCAGGCTCCTCCTCCTAGTCCTCCTCCCTCCGTCGAGTGTCCTCTGCCTGTCCAGCCGCAGTCACAGTTACCGCCTGCCTCGCCTCTCCCTGCTCCCTCTCCTTACGCTGGTCCCACAGGAGGTCTTACAGAGCGTCGTGAGCCTGAGTCTCGTCCTGCGTCGCCTGTTCGTACTGCTCGCACTGGTCGTCGTGTCCCACGTGAGCGTCCTCCTCCTGTCCTTGGCACTCACTACATGACTCTGCGTCCCTCCACTGCTCCGCAGCGTGTCCCGCTGCCGTCTCCTCCTGCGTCCTCTCTTCCTACTCTTCCTGACCCGGAGTCTGACTCCCGTCGTGCTGCCAGTCCCACTGTTACCCGTCTCCTCGCTACAGTTGTCACTGACCCGACCTTTGAGTCCTCTGCTGCGTCTGCTCTGGTCGCTGAGTTGGTTGACTTTGCTGCTCGCTGTCGCCTAGACTACGCTGCCAGCCTTGTTGCTGAGTCTGAGTCTGCGTCTGCCTGTCCTCCGTCCGTCGGGGGTGAGTGTGCCCTCGGCACGGACGTCCTTGAGGACAGACAGGAGGAGTTCCACTGCCTTGCTGCTGCTTTGCCTCGTCTCGTGTCCTTGCTAGTTGCCCCTGAGGGAGACCCGGATGCACCAGACATCCCGACCCCACGCTCTTACGCTGAGGCGATGGCGGGTCCCTGTCAGAATGTTGTAATTGTCTAGCCTGCAGTGGGGTACTCTATAGCGAGTACAACCCAAATTAGGGTTTCCTATATGTACCTTGCATGCTGCTAGTACAACCCCTCTTCTCTGTTCTATCTTTCGTTCTACCATCTCGATATGGTAACAGAGCGTTCACGCTCCTGGCCTGTGGGCCCCACTGCTGCTTCCGCTGCCCTACTCTGTGTCGCGCGCCCCGTGGCGCGCGACCTTCACATTTTCATCCCGCCGCGCGCTCGGGGCGTGCGGCGGTTTTCTCCCCGCCGTGCGCACCGAGGCGCACGGCGGTTTCCTACCGTGGGGGACGCCCGCGGCCCCCCGATCCCGTCGCCCGCGGCCCTCCGGTCCCGTCGCCCGCGGCCCCGCGATCCCGTCGCCCTGGGGAGCCGCACGCGACCCCCCGCGGCCCCGTTTTCCCGTCGTGCCGCCCTGGGGAGCCGCGCGCGACCCCCCGCGGCCCCGATTTCCCGTCGTGCCGCCCTGGGGAGCCGCGCGCGACCCCCCGCGGCCCCGATTTCCCGTCGTGCCGCCCTGGGGAGCCGCGCGCGACCCCCCGCGGCCCCGATTTCCCGTCGTGCCGCCCTGGGGAGCCGCGCGCGACCCCCCCGCGGCCCCGATTTCCCGTCGCGCCGCCCTGGGGAGCCGCGCGCGGCCCCTCGCTGCCCCGTGGTCGCGTTCTGGGGGCCGAGCGCCGTCCCCCTCGCCGTCCCCCGCGCTCCTTCCCCCGTTCCGCCCGTTTTTAGGGTTTGGGGGTGCGGAGTGTGGGGGTGGCAGCTCTGGGGGTGCCGTGTGTGTGCGCCGTCCCCTGCTCCTCCTCCTCCGTCTCCCACTGCTGCAGCTGCCGCTGAGGGGGGTGGATGTGTGGGAGCCGAGGTTTAGGGTTTAAGGGGGGTGCCGTGGAAGTGGAGCTAGGGTGTCAGCAGGGGGTGTGTGAGAGGGGCGTGGGACGGTCGGGGGAGGTTGCGTGGAAGTAGCCGTCGTGACGCCAGCAGCGCCAGTAGTCCGGATGCCCTCGCGCGTTTCGGTAGCCCAGCGAGCCTGCTTCGCCAGTTGCCTGTGGGTCAGTTGCTCCTGTGTGTGCTCGTCGTAGCCGCGGAGCCAGATACTCCCGTAGTCCGGTGCCCTCGTGCGCTCGGTAGCCACTGTGCACGCCGCTCCTGTTGCCCGTTGTGTCTGCAGCAGATCGCCCCTCACAGTCTCTCCTCCTCCTCACTTGCCCTCTGTGACTGCCTCTAGCTTTACTTGCATTTGTGGACTTGATCTATGACTGGTTATTTGCGCTGATTACACCCCACTTTGGCTATGGGGGTGTGTCAGAATGTTGTAATTGTCTAGCCTGCAGTGGGGTACTCTATAGCGAGTACAACCCAAATTAGGGTTTCCTATATGTACCTTGCATGCTGCTAGTACAACCCCTCTTCTCTGTTCTATCTTTCGTCCTACCATCTCGATAGTCCCTACTCCTCTCAGTGGCAGACAGCCATGGACGCAGAGATGGCTTCCTGGAAGTCCACAGGCACATACGTAGACGAGGTTCCCCCTCCTGGGGCGAACATCGTCAGTGGCATGTGGATTTTCAGGGTGAAGCGGCCGCCGGGTTCTCCGCCTGTCTTCAAGGCGCGCTACGTGGCTCGAGGCTTCAGTCAGCGAGAGGGAGTAGACTTCTTTCAGACCTTCTCCCCCACCCCGAAGATGACTACTCTTCGGGTGCTGCTGCACATAGCCGCTCACCGCGACTACGAGCTTCACTCTCTTGACTTCAGCACTGCTTTCTTGCAGGGCAGCCTGCACGAGGAGATCTGGCTGCGCCGCCCCCCTGGCTTCACTGGGTCAGTTCCTCCTGGCACCCAGTGGAGGCTTCAGCGGCCGGTCTACGGTCTCCGCCAGGCGCCACGTGAGTGGCACGACACACTGAGGACGACACTTGCGGCTCTTGGGTTCGCTCCCTCTACTGCTGACCCGTCGCTGTTTCTACGCACCGACACCTCGCTGCCGCCGTTCTACATCCTCGTGTACGTCGACGACTTGGTCTTTGCCACTGCTGACACCGCGGCACTCGCCCACGTGAAGTCGGAGCTGCAGAGGAGACACACGTGCACAGACCTGGGTGAGCTGACGAGCTATCTTGGCTTGCGGATCACCCGGGACAGAGCACGGCGCACCATCACCCTGACTCAGTCACACATGGTGCAGCAGGTTCTCCAGCGCTTCCGCTTCACGTACTCCTCGCCTCAGTCCACTCCTCTGCCTACCGGTCACTCGCTCTCAGCTCTGCCTTCGGATGAGTCCGTAGAGCCGAGTGGCCCGTATCCAGAGCTTGTGGGCTGCCTCATGTATCTGATGACCTGCACTCGACCTGACCTTGCATACCCTCTTAGTATCTTAGCACGCTATGTCGCTCCTGGCCGTCACAGGAAGGAGCACATGGATGCTGCTAAGAGGGTGTTGCGCTACTTGTGCAGTACGTCGGGCATGGGGCTTGTGCTTGGAGGGCGAGACCGGGTTGTTCTCACAGGGCACTCAGACGCTTCCTGGGCAGACGACCAGGCTACTCAGCGGTCGTCACAGGGTTACACCTTTAGCCTTGGCTCTGGCTCAGTTTCTTGGCGTTCTACTCGTTCGTCTTCTGTTCTCAGCTCCAGTTGTGAGGCTGAGATCTACGCCACAGCCATGGCTGCTCAGGAGCTGCGCTGGCTGACCTACCTGCTGACCGACCTCGGAGAGCGGCCTCGTTCTCCTCCAGTGCTGTACGTCGACAACAAGGCTGCCATTGCCTTGTGTGAGGAGCACAGACTGGAGCACAGAACAAAGCACATTGCCCTGCGGTACTTCCTTGCTCGAGAGCTGCAGCAGCGCGGTCAGCTTCGTCTGCGTTACGTGGCCACTGAGGCCAACACTGCTGATGTGTTCACCAAGGCACTCCAGCCTTGTGACCATCAGCGCTTCTGTACTCTGTTAGGCCTTGTGCCTACTGGGCCTCACTTGCTCACTTCTTGACTTTGCCTGTACTGTGATCACTATATATTTGTATACCTGCATGTTTACTCTTGCTAGGTTGTGATCATTGTACGTCTTGCTCTATTATAAACCTGCATGTGAACTGGTCTTGTGACCGCTTGCTTGTGCTCGGAATTTGTGTGGAATCCTCGAGATCCACCCTGAGCTTGTTTGCCTTGCTTTGCCCTGACTGGTCTTGTGACCCCTAGGTCTCCCCCACTTTGCCTATGGGGGTGTGTCAAACATTATATGTTTGTATTGCTCTAGCCTGTAGTGGGTGATACCTTAGGGGGTACACCTAGTTAGGGTTTCACATTTGTACTCCTGTTCCTCTTAGTCACACTCATTCCAGTCTCGTAATCTTGACAGTGAGGGTGGCGAAGTACCTAGCGACGACATCAGGCGTGGGGCTAGTTCTTGGAGGGCAGCAGTCTGTCGTACTTACTGGTCACTGTGACTCCTCTTACGCTGACGACGCTGAGACTCACAGGTCTACTCAGGGGTACTGTTTCAGCCTGGGTTCTGGAGCTGTTTCCTGGCGGTCCACGCGCTCCTCTTCGGTCTCGACCTCTACAGCTGAGGCTGAGATCTACGCTGGTGCCATGGCGGCACAGGAGCTGCGTTGGTTGACCTTCTTGCTCACCGACCTTGGTGAGCGGCCGAGCTCTGCACCGACCTTGTTCACTGACAACAAGGCGTCTATTCTCCTTTGTCGAGAGCCACGACTGGAGAGCAGAGTGAAGCACATTCACGTCAGGTACTTTCTTCTGCGAGAGTTGCAGAGGCGTGGACAGGCTCGCTTTGAGTTTGTGGAGTCCGAGGCCAACACTGCAGACATCTTCACCAAGGCGCTTCCGCCTTGTGACCACCAGAGGTGCTGTGTGCAGTTAGGCCTTGTTGACACTGGTTCTCGTGTTGCTTAGACTTGAGTGTACTGTTTACTTTGCTTTCTATATATCTCTGTTACTTCTTGGACTGGCCTTGTGGCCACTGTTGTTTGTGCTCAGACTGTGTGGTGACGTTGTGATCCACCCTGAGCTTCGTTTCTTGGACTGGTCTTGTGACCGTACTCGTTTGGTTCTGCTAGACACCCCTCACTTAGGCTATGGGGGTGTGTCAAATGTTGTAGCCTATAGTGAGGTTTGTCTTAGGGGGTACAAAACTTAGGGTTAGCTATATGTACCCCAACCAACATCAATGCATCATCCATTCTTCATTCTGACACATTCTGACATGACTGTGTAGTGTCGAAAGGTGGTCGGAACAAGTGTCACGTCCGGCTCTCGTGGCAACCGAAGCATGGGTGCTACTGCTTGCATCATTAGATCAAACAGATGGATAAAAGGGGTGTGTTATCGCCCTTAGAAAAGCGCGTGATATATAATAGTAATGAGCTTGCTAGAGCTACTGCAATTTCCAGATTTCTTTTTACATTGATGGATGGGCAAAGATTACCGTGTATGTCGTACCAGGACATTTGAAGAGAAATGACATTTTCAAGGAAATAAATGTTTTTATGCCCCAAGTAGCCAAACAGTACGAACTTCATCTTTAGAAAGAGAAAGGGCATAATTTTCCATAGTCTTATATCCTTTTAAGTGCAATCACCAGTCAATTTTCGACCATATGCCGTCATCGCCCGGATATAAGACAGTGTTGAATAGTAGACAGGGGTTGTCTATTATACGGGTGTCTCTTATAAACAGGCTAGCCTTATTATAAGACACCTATTTCTGTGTACGGGTTAGGCAAGTGTAGGGGTTAGGGGCAATTGTATAACGAGGGGGTATCTTCTAAACGGTTCTTTGTCCATTTATAAGACTTATAAGACACCCTAAACCGTCCCAAATACAAGATAACCCAAGCATTTTTGCCCGTGTACGAGATAAGACATATATGTCTTATATCCGGGGAATGACGGTGAGTATTAAATACACAGTTCGGAATCACGATTATGCCATCTTTCAGCCCAGCTACGATTCTACCGAACCCTGAATCCTAGGCCTTACAAAACCCTGGAGCCATCCTTTCCATCCTTCTCTTTTGCCCTTAGCTTCCTGAGCCGCGTGTTTTCCTCATCTCGGGTTCGTGTTCCTGCTACCGCGTGCTCCAGCTCGCAAACCGTAGCGCCTCCTCTAGCCGCGCACCATGCTTAAGAAGAAGAGAGTAAGGGGACGTTTAAGCAGCTTCTATTGCTGCCTGTTGCCGCGGAGTCGTGTCAGTGCCATCGAAGAATCATTCTTCTTTTGCTGGGTCACGTGGTCCGCGTCTCCGTTTCTTCAAATACGTTGCATAACCGCTTTGAGCGAGCTTTATAGTTGTCGTCCAATTGAGCTAATCTTCGTCTCCAATTGATTGTCCTCGGAGCAGGGGAAGGAGGGCAATGCGGCCAAGTACACGACGCGCAATCAGGCGCTCGTGCGCCTGCAGCTCAAACTCGCCGACTTCAGGTGCGTCGGAGTTGTGCACTTGAGGAATTTGTGGTTACATCTGAGTCGACTAACAAGTCAGATGATAAGGGTAACTCGTACATCGGAACTGAAGCTATCCGAATTTAGGTGCGTCAGGGTTTTGGTACGTTTCGGGAGCGCCTCGCGCGGATAGCAAACCCCAAATTTGAACTCAAGTGATACAATGCGTTCGCTCAAATGCAATCATCTCAGCGCTCACTCAAATGCCTTTCCTGCACCAGCCGCCCCTGCAATAGGACTTGCGGCCGCTCAGCTTCTCCGCCCCACGCTCATCTCCGCCCCACGCTCATCTCCGCCCCACGCTCATCTCCGCCCCCACCGCCCTCCTCCCCCCTTTTGGCAGGCGGCTGTGCATTCTGAAGGGCATTCACCCGCGCGAGCCGAAGAAGAAGACCAAAGGCGCGCACAAGACGTACTACCATGTCAAGGACATCAACTTCCTTGCGCACGAGCCTCTCTTGGAGCTCCAAAGGTGGGTTTCGTGAATCCTCATCTCTTTGCGTGGGTTGGTAACGTTCGCCGTTGGTCACGAGCGTGTACAAGGCGTACTACCATGTCAAGGACATTAACTTCCTCGCGTACGAGCCTCTGCTCGAGCTGCAAAGGTGTGTTGCTTCGTTTCTCAACCCGAAACCCTTGTTAGCGGTCGCCGCTGGCCAGCGGCGCGCACAAGGCGTACTACCATGTCAAGGACATCAACTTCCTCGCGCACGAGCCGCTCCTCGAGCTGCAGAGGTGGTCTTTTAATAGACGTCCTTTTTAATTCCCGTTGTTTCAACATTTGGCCGAAATTGCTTCTCTTGATCTTGTCGTTGACTTTTGTGGGTACTTGCGACATCCCACTTTTGTATTCCCTTGAACCTTGCTTTGTTTTGCAACTTCCAGTTGATATTCTCTAAACTTCTAAAGATATCCGTCAACCCGTCCCCCTCTCAACCCATCCCCCATCTCGCGGCCACGTGCAGGGAGATGCGAGGAAGAAGATCCGCAAGGCCAAGGGGCGGCTGGGCTGGAGACGGAGAAGGTGGAGCGGCTGGGCTGGAGACGGAGAAGGTGGAGCGGCTGGAGCGACGTTTTGCAGGCACCCCCAAATCGTGTCCTATCTCAAACCGTGTCCCCTCTCAACCCATTCCCCATCTCAACCCGTCCCCCATCGGGCAACCGCGCGCAGAGAGATGCGCGCGCAGAGGAAGAAGATCCGCAAGGCCAAGGGGCGGCTGGAGACGGACAAGGTGGAGCGGCTGGAGCGCAGCCTGCCGCGCGTGTCACTGGACCACCTCGTCAAGGAGAGGTGCGTGCGCATTGCTGGCAGTGGTTGTTGCGAGGGACACCTGAGTTGACTAGGTCATCTTGTTTGAGTTGACTGGATGCGGAGAAGGTGGAACGGCTTGAGCGCAGCCTGCCGCTGGACCACCTTGTTAAAGAGCGGTGCGTGCTGCAGGGAGAGGTGCGAGGCGCGTGATTGTTGTGGTGAGTCTTCTTCAGAGTCACCTTGTTTGAGTCACCTTGTTTGAGTTCACTTGTAGGTGGAGCGGCTGGAGTGCAGCCTCTCCATTCCCAATTCTTTCTTTCTCCCCTCTCCCTCCCCCTCTCCCTCTCCTCCCGTTTTCCTGAACCCCAGGTACCCATCGTTCATCGATGCGATCAGGGATCTGGACGATGCGCTCACCATGCTGCACCTCTTCGCCACGCTGCCCGCCGATGCCACCTTCCGCATCCCCGCCACTCGCGTCAACAACGCGCGCAGGTGAGGGAGGGGAAGGGGGGATGGGGAGGGATGGGGGATGTGGGGTTCGGGGTTTGGGGTTTTGGGAGCGGGAAGTGGAGAAGAGAGTGTCGTTTGAGCTGCCACGCTGCCCGCCGACGCCACCTTCCGCATCCCCGTCACTCGCGTCAACAACGCTCGCAGGTGAGGAGAGAGAAGGGATGAGCGGGGTGAGGGTTTTGAGGGGAAGGAGGTGGGGAAGGGGGAGGAGTAAGAAGAGTATCTTAAGCTGCCTCTGGAGTGGCAGGCATACATCACGCGAACACACGCCGTGCGCAAGGTGTTTGTGTCGGTCTCCTCCCTTCCCCCACCCACCCCACCTAAACAGGTTGTCACTCGAATGGCAAGCATACATCACGCGAACACACGCCCTGCGCAAGGTGTTTGTGTCGGTCTCCTCCCTTCCCCCACCCACCCCACCTAAACAGGTTGTCACTCGAATGGCAAGCATACATCACGCGAACACACGCCCTGCGCAAGGTGTTTGTGTCGGTGAAGGGCATCTACTACCAGGCGCAGGTCGTGGGGCAGGGGCTTGTGCAGACACACACCCATACTCCGTACCCCATACACCCTTCACACACACCCCTGCAGGCTGTCGCTGGAGTGGCAGGCATACATAACGCGCACACACGCCCTGCGCAAGGTGTTTGTGTCGGTGAAGGGCATCTACTACCAGGCGCAGGTCGTGGGGCAGGCGGTGACGTGGCTGGTGCCACATCAGCTGATGCAGGTCATGCCCACTGACGTGGACTTCCGCGTCATGCTCACCTTCCTCGAATTCTACGAGGTTAGTGAAAGGGGGGGGGGGGGGTGGGGGGTTGGTGGAATGTGAGGGGATAGTTGTTGTTGTGGGCGGGGAGGACGGGGGTGGTGTGTGCAGGGGGTGGTGTGTGCACCGGAGCATCAGCTCATGCAGGTCATGCCCTCTCACGTGGACTTCCGCGTCATGCTCACCTTCCTCGAGTTTTATGAGGTCAGCTGAAAGGAAATGGGGGGAAGGGGATGGGATGGGAGGGTAGTGTGGCCTAAGGGAGGGTCGAGTGTACTGCACGGGAGCAGCAGGTCATGCCCTCTCACGTGGACTTCCGAGTCATTCTCACCTTCCTCGAGTTCTACGAGGTCAGCTGAAAGGAAATGGGGGGAAGGGGATGGGATGGGAGGGTAGTGTGGCCTAAGGGAGGGTCGAGTGCACTGCACGGGAGCAGCAGGTCATGCTCACTCACGTGGACTTCCGAGTCATTCTCACCTTCCTTGGAATTCTACGAGGTGAGATGAGGGAGGGGCGGGGCGGGGATAGGTGGTGGTGTGGGCGAGGAGGAAGGGGGTGGTGTGGTGTGGGCGAGGAGGAAGGGGGTGGTGTGGTGTGGGCGAGGAGGAAGGGGGTGGTGTGGTGTGGGCGAGGAGGAAGGGGGTGGTGTGGTGTGGGCGAGGAGGAAGGGGGTGGTGTGGTGTGGGCGAGGAGGAAGGGGGTGGTGTGGTGTGGGCGAGGAGGAAGGGGGTGGTGTGGTGTGGGCGAGGAGGAAGGGGGTGGTGTGGTGTGGGCGAGGAGGAAGGGGGTGGTGTGGTGTGGGCGAGGAGGAAGGGGGTGGTGTGGTATGGGCGAGGAGGAAGGGGGTGGTGTGGTGTGGGCGAGGAGGAAGGGGGTGGTGTGGTGTGGGCGAGGAGGAAGGGGGTGGTGTGGTGTGGGCGAGGAGGAAGGGGGTGGTGTGGTGTGGGCGAGGAGGAAGGGGGTGGTGTGGTGTGGGCGAGGAGGAAGGGGGGTGGTGTGGTGTGGGCGAGGAGGAAGGGGGTGGTGTGGTGTGGGCGAGGAGGAAGGGGGTGGTGTGGTGTGGGCGAGGAGGAAGGGGGTGGTGTGGTGTGGGCGAGGAGGAAGGGGGTGGTGTGGTGTGGGCGAGGAGGAAGGGGGTGGTGTGGTGTGGGCGAGGAGGAAGGGGGTGGTGTGGTGTGGGCGAGGAGGAAGGGGGTGGTGTGGTGTGGGCGAGGAGGAAGGGGGTGGTGTGGTGTGGGCGAGGAGGAAGGGGGTGGTGTGGTGTGGGCGAGGAGGAAGGGGGTGGTGTGGTGTGGGCGAGGAGGAAGGGGGTGGTGTGGTGTGGGCGAGGAGGAAGGGGGTGGTGTGGTGTGGGCGAGGAGGAAGGGGGTGGTGTGGTGTGGGCGAGGAGGAAGGGGGTGGTGTGGTGTGGGCGAGGAGGAAGGGGGTGGTGTGGTGTGGGCGAGGAGGAAGGGGGTGGTGTGGTGTGGGCGAGGAGGAAGGGGGTGGTGTGGTGTGGGCGAGGAGGAAGGGGGTGGTGTGGTGTGGGCGAGGAGGAAGGGGGTGGTGTGGTGTGGGCGAGGAGGAAGGGGGTGGTGTGGTGTGGGCGAGGAGGAAGGGGGTGGTGTGGTGTGGGCGAGGAGGAAGGGGGGGTGTGGTGTGGGCGAGGAGGAAGGGGGTGGTGTGGTGTGGGCGAGGAGGAAGGGGGGTGGTGTGGTGTGGGCGAGGAGGAAGGGGGTGGTGTGGTGTGGGCGAGGAGGAAGGGGGTGGTGTGGTGTGGGCGAGGAGGAAGGGGGTGGTGTGGTGTGGGCGAGGAGGAAGGGGGTGGTGTGGTGTGGGCGAGGAGGAAGGGGGTGGTGTGGTGTGGGCGAGGAGGAAGGGGGTGGTGTGGTGTGGGCGAGGAGGAAGGGGGTGGTGTGGTGTGGGCGAGGAGGAAGGGGGTGGTGTGGTGTGGGCGAGGAGGAAGGGGGTGGTGTGGTGTGGGCGAGGAGGAAGGGGGTGGTGTGGTGTGGGCGAGGAGGAAGGGGGTGGTGTGGTGTGGGCGAGGAGGAAGGGGGTGGTGTGGTGTGGGCGAGGAGGAAGGGGGTGGTGTGGTGTGGGCGAGGAGGAAGGGGGTGGTGTGGTGTGGGCGAGGAGGAAGGGGGTGGTGTGGTGTGGGCGAGGAGGAAGGGGGTGGTGTGGTGTGGGCGAGGAGGAAGGGGTGGTGTGGTGTGGGCGAGGAGGAAGGGGGTGGTGTGGTGTGGGCGAGGAGGAAGGGGGGTGGTGTGGTGTGGGCGAGGAGGAAGGGGGTGGTGTGGTGTGGGCGAGGAGGAAGGGGGTGGTGTGGTGTGGGCGAGGAGGAAGGGGGTGGTGTGGTGTGGGCGAGGAGGAAGGGGGTGGTGTGGTGTGGGGCGAGGAGGAAGGGGGTGGTGTGGTGTGGGCGAGGAGGAAGGGGGTGGTGTGGTGTGGGCGAGGAGGAAGGGGGTGGTGTGGTGTGGGCGAGGAGGAAGGGGGTGGTGTGGTGTGGGCGAGGAGGAAGGGGGTGGTGTGGTGTGGGCGAGGAGGAAGGGGGTGGTGTGGTGTGGGCGAGGAGGAAGGGGGTGGTGTGGTGTGGGCGAGGAGGAAGGGGGTGGTGTGGTGTGGGCGAGGAGGAAGGGGTGGTGTGGTGTGGGGCGAGGAGGAAGGGGGTGGTGTGGTGTGGGCGAGGAGGAAGGGGGTGGTGTGGTGTGGGCGAGGAGGAAGGGGGTGGTGTGGTGTGGGCGAGGAGGAAGGGGGTGGTGTGGTGTGGGCGAGGAGGAAGGGGGTGGTGTGGTGTGGGCGAGGAGGAAGGGGGTGGTGTGGTGTGGGCGAGGAGGAAGGGGGTGGTGTGGGTGTGGGCGAGGAGGAAGGGGGTGGTGTGGTGTGGGCGAGGAGGAAGGGGGTGGTGTGGTGTGGGCGAGGAGGAAGGGGGTGGTGTGGTGTGGGCGAGGAGGAAGGGGGTGGTGTGGTGTGGGCGAGGAGGAAGGGGGTGGTGTGGTGTGGGCGAGGAGGAAGGGGGTGGTGTGGTGTGGGCGAGGAGGAAGGGGGTGGTGTGGTGTGGGCGAGGAGGAAGGGGTGGTGTGGTGTGGGCGAGGAGGAAGGGGGTGGTGTGGTGTGGGCGAGGAGGAAGGGGGTGGTGTGGTGTGGGCGAGGAGGAAGGGGGTGGTGTGGTGTGGGCGAGGAGGAAGGGGGTGGTGTGTGGTGTGGGCGAGGAGGAAGGGGGTGGTGTGGTGTGGGCGAGGAGGAAGGGGGTGGTGTGGTGTGGGCGAGGAGGAAGGGGGTGGTGTGGTGTGGGCGAGGAGGAAGGGGGTGGTGTGGTGTGGGCGAGGAGGAAGGGGGTGGTGTGGTGTGGGCGAGGAGGAAGGGGGTGGTGTGGTGTGGGCGAGGAGGAAGGGGGTGGTGTGGTGTGGGCGAGGAGGAAGGGGGTGGTGTGGTGTGGGCGAGGAGGAAGGGGGTGGTGTGGTGTGGGCGAGGAGGAAGGGGGTGGTGTGGTGTGGGCGAGGAGGAAGGGGGTGGTGTGGTGTGGGCGAGGAGGAAGGGGTGGTGTGGTGTGGGCGAGGAGGAAGGGGGTGGTGTGGTGTGGGCGAGGAGGAAGGGGGTGGTGTGGTGTGGGCGAGGAGGAAGGGGGTGGTGTGGTGTGGGCGAGGAGGAAGGGGGTGGTGTGGTGTGGGCGAGGAGGAAGGGGGTGGTGTGGTGTGGGCGAGGAGGAAGGGGTGGTGTGGGTGGGGCGAGGAGGAAGGGGGTGGTGTGGTGTGGGCGAGGAGGAAGGGGGTGGTGTGGTGTGGGCGAGGAGGAAGGGGGTGGTGTGGTGTGGGCGAGGAGGAAGGGGGTGGTGTGGTGTGGGCGAGGAGGAAGGGGGGGTGTGTGGTGTGGGCGAGGAGGAAGGGGGTGGTGTGGTGTGGGCGAGGAGGAAGGGGGTGGTGTGGTGTGGGCGAGGAGGAAGGGGGTGGTGTGGTGTGGGCGAGGAGGAAGGGGGTGGTGTGGTGTGTGGTGGTGGGGGGGACGGGGGAGGGTTGAGGAGACTAGTAAATCAGGTCATGCCACTCACGTGGACTTTCGATCGAGTCATACTCACCTTCCCTGAGTTCTACGAGGTCAGTTGAGGGGGCGGGAGGGCAGTGTGGGATGGGGATTGGGGGTGGGCTGGGCTTGGGATGGGTGGTTGGTGTGTGTGGGCCGGGATGGGGTTGATGTTGCTGGGGGAAAAAGGTGGACCCTTATGGGTGCTATGAACTCAAAACCTACAACAGGTCGACTGACCGTTTTACTCCACTTCCTCTCCCCTCTCCCCCGCAGACCCTAATGGGCTTTGTCAACTTCAAGCTCTACCACAAAAGACTGCTTCACTAAGAGAGGCGCGACTTACCTTATCAATCCACACCTCCTCTTCTCCCCTCCCCTTTTCTCCTCCCCCCACCAGACCCTGATGGGCTTTGTCAACTTCAAGCTCTACCACGAGTTGCGGCTCGCTTACCCTCCTCGCCTCGACCCGCGCCTCGAGAAGGCTGCTGCAGGTGCGCTCCATTCCCTTCCTCACACTCTGCTCCAATTCTGCTTCCACTCTGCTTCCTTCCTCTACTCTTCTCTGTTAATAAATTCGTAATTCCTCGTTAACCTCTTACCACATCCCCCGCGCATACGATGACGCTGTGTGTGCCACATGCAAACCCATAATTTACCATCCTTTCCCCCCCTTTCTTTCCCTCTCCCAACATCCCCCTTCCCCCCACCCCCTGTCCCACCCCATCAGATCTGTATGCAGTGATGCGCAAGCTAGCAGAGGCGGCAGCAGCAGCGAGGCTGAAGCGAGAGAGGAAAGCCATCAAGGCAGCAGCTGCTGCTACTGCTGCTGTCCTTGGTGCTGCTCCTGCTGATACGGATCTTGCTGGTGCTGCTGCTGCTTCGCAAGGAACTGCTGAGAGGAGCGCAGATGAGGGAGGAGAGGGGGAGAAAGCAGAGGGAGGGACAGACGATGGTGCTGCTGCAGCGGCAGCGGAACCAGCAGCAGGAGAAGGAGAGGGCGCAGCAGCAGCAGCAGCAGAAGAACCCCCAGTGGATCCAGAGAAGGAAGCATCAGAGAAGCTTCCCGCACTTCGCAAGCAAGCAACGGCGTCGCGAATGGCGTCCCTGCAGAGCCGGCTGGCAGCCATGGCAGCCGCGGCAGAGGAGAACCCCGATGAGGAGGAGGAGAAAGCAGAACGAACAGGGAGTAAAGGAGCGGGTGGAGCAGAGGCAGAGGAGGAGGAGGAAGGGGATGAGGATGATGAGGAGACGAGGGCGTGTCGGCGGTTGTTCAAAGGGCTTGTGTTCTTTCTCGGGCGGGAGGTTCCCAGGGAGCCGCTGCTGTTTGTGATCCGCGCGTTTGGAGGCAGGGCCAGCTGGGAGGGCGAGGGGGCGCCGGCTCCTGAGAGTGACGACTCCATTACTCACCAGGTGGGCAGAGTCACACTCTACTAGGTGGTCTCGTGTTTTTTTCTCTAAAAGGAAGGTGCTCTGAGAGTGATGGTGACTCCATTACTCACCAGGTGGGTCGTTCCTGAGTGCCTGTATCGCATCACCCTGCTGCTGTCTCCTTCCTAATCTCTCTCCTCCCTCCTCCCTCTTCTCCTCCCTCTTCTCCTCCCTCTTCTCCTCCCTCTTCTCCTCCCTCTTCTCCTCCCTCCCCTCCTCCCTCCCCCCTCCTCTCCTCCCTCCGCTCCTCCCTCCTCCCGCTTCTCCTCCCTCCCCCCCTCCCTCTGTTCCCTCCACACCACGCGATCAGGTGGTGGACCGACCGCAGCAGAAGCACCGCATTCTCTCGCGGGAATACGTGCAGCCGCAGTGGGTATTCGATTGTGCCAATGCGCGCATCCTGCTGCCCTCCGCGCCCTACGCCCCTGGCCTGTGAGTGTGCCCCTCCTCCCCCGTCACCCTCCTGTCCTCTCTCTGCCCTGTCGGTTTGCTATCCTCTCTCTGCCCTGTCGGTTTGCTATCCTCTCTCTGCCCCTGTCTCTACTTAAATGAGTTGAAACATCCCTAGGGACGCCCCTGCAGCTTCCTTTCTGTGTCCCTGCTGCTGCTAGAACAATCTCCTCCCCGTCTTTTTCACTCTGCTGATCCCCACGAGCAGCATTCCACCACCGCAACTCTCCCCATTCGTGAATCACGAGAAGGAGGGCTATCTGCCCGTCCAGCCTTTCTCAAGTGTGCTAACTACACCTCCCCTCCCTCTACCCCGCCCCCCGTCCCCCCTCTCCACCATTCTTCAACCCCACGAGCAGTGTGCCACCGCCACACCTCTCCCCTTTGTGAACCACGAGGAGGAGGGCCATCTGCCCGACCAGCTCCCTGAGACTTCTCACTCACTCCGTCTCATTCGTATTCTAAACTGTGTGCAGGTGTCTCCTTCCCCCCTCCCTCTTTCCCCCCCGCTTGGTCCCTTGACTGCCATGAGCAGTGTGCCACCGCCACACCTCTCGCCATTCGTCAACCACGAGGAGGAGGGCTATCTGCCCGACTATGCCTCTTTTCATTACGCTCCCCTCCTTCCCCCCTCTCCCCAACACCCCTCTACCCCACGAGCAGCGTGCCACCGCCGCATCTCTCCACCTTTGTCAACCACGAGGAGGAGGACTATCTGCCGGACTATGCCCATGTGACTCGTCACTCACTCCATCCCACACGCATATCTAAAAATGCGTGCAAGTATCCCCTCCCTCCTCCCCCCCCTTCTCCCCCCCATCCTCCCCCCCTTCTCCCCCCAGTGTACCGCCGCCGCACCTCTCGCCGTTCGTGAACCACGAGGAGGAGGGCTATCTGCCCGACTATGCCGCGGCGATCCAACGGCTGAAAGAAGCCGCAGCGGCACGAGATGCTGCTGCACACAAGGGGGCAGCGGGGGGGATGCTGGGCATGGGGGCAGGGGGGGCGCTGATGGAACTGGAGGGAGCGCATGAAGTGAGGATGAGTGGCGAGGGGAGTGTGGCGGTGGGGGGAGGGGAGGACGAGGTTAAGGCTGAGGAAGCTGCACTGGCTGCTAAGATTGCAGAGGTGAGAGGGTACCACCGATTTCTGGCTGGTTAATCGCTGTCACACAGTTGTTTGGTCTGGTTGTCTCGTGTGCTTTCAACTTTCTGGGGGGTCGGCTAGGCCCGTTGACTAGTGGCTCTGCCTACCTTCACATGCCATGACGGTTCATGTGTTACTTGATTGTGCCTTGCATGGTAACCAGGTTGCGGCTGAAGAGAAAGCCTACGCTGCTGATTTGGCAAAAGAGCTCTCAGGCGTCCCGTTCTCCTCCTCACTGGTCCAAGCCAAGGGTAGCAAGGAGGACGAGGAGGGAGATGAGGGAGATAACACAGCGGAAGGAGAAGAGGAAGAGGGCGACGGAGACGAGGCGGAGGAGGAGGAAGATGAGGAGGACGATGGGGAGGGTGAGGAGGAGGAGAGGCAAGGAGGAGCAACCGCAGTGCCAGTTGTGGCGGAGGAGAATGAGGAGGACGGGGGCAAGGCAGCTGCACGCATGCTGATGAGTCGCAAGAGGAGGGGCCTGTATGATGCCATGCAGATGGGCCGAGCGAAGAAGGCCGCGGGTGTCGCTCTCCTGCACGAGCGCCGCCTTAAAGCCGCTGCCGCTGCTGCTGCTGCTGGTGGAGCCGGTGCTAAGGGTGCTAGTGCTGCTGCTGGTGGTGCTGCTGCTGGTGGTGCTGGTGGTGCTGGTGTTGCAAAGGGTGCTGGTAAGAAGGGTTGTCAACAGGGGAAGAAAGTGAAGCAGGAGAAGAAGGGGTGGCGATAAGGCTGTAGGAGCATGCTGATGAGTCGCAAGAGGAGGGGCCTGTATGATGCCATGCAGATGGGGCGAGCCGAGAAGGCCGCGGGTGTTTCTCTCTTGCACGAGCGCCGCCTCAAAGCTGCTGCTGCTGCTGCCGCTGCTGCTGGTGGTGCCGGTGCGAAGGGCGTTGGTGGTGATGCCAAGGGTGCTGGTGATGTTAAGGGTGCTGGTGATGCCAAGGGTGCTGGTGATGCAAAGGGTGCTGGTGATGCAAAGGGTGCTGGTGATGCAAAGGGTGCTGGTGATGCAAAGGGTGCTGGTGATGCAAAGGGTGCTGGTGATGCAAAGGGTGCTGGTGATGGTGGTAAGAAGGGTGGGCAGCAGGGGAAGAAAGTGAAGCAGGAAAAGAAAAGCTGGCCATAAGAGAAGGAAGTTTCTGTTGCTCCTATGGACAATGTGGAGGTGCCTCATGTTTATTGGTGGACCAATTTTGTTACGTACCACTAATGATGAATTTGATCTCGCGAGAGGTGTCTGGTTAGCGTGAAGAATCAAGGGTCGAAGGTTGTGAACCAGCCTTATTTCGTTACAGTAATGGGGAACTAGTGCGGTTTCTCAATAGCATTGCACTTATGTGGTACACTGCCGCTCACTTTCTTCTATGGCCATTATAACAAATCTGTACACACGTCAAGCCAGCAAGCAGTGTCCCTGTTAATCAATCCTGTACTGCAGTGTTGGGAGCTTGCCTAGTGTAGGCAGAGCAATACACCGCACTGCACCGCACAGCAGCACATGTAGCACGTTTGGCGTTAGTCACAAATCTGCAATCAGCTTGGCTATTCTGTCGCGCCGTCTGTTGCGCTCCTCCTCTCCATCCAGGTCTCCAATGTTATCGCTGTACTCCTGATGATGGCGCGCACACACACAGGGAGGGGGGGAGGGAGGGAATGGAAGGGTGGTAAGAGACACGGGACTTCTGCCTCCTCTCATCCAGGTCTCCAATGTTGTCGCTGTACTCCTGATGATGTGGAGTGCACACACACGCACATAGGGAGGGAGGGAGGGAGGGAATGGAAGGGTGGTAAGAGACACGGGACTTCTGCAGTTGGAGTATCCCCTCCCCCTCACCTGCAGCAGAACCTTCGCCCGCACTATTCCCTTAATGGTTCAAAACCCCTCACCTGCATACTAACTTTCACCCGCACTATTCCTATAGCGGTTCAAACCCCTCACCTGCAGAATGGCCTTCACATGGTCTCTTGACAGCTTCTGCTGTCGCAGCAGCAGGTCAATGCGATGCCTCATGCCCCCATGCCTGCCAGTACGGGAGAGGAAATGAGCAGGAAACAGTTTTTTTAGGCCCCTTAAAAACAGCTTCTGCTGTCGCAGCAGCATATCAATACAGTGCCTCATGGCCCCATGCCATGGCATGTGCTCATCTCCTCTCATGTGCTGCTCGTGCCTGGCAGCATATGAGAGGAGACTTTTGACTCGACTCAAAAGTTGCCTGGCAGCATGTGAGAGGAGATGAGCAGTAGACGATGTGGGGGGTGAGAGTGGAGATGATTGGAAAGTGGTACGAGGACGACACATGGATATGGGAGGCGGGAAAGAATGTGCCTGGGATAGTACATGTTAGAATTAGGCTGTCAACACTTTGTGTATTCTATTTTATATGCTGTAGGTTATTTGTGGGTTGGGTGTAGATTTGTAATCCCAACCCTATCCGGTTGGGATTCCCCTGTAACCCAACAAATCTGCCAACTCACCGTTGGGAATTTGATTGGATTCCCATCCCATCCTTTCCCTAGCTTTGCTCAAACCAACCTCGATTGAACTTAAGGCCTAGTGCCTTCAATTCTAATCAATCAGTTCAAGCTCCATTTCTATCACATGTGATAAGAGAGCATGTGGAAAGACAGGGAGGGAGGGTTGCAAGGAACAGTGAAGGGGGTTGTCAGTGGTGCTGTGAAAGCAATCGAGTGCCACACAAGGGGACGAGCTGAGAAACTTTTTGAGAGGGGACTGATGAGGCAAGCGAAGAAAAAAGCATGGCATGTGGCAGGGGGCATGAGGCAGGGGGCATGTGGGTGTGTGTGCTTACTCTGCCGCCCAGAGGTGGGCGAGAATGAGAGCGATGAGCTGATGGAACGGTGATGGTGATGCCGATGGTGGTCATAGTGGAGACAGTGGAGTGGCCCATCCCGCAAGAGGGCGTTACGAGGTGACACACAAGACCCGGGGGGGGCGGGGGGAGAGGAGGGGGGAGGAGGGGGAGGAAGGGAGAGGAGGGGGGAGGAGGGGGAGGAAGGGAGAGGAGGGGGGAGGAGGGGGAGGAAGGGAGAGGAAGGGTTGGTTTCATATTTGAAGAGGAGAGCAGCAGTGCACTCGCTAAGCAGTGAGACGGGGAGTAGGAAAGCATGGGGCACGTGCTACTGACAAGCGTTGGAGACGAATATAGGCACATCTGGGGAGGGCGCCCCTGGAGTGGGGGAGGGCGCACCTGCAGTGGGGGGAGGGCGCACCTGCAGTGGGGGGAGGGCGCACCTGTAATGGGGGGGGGGGGGCGCACCTGTAATGGGGGGGGGGGGCGCACCTATAATGGGGGGGGGGGGCGCACCTGTAATGGGGGGGGGGGCGCACCTGTAATGGGGGGGGGGGCGCACCTGTAATGGGGGGGGGGGGGGGCGCACCTGTAATGGGGGGGGGGGCGCACCTGTAATGGGGGGGGGCGCACCTGGAGTGTGAACAGTCCAGCCTCCAAGCGAGCCAAATAGCGATCCTCATCTGTCATCTGTGTGAGCGAGAGAGAAAAGGGGAGTGGGAAAGAGAGAGAGGGGGAAAGGTAAATGAGGGGAGAAAAAACGGGGACAAGAGAGTAGGGGGCAGCACTGGAAGGGAGCGAATGAAGTTATGGGGAAGAGACGGGTGGATGGGGAAGGAGAGAGATGGACGGAAGAAAGGAAGAAGGAATTTGAGACGGAAGGACAAGACAAGGTTTGGTTGAGATGCCCTCCCCTCTCCCCTCCTCCCCTTTCCTTTCCTCCCAGAGAAACAAGAAGAAAGGGAGACTCACCTCCTCGTCATCTTCCTCCTCCTCCCCTTGCTGCCGCAGCATCTCTCGTCTTCTCTGCTGCTCCTCCTGCCGCCTCTCTTCCGCCCGCACCCGCTCCCAGTACCTGCCAGTGGGAAGGGGGGGGGGGGAGAGGAGGGGGAGGGGGATTTGAGGGGGGAGTGAATGGCGCTGCTGGCACTGCTGACAAGCACCCGCTCCCAGTACCTGCCATTAGGGGGAGATGGGGGCGGACGGGGGGAGAGGGGTGCGGGGGGGATAGGGAGTGAATGGTGCTGCTGTCACTGCTGTCACTGCTGTCACTGCTGTCACTGCTGTCACTGCTCCCACTCCATCACTTTTTCACTCCCTCACTCACTCCCTCACTCCCTCCTTGATACTCCCTCACTCCCTCCTTGATACTCCCTCCCTCACTCCCTCCTTGATACTCCCTCACTCCCTCCCTCACTCCCTCCCTCACTCCCTCCCTCACTCACTTCATATACAGCTCCAGCAGGTGGTCGATCTTCTCATACTCTCCTTCCACGAACTTGCTCAGCACTCGGTCCCTCCGTGACCCCTTGGACAGCCCCGCTGGTACAGGTGGGTGCAAAGGGGTGGAGATTGGTTGAACGGGGTGTTGAGTTTCGGAATACAGTCTTTCCCTGAGCTATTGAAGGAAAAAGCAATGACACATGGAGAGCATCAAAGCTGGTTTTTGAGAAAACCAAAATTCTCAAAAACCAACTATTAAAGGAAAAAGCAATGACACATGGAGAGCATCAAAGCAGTGAAGGAGATGACCCGTACGCACAGATTAGGGAAGCAAGATGGAGCAGGGATGCAATGAAGGAGATGACACGTACAGAGAGGAGATGACACGTACAGAGCAGGGAGGCAATGAGGGAGATGACACGTACAGAGAGGAGATGACACGTACAGAGCAGGGAGGCAATGAGGGAGATGACACGTACAGAGAGGAGATGACACGTACAGAGCAGGGAGGCAATGAGGGAGATGACACGTACAGAGAGGAGATGACACGTACAGAGCAGGAAGGCAATGAGGGAGATGACACGTACAGAGAGGAGATGACACGTACAGAGCAGGGAGGCAATGAGGGAGATGACACGTACAGAGAGGAGATGACACGTACAGAGCAGGGAGGCAATGAGGGAGATGACACGTACAGAGAGGAGATGACACGTACAGAGCAGGAAGGCAATGAGGGAGATGACACGTACAGAGAGGAGATGACACGTACAGAGCAGGGAGGCAATGAGGGAGATGACACGCTCATCTATCTCCTGCTGCAGCTGAAGCGTCTCTGACTTGTCCTTGCGCTTCACTGTCACCTGCACCCCGCAACACACAGCACAGAGCACAGAGCACACAGCACACAGCGTTTTGAGCCCCATCACGTGGCGGGGCAGCGAGCGGTGGCGACTTGAAGGTCTCATTCATCCTGCTTGTCCAGCAAGCAACCACCAACAACCCACCTTCCTCCCTCTCCCACCCCCTCAACCCCTCACCTTCCTCCCTCTCCCACCCCCTCAACCCCTCACCTTCCTCATGAACGCGGAGAACAGCGTCTTGAGCCCCAGAACGTCCACGAACCGCTCGCACGCGGCGGGGCAGCGCGTGGTGGCGAAGTCGAGGGCCTTCATAGCGGACGAATACGCGAGCTTGCGCTGCTTCATCGTGATAATCATCAGCTCCACCCCCTCCGATTTCACGAATCGCTCCTTATTCTCGTCAACCATCACCACGCTGCACAGCGCGTCGAAGATATTTTCCAGCATTTCCTCCTCTTCCGTCGTTTTCGGATCGCGCGACTTGTAGATCGCCGCGGCCTGCAGCAGCGAATCCACGCCGTTCATCGCGCCGACTCGTTTCTGGTTCGCGGAGCTGCCTTGGAGCAGGATCGCGAGGATCTCGCTCGCATATAGCTTATTCGCGTCGAACTCTTTAACGCGTATCCGGGCCAGTAACCAGCGTAACAGTCGCGTCCGTTCGCAGACGGCCTCGGCGACGGTTGGCAGTGCCTCGATCATATTCTCGAAAATACCTAACGTCGCGAAAACGGCGTTACCCTCTTCGCTATCCTTTTCGTCCAATCGCTGAAGATTCTGCACTAGAAGCTCTAACCCGCTAGAATCGACTATCGCCTGCACCAATGCTTTCGCCTCCTCCTCGTGTTCCCCTACCGCGTCCGCATCCGTCAACTCTCCTAATAACGAAACCGCTCCTAACGAGATGTCCGTGTTCTCGTGCCCCAGGAGCGACAAAATCGACGGAACTGCATTCAACCGCACTAAATCGGGGTACAGGCTCGGCGCGCTCGCGACAGCGTGGAGCTTCTTGACCTCCCTATCGAGCTCCACCTCGGATTCCATAAACTTCTCTGGTTGGTCCACGTGGCGGATCCGCGCGTCCATGTTCTCCTTGAGCCGCTTCTCGAACGCCAAAACCGCTCGCCGCAATCCGCGGAGGTCCATCACCTCGACGGATAACCCGCCTCCCGCGCCGCCCTCCCCCGCCGCCGCCGCCGCCGCCGCCGCTTCCCGTTCGAGCGCTTCGAGAAGCTCCATGTCGACTTCGTCGGTGTCGCCCGGCGCCGCGGGGAGCACGGGGCGGCGGAATTCGGATTCAGGCCCGCCTCTCTCCCCTCTCTCCTCATCGTCGGAATCGTCGCGCATTTTCGCCTTTCCTTTGCGGTCTGCTGCGGCTGCTAGGTTTCTCGGTCCATCCGCGATAGAAGGCGCTCCGTTCTGTGCATTGACGCCTGAATCCGCGACCGGCGGCGTGTCCCACGTTCTCTTGCGCTTCGGCGCTGCTGCCGCCATTTGGAGCTACCTTCGAGCTAAGAAGAGCCTGCAGAAGAGCTAAGCTGTAACGGAAAACGGAAGACCAATGCGACTCGATTGGATTCGAGAACCAGGAAAGAAAGGCAGTGTGTGGTGGAGTAACTAGACTACCGAGGCGCTGTTACGAACTTATGAATGAGCTGCCTAGTAACTACTAGTCACAGCAAGCAAGAAAGAATGGCTCTGCATTTTATGAATGAGCTGGTGGAAGGGGAGAGCAGCAGTGGGCGGATACGCGCTAACATATCACTCGAAGCATGCTAGAGCTCATGTTTCCAGTTCTCCGCAAGCAATGACAATCACACCCCCACATATCGTACTTACAATCACAGCTTGACAATTTCACACTGACTAATAGCATATCTACCGTCATTCAGCTCAATTGTCAGCCTGTTCAAGGAGGGACCGTGATTATTAGTCACCACAAAATTGAGAAGGTACAAAAACAAGACAAATTATATTGTTGCGCTGTCATAATTCTCATTACATGTGCAGCACCAAGCAAAATTCTTTTGCATATCAATGCGCATTCTATGCATCCCAAACCAAGATGCTCTTCTCAGGAACCCCTGCCTCCTTGAGCACTTGCAGCGCAGCTTGGTTAGACTGCTTGTCGCCAAACACCACAGCAGCTGTGAGCTCAGGGTCGTACTCCAAGTCGTCCGCATCGAACGCGTCAGCAAACGACCCCACCAGCCCGTCCCACTCCTCCCCGTTTGTCGCATCCACGGTCGCCCTCACCTTCGCATTCAGCTTCTCCCATTGGGCAAAGTGGTCCTGCGCACGAGGTAAGGGTGAAGAGCAAGTGAAGGTTCGTCATGAAAAACGGTGGGCCTCTGTCTCCATGACAACTGTCATACACACCATACCTGCCATTCCACACCCATTTCCATCCCTTCCCTGCTGCTTCAACTCCCACTCACTCCTCCATTATGTTACTCATAGAGGCTTTTCCAGGTCCAGCCAGCCTCACATTAGTACCAAACCCTTGTAGACACCTACAGGAAAAGTCGAACTTCAAATTCAAGAAGTGCTGGATCAGGAAACCACGATTATGCGTACCTTGTAAGCCACGGCTGAGGGCGAGGGGGCGGAGTAGAAGAGGCGCACTTCCGAGCGCATGTTGAGGAACAGCGAGCCCACGTCCGAGGCCTCTATGAGCGACCGTGCCGCTGCAATGCCGTTGCCCGATGCAAAGATGAGCAGCGTGGGGAACCGCGAGAGGAACATGATTGGCCGCAGGTCCAGCCCGTTGGCCTGGAAGGGACCCACCTCCAACTCAGCACCTGCAGGGGTTTAAGGACATAAATGGAGAGGGATGAGCTTCTGTTAGCATGAACCGAGGACAATGCAGTTTACTGCATTATGCTGGGGTAGAACTGTGGCTGTTCATGTGTAAGCTCTGCTTCTTTTATTGCCAAGCTGTATTCAAATTGGTAAGGTAGACGAATTTATTCACTTAAGTCCTCCAATGGCATGCGGAGGTGATGGGGCGTGCCATGCAGAAGGTTCAATGCCAATTCTCCTTGCAATCATCTGAAACGCTCATCAGGTTGCAGCTCCCTCACATAGTGAATTGCAGACTTAAATGTCGACTTGAAAACTTGGAATTTCTCGACATTCTGAGACGTCTCTTAGCTCCCAGAGTACTGCAATACTCACCGGGCTGACACACTGCAACACTCACCAGGCTGCAGGTTGTAGAGAGGGTGGTCGGGCGTGACGTGCAGCTCGAGCGGGTGCTTCACGGACAGCGCGTATTGCGGCGCCTTGGTCGCCCCCGCAGGGATGTCACCGCGCAGCTTGTACAGCACGCGCCAGTTGCTCTCGCTGGGGAACGGCGGGCTCGACACGTACGTCGCCACGGGCTCTCCCTCCGCCACGCGCACCAGCACGGTCTGGCCGGGCTTCGTGTAGGCCTGGTCGATGGGAATGAACTGCAGGGGTGGCAGGGAAGGGAAGGGAAACACGAGGGGTTACAGTGGATGTGAGGATGGCGAGGGTGAAGGCGAGAAACCCTATGCTGGAACCGGGGAAGCACTGAGCATCGGTTTCGGGCCTGGCTCGGATGACTCTACTGATTACACGGCTGCATCGTTGCAAAGGACATGATGGATTGATGTTGCATGATGCCCGGTAGCCTGCTCTGTAATCTGTTATCCTCGTGTAGGCACCATTCGCCAGGAGAGACATGCCTGATGCGCTCAACGGCAATTCTTCTCAGGAGCGCTGTGCTGCAATCACCTTGCTCGTGACGCAGCCATTCGTCCACGTCTCGACTCATGATGCGCATGACAGAGACGAAATTTCAGGTATGGTGCGCTCTGCCGTGACAGCCGAACTTACCGGCTACGACTTTGCACGCTAAACTTCTCGTTCACCTATGTGGTTTAAAAGAAGAATTCGAAGGCCACCAACGGGAAAACTTGTCTGATTCTTACAAGGATCGGACAGTCGCACTTGCTCCATATTATTTTAACCCTGACACTCAAGTTAATGCCAGAACCATGAAAGAATTAAATCATCATCGCTTGCAGTAGAGACATGGCTTTCAAAAGAAGCGTCATACCTCTCTCGAGATTTCCGCGTTGACCGTCACCACTCGCACATCAGGCGCGACGTCCTGAACGGCAACAACGGTCGCGACATTGAATTCCTTCTTCTCCGCAGCATCGACCTCGATCACAGAGTACGGCTTGGACGACTCCTCGGTCTCCTTCAACCGCAGCCGATCGTCCGTGCTGATGGTCTCCGCATTCGCCGTTGGTTGCACGGCGACGGACGCCTTGGGTGCGAACTTTGATGCTCTCCTCTGCACGGCGGTCAGCGCGAGCTTCTTTCCGTGCGCGAACGAGTCGGTCTTGATGGAATCGGCCGGTCGCGATGCTCGTTGTGTGGAGCGGGAGAAGAGCTGGCAGCTCAGCCGGGAGCACTGGAGGGAAGTGGTCGCCATGGCGTGTGCAAGCTTCGAAAATGCGCGATCCGGCAACCAAAAGAGTGGTTTTGCGTATTAGGGACGTCCGCTTCGCTCCAAGAATGCTTCTTGAGCAATTAGGACTCCAGCTTCTGCGCTTACTTTTCTCTCTTGGCTGGCGGGAGTTATGAGCACAATTCAAACCTACAGACTTGGAGGAAGTAGTGGGTTCCTGCACTAACAGAATGGGTGCAAATGACGCTTAGTTAAGCACTGGGCTCAATAGGCTGCCACTATCCCTCGGCACGGAGGGGGCGGGATGAGGTGTGGAGGGGGGTATTGAGTGATCACGAAGGAACAGGATGAGTTGCCCATGGGAGGAGCCAATCTCGAGGTGAGGCTGATCCCTAGGTGAGGCTGAATGCACTGGGGTTCCCGAGTTTCCGAAGTGATGGGGCGAGGCCAGGTGGCGACATGGCGGGCGCCGCGTGGATTCCGCAAGCCAAAATGGCTCAAAAGTACTGCCATGTCACGCTAGTCGACAATGGACTTTCGAGTGTCCTCACAAGGATGGCCTGTTGGCTCATCCCTGAACCTGGAATTCTTCATTATTATCGACCTCCTTATCCGTTTTCATCAATATTCCTTATCGAGGAATCTATATAGTTGTAAAACTCTGATTCAATAACTGTTGAAGTGCTGTTCTATTTTTCTTAACGCGCCTGCTTTCAACGCACAAGTTTAGGTCAATGCTCCCTCCCTCCCATCCCATCCATACCTCGTGATTCCACATGCCAGACAGATGATCCCTTGGAAAGCCCCAGCTGATCATGCCATGGTTGAAACATAACTAGCGCGCGTCGTTTCGCTTCCACGGTTTAATACATCTGCAAGAGATGGACAAAGCCGGCGGTAACTCCCAGCACGCAGCCATGCAAGGCGTCACGCTTTCAGGTCCACGCGAGGCTCTTTCCGGCCTGCTGCGTCACGCTCAGAAGCTCGCTGAAAGGAAGCCAGCCTGCGGGACAGAGGGACCTGCGGGGCAGCAGCAGCAGCAGCAGCAGCAGCCGATCCGATGGCTGCAGACGCAGCTCCAGTCTGTTCAGCATCATTTGAATCAGATTCAGCAGAACTCGCATCGGATTGAGGGTGGTGAAGCCCACGCGGATGGATCCGATCGGCGCGCCGACGAGGAACGTCAGAACGTTCCTTCTAAGCTCCGTCAAGCCGCTGGAGGGTGGTTAAGGGACAGACAGCGGGACGTTGCCCGGCTCGTTGAGGGTTTCCCGGAGGAAGCCGGAAGGTTACTGGGAAGAGTCACTGGCGGAATCGATCCGATCGGCGACAGTTGTAACAATGTCGCCGACGCGTCGTTGCTCCCATTTCGTCACAATTTCGCCTCCATCACGGCGTCGTTTGCGGGGAGATTCGGTGATGCTGCTGCTGTGGATTCAGCGGATCAACGACTGGCTTCGTTACAGTCACCATCCGCATCGGATCTCGCATCTACTGGCGGATCCGCGTCTGCACTAGGAGCGGAAGGTCACGGGTTCGAATCTCCCGCGAGACACATTTTCGACATTGCCATGTCGGCAGACCAAGTCGCGAAGCGGTTAGATGGTGTACCCGTGTACACTGTGACTAACACTGCAAGCGAGTTCGTGCTTATATCGGATATGGGAGGGAACAAGTCGCTCGGGCTGTTCTGCTTCAGGAGAGAAGATGCTGAAATGCTGCTGGCACAGGTAATGACCAACTGCTGCTGGCGCAGACCTATCCGCCAGGCGTCCTTCCCTTGCTTCTCGTTCTCTTCCTCATCCATGTGTCTCTTCCCCCTGTCTCTTTATCTTCCTCATTTCTTCGTTCGTGCCTCCGCCTCGGACGGTGTGTAGGTGAAGGATCGCGAGCCGTCACTTGGGCGTGGGGCGAAGGTGGTGCCAGTGTCACTTGACAAGGTGGGAGTCGCTTGACAAGGTGGGAGTCGCTTGACAAGGTGGGAGTCGCTTGACAAGGTGGGAGTCGCTTGACAAGGTGGGAGTCGATTGAAGTGAGAAGGTGAGCGGGATTTGTTATGAATTTCTGCACAGAGTGTGAGATTTTTTGTCATGTCACGCGCAGGTGAGCGCCATTTCAGTAATGACCCTTGGTTTGCAAAGGCGCAGCATCATCGTGTTGATGAGCATAGCCTATGCCTCCCCTCAGATTTAACTGGCTTTCTTCACCCTCTTCACTCCGTATCATATCTTTTCTGATAACCTTTTCTGGTAACCTTTTGGTGCCCATTGCGGCATCTTGTCAACCTTCCCCTGAGCTCTCGTCTCTGCTCTCTTGCATCGCCTGTTTGCCGCTGCCATGCACCCATCAGGTGTACCAGCTGTCAGCAGAGGGCATTGCATTCCGCTTCCTGCCTGACCCCACCCAAGTCAAGCACGCCCTTCAGGTGAAGTCAAGCACGCCCTTCAGGTGAAGCACGCCCTTCAGGTGAAGCACGCCCTTCAGGTGAAACACGCCCTTCAGGTGAAGCACGCCCTTCAGGTGAAACACGCCCTTCAGGTGAAACACGCCCTTCAGGTGAAGCACGCCCTTCAGGTGAAACACGCCCTTCAGGTGAAACACGCCCTTCAGGTGAAGCACGCCTTTCAGGTGAAGCACGCTAGTAAGGTGAAGCTTTTACATTCTCTGGCTTGCTGCCATCATTTATTCACACACTTTTTGTTGACTTTGTTTTGCCTCTGTGAACTTGCAGGTCTTGTCAGCATCTGGAGAGACAGCACGGGCATTTGACGGGGTTCCCGTCTTTCAGGTGCGGACTAGCATATCTTGCACAGCATTTCGGTAACTTTCTGTCCTGTCTTGGGTCCGGTTTGTGATGCAATCATTCCCATCTCACCCTCACTCTCGCTCCCTCAGTTCACTCACTCACTCTGTCCGTTTGCCTTTGCAGTCGGAGAATCTCATCCTTCGCAGCAAGAACAGGCGTTTTTGCCCCGTCTTTTTCAACAAGGTATGCTTTCTTCTTTATGAGGCCCTTGTATGCACACTAATGCATGACTCAACCCCAGGCATGATGCTGCTGCTTTTCCCACCATGGTAATCACCTGGATTGTTACCTCTACATTTACCTCTTCTTTTTCCGTCATCCTTCCTCTATTCCTTACATCGCACCCTTTTCAATGCCCTCTCCCTCTTGTCTCCCTTTCATCCTCAACCCAACCCATTATAATAATGGCCGGTCATTCCGCAGGAGGATTTAGATGCTGCACTGAAGAAGGCTATCAAGCAGAAACAGGCAGTGAACCCTAACATGCGAGTCACCAACAACATACAGGTGTGATGTCAGGGGAGAGGGGTGGGGGGGTTGACTGGAGGGTGCACTTGTGGTTGCATGTTCAATTGGAGCACTGCTACGTTGTTTTTTTGCAGTGACTCGTTCTCCCTGCTCGTGCTTTTCTCGTTTGGTTCTTCTTACCCAGGTTGGCAGCTTTGAGGAAGTACTCAAAATGCTTGAGGTGAGCTTTAAGGCACTACATTTTCATTTATGTTCATTTATGTTATTGAAGGGACCAAAATATTACGCTTTGGTACTTTTCTTGTCCCTGATATTCCATTCAACCCAATTTTTTGTCTTTCCTCCCGCTCCCCTTACAGCGAAACGACGAGGACTCGTTGTGGGGTGATCTGCTCTTTATCCCACCGGGCATGGATGCGGAGGGGTTATTAGGCAAGTCGGTGGCAGCGTCGCCACCACAACCTCCTGTCCTCTGCTAGAGTTTCATTTTCCAGCTTTTTGCAGACTGCTGCAAGCGCATGACTGCTGTGCTGTGGCCAATCCCTTATGAAGTCTGGTTATTTTGATTATCAGAGCTGGTTAATGTTCCCTGACACATGAATGCTGTAGCATCCCAGATAAACTTTGGGTGAATACAGTGACACTTTGTTGCTGTTTTTCACTGTTCAGCAAGTGCAATATACAACCACAAATAGAAGGCTCGAGCAATGAAACAAGAGAAGGCAACTACACCTTGCAGCAGCTCCCCTATTGTGCCTCAGCTCTGCTACTAGGCATGTACCTAACCCTTAGCACAAGGGGAAATCTGCACAGGCTTGCAACAAGCACCTATCAGCACTTAGGCAGTGCTTAAGTCTCCAGCACCACATCACACCCTATTGAACCGTTGAGAATAATAAATTCAAATGCTTTGCAGCTTATTCCGGTGCTGCTGGGTACACCAGCAGCGCTCAGGACTTGGCGAGGGGCGAATCGGGGTACGCGAGCTTCTTCATGTGCTTCTCGCGCGGATACCGTAGATTGCTGGCCAATCCGACGGCCTCCAACAGCTTGAGGGTGTACCACGTCATATCGATCTGCCACCACTCCAGACCGTGGCGCGCCGAGTACTCGAACGCGTGGTGGTTGTTGTGCCAGCCCTCGCCGAATGCCAGAATGCCTACCCACCTGGGAAAAGCGTAAACAGATAATCGGTGTTTTGGAGAAACGGAAACCACGTTGCTTTATTTGGTTCTTATTTTCCCAACCATTGGGATTGTTGAACGGAAGTATAAATGCTCCTAATTTGTGGCAGGCGAAATGGGGCAATTGTTGTGATGCGAGTACGATGAAGCGGGAATACGGGTGAGCAGTGGGGATTAGGGAGGATGAAAGAGTGAGGCCGACGGTGAGAATGGGCGCGACGTACCAGTTGTTGCGGGAGAGATCGCCCGTGTTCCACGGCTGGTCGCCCCACACGTGCGACGCGGAGTTCACGAACCACGTGATGTGGTACACCCACACTAGGCGCAGAGCCTGCACGCATATAACATTATTCCATAAAAATAATGAAGGATTAGAAAGAAGACGTTATATTGACGACTTTTACAAACCCCCGAAGGAGAAGTGAACGAATGCTGACGAGTCACTGAGGCGCTGCTGGTTGACGACTTACCCAGCCCCAGACGACGAACGGGAAGCCACCGAGCGCGTAGAGCGCGGCGACGGACGCGACGATGTGCCATACGTAGGTCTTGTCGATGAACTGGTAGAAGGGGTCCTTGGTCAGATCGTAGATGTTGTTCTTGCCCTCCAGCTGTAGGGTTACCACGCACAAAATACTCATTAGTAACCAGGTTATCAAATTACTACACGACGGCACCGGCACGACATGGAGAGAGGAAACGTACCCTGGCCTCGAGTGCCTCGTTATCGAGCAGCCAGCCGGCGTGGCTGTACCAGAACCCCTCATAAGGCGTATGGACGTCCTCGGGTTTGTCGCACCAGCGGTGGTGCACGCGGTGCGCGCTCACCCACTCAAACGGAGGGCCCTGGCAGGCGAGAACGCCGCAGTAGGCGAAGGTGTACTCGAGCCACTTGGGAAGTATGAAGCTGTGGTGAGTCAGATGGCGATGGAACGACAGCGTGATGCCGAACATGCCTGCAACACACAGAGAAGCACACGATCTCATGAGTATGAACCTTGGGGCTGCCAATCTTGTGGCTGCCATATCCCGTCGAACCATGGAAGAAATGACACGGGACGAGCTAGCATGAGCGTGAGCGATCACAAAATTGATGTTGCAGAGGACAAATTCGCTGCGGCAATCAGGTAGGAGTTGTAAACCAGCGAGAAAAAAAAAAAAAGGATCGGACGGTTCCGGGTGCTCCATGGCACGACGTCAGCACGCACCTGTGATGACGTACATGGCGACGAAGCACTCGAACGCCTCCCACGAGAAGGTGAAGGGCGCGGCGAGGGCGAGCAGATGGATGGCGCCGAGAAACACGGCGTATCCGATGTCCTTGGGCAGCCACTCGCGGTTGAAGAAGTACGGGCGCTTCTTAACGGTCACCACGTCTGACAGCCACACCTTGTGCGGCACGCCCACGTCATCCATCTCCTCGAGTTTCTCCAGGATCGTCTTGGGCGGCTCGCGCGGTGTGGTGAGGATGTCCTCTTGTTCGATCTCGATCACGGCGGAGATTCCCGCGGGCTTCCGCGCGCGGAGTTGGGGGAGGCGCGCGGGGAGGCGGAGGCTGGACCCCGCGAATTGCGATTGCAGGCGCTGGCGAGGATTCGCGGTCGATTTCGCGCATGCCACGGTTACCGGCACGGAGGCCGTGTGCGAAAGGAGAGCTGTCGCCATGTTGTTTCGCGCAGTAGTAATCAAAGGGTCTTTTCCAAAATAACCAGAATTACGCACAAGTAGGAACACGCTGTGGTAGCTGATACTCCTGACAACTATCCTTGATAAAAAGCGAGCCAAATCAGACTCGATTGAACGAATTGATCGCGTGAACCGCAATTGGCAGATAGTAGCGACCTCTTCGTCGCTCGCTCAAAGATGGATTTTGCCTACGGCTGTGCTTGCTATATAAAAGCCTTCTCGGGCATGGGACGAGACGAGAGGTGAGCTGATGGGGATGGTCGATCAGCTGGAGGGAGTGAGAAAAGGAAGCGTGGGCAGAAAGCGGGGCGGGATTGCGTTGGATTGCTCTGATTGCGTGCTGGCGGATCTCCACTGCAGTGCTGGCACCACAAACATTGCCTTCTGCTGTGCATGCTTGGTGAGTGGGACACCGCTCAAGTCGAGTGGATGGGAACGAAGGCGGTTGAGTTGCGTTGTTCTGCTGCTGGCTGGGAGGAACCAACGTCAAGCGGGGATCGAAGGATGGTGCGCTGTCTTGCTGTCTGTAGGCGGGGTGCATGGGTGAGGTGCAAAGGTGATGCGCAAAGATGGGGCGCGAAAGTGACGGACAGGCAAAGACGAGGTGGAAAGGTGAGGCGTGCGGGAGGAGCAAATTGAGGCGCATTGCAGAGTCAAAGAAACTGCATCTGCGCATGGCTGGGCCCTCCCGCACGCTCAAACCAGATGTTGCCGAACCGCGTCGAGTTCCCCGCAGCGCCTGTGGATAGAGCTCGGAAATAAATGTTCAATCAGCTTGGTGACACCACCCATGTGTATGTCTGGTTCAGGGAATTCGCGAATCCGCAACTGCCAAGTCGGAGCAGATAGTCCATCGGGCTTGGCGGTATTTCCAGTGGTTCTCACGAGTGAGCGCCACTGAGCTGTCACGTCATCTCGAACTGCCTGGACAAAAAGGCGCGACCGTTGCTGCGCTGGCATGGTGGTGTTCCACGATAAAAGGGCATCTCTGTGTGCTGGCATCGCGATCCGGGATGGGCTTGCTGGGAGGATTGGTTCGCATTCAACTGAGTCAGCGCGTTCCGATCATAAGATAATTTTGTACAACCAATTGGAAAGAACTACCCGATAATGCAGTCCCCGGTAGACCTAGTAAAGCGCTGACCAGTGCATGGAGTGAAACTGGCGTACGGCGCACTGCACTAAGTTGTCGAAAAGCAAGGTGTATGGTTTGGGGGGGGACTGATTACCCTTCTCACATGCCTGGTAACCTGAGTGTTGGCAAAATACAGCTTTTTGACGAGGTGCCAGTTGCAAATAGCTACGGGATTAGCCTTGTCCATCGTGAATTTTCCCCATATGGTTACATTCAAGATTCCCAGCCAAACATATCAAGCACGAGAGAAACAGCTCTATCTTCCACCAACGCAATGAACATTATGATGGTGTTAAACTGGTGGGAGCTAGCAATTGAAGGCAACGTGCATGTCACATCAAAGTTTCATCCGTCAATAATAAATTGTCATCGTGCGATGATGATACAACGGCAAATCAGCTTCAATTCCCTGTGACCATAGCAGCCAATCTAGCTCTATGCTCAAAATCTGTCAAGCACACATGGAGCACATAGCGAGAGGCACTTCCAATTGCTTTGTGAGACTGGAACATGACAGTGCCATGAATGCAGTGCCATGAATGCAGTGCCATGAATGCAGTGCCATGAATGCAGTGCCATGAATGCAGTGCCATGAATGCAGTGCCATGAATGCAGTGCCATGAATGCAGTGCCATGAATGCAGTGCCATGAATGCAGTGCCATGAATGCAGTGCCATGAATGCAGTGCCATGAATGCAGTGCCATGAATGCAGTGCCATGAATGCAGTGCCATGAATGCAGTGCCATGAATGCAGTGCCATGAATGCAGTGCCATGAATGCAGTGCCATGAATGCAGTGCCACGAACGCAGTGCCATGAATGCAGTGCCATGAATGCAGTGCCATGAATGCAGTGCCATGAATGCAGTGCCATGAATGCAGTGCCATGAATGCAGTGCCATGAATGCAGTGCCATGAATGCAGTGCCATGAATGCAGTGCCATGAATGCAGTGCCATGAATGCAGTGCCATGAATGCAGTGCCATGAATGCAGTGCCATGAATGCAGTGCCATGAATGCAGTGCCATGAATGCAGTGCCATGAATGCAGTGCCATGAATGCAGTGCCATGAATGCAGTGCCATGAATGCAGTGCCATGAATGCAGTGCCATGAATGCAGTGCCATGAATGCAGTGCCATGAATGCAGTGCCATGAATGCAGTGCCATGAATGCAGTGCCATGAATGCAGTGCCATGAATCCAGTGCAATGCCCCTCCAAAGAATGTACATAGTCGCCAGCATTGGTAGGATCTCACCGGCTTTCCCACTGTGCGCTCCAATTGCTCTCGAAGCCTCTCAGTGACAACGATGCAGCACGCTCTGATCTCCACCTCTTCTTCCGAACCTATTGTGAGAATGAGGGAAAGAATGCCGTGCATACAGTTGACTTCTGAGTCACGATCAAGGCACTCCCTTATCCTAACCTCACCTCACACACCTATACCAGGTGAAACAGACGTTACAACATGGAGTGCAACAGACGTAACAACAGACGCTCCAGTCGCTCTCGAAGCCTCTCAGTGGCAACGATGCAGCTCGCTCTGATCTCCACCTCTTCTTCCAAACCTATCGTGACAGTGAGGGAAAATGCCGTGCGTATAGTTGACTATTAAGCCACGATCAAGGCGCTCCCTCATCTTCACCTCACACACCTCTGACAGGCGAAACAGATGTTACAACATGGAGTGTGAACAGTTGATTGTTTAGCCCGCTAGGAACACGCTGCTCCAGCACATTCTCATATCCACTCCCTGTCCAGAGACCTACCAAATATGGAAAGGCATACCGGAAGGAGCACGGCAATCATGCATCCAGCAGGGTCAGCAAAGCCAGTGTAGATATGGTGGAATTTTTGCACCTGAGACAGAGGTAGACATGGCCAAATGGCGAGTCGTGCGAGAAATACCAACCGCACCTGGCAGAACCTCCAAGCAACTTACCTGGGAGTAATTCCCGCTTGCCGCCCACAGCACAGGCACATGCAGACATGCAGAAAATGATGAAGCCAGTCCGAGCACACACAATACAGACACTGATATAACCTGACAGGATTTCCTGCATGCAGACCACGGCAGCAGCAAGCCCCAGGGCGTATCTGAGCACCTCTCAGGCAGCAGCAAGCCCCAGGGCGTATCTGAGCACGTCTCTGCTCCTCAGAACGGCTGGCACCACATAGTAGCAAACAAACATGGTGAGACGGCGCGTATCATGGGCGTACCACACAGAGACACCCAACCTACCTGGAAGAATTTCCTCCCTGCCGTCCACAGCAGCAGCAAGACCCGCAGCATACCGGAGCACGCCTCTGCTTCTCAGCACGGCGGGGACCACGTAGTCGGCAAACATGGTGAGACGGTGTATGTCTGAGAAGTGACCCAGCCCACGCCCGTTGAACGCGCCCCACACATCTGCCACGAAGATCTGCGCCCTCTTGAATAGCGCCACCTGGCGGCCACGGTAGATTGCGTGATCCTGAAAATCTGGGGGAGAAAAGAAAGGGGAAGGCAGGAAAGGAGGAGGGGGGAAGCGAGTGGGGGAGAAGGTGAGGGGGCAGGGGATAGATGGGGGAAAATATGAGTGAGCAGCAGAAAAGGGAGAAGAAGAAAACAAAACTCGAAGTTTGAAGAGTGTGCGTGGAGCATGCAATGAAGGTTTGCAATGCAACCGAAATGGCCCATCAGCACTGGGATGGCTCACATGGGAAGTGTGTGGTGAGCAGGCGCACTCACATGGGAAGTGTGTGGTGAGCAGGCGCACTCACATGGGAAGTGTGTGGTGAGCAGGCGCACTCACATGGGAAGTGTGTGGTGAGCAGGCGCACTCACATGGGAAGTGTATGGTGAGCAGGCGCACTAATCTCTCCGCACTCCCCCCTGCCTCCTCCACCATCTCAGCCGCACTGCCACTGAAGCGCCGCAGCAGCACCCGCCCCACCTGCCGTGCTGCCTGCACCCTCTGCTGCTCCAGAGGAAAGGGCTTCGGACCCAGCAGAGCACGCAGACCTTCCACTGAGGAGTTTGAGGGGAGTTTGAAAAGGGCGTTAAGGGGAAGGTTGGTTTCAGGAAGCTGGGAGTTCAGGCAGGGGAGGAGTCCCAGACATAGTGCGGAACCTGGAGGGCTTTATCAACGAGAGGGGAACATAAGAGGCTAAAGGGAATGGGAAAAAGTCTAACGCAAGTGGGAAAAAGGCTGCCAGACTTACCTGTCGACCAGATCCCACCAGCCAAAAATCTATGTCATTTCAGCGGCCAGCGGTTTTTCAACGCGGATCAGTGAGAGCATGCTGTCGCACGCACCATCAAGCACTGCCAGTCGGGTAGCGTCAATGCTGGTGGGGTCTCGATGCACTGCTGCTCTCAGGCCGGACGCCAGATGCTCGTAGTGGATTGAGGGGTCTGATGAAGGGCGTGAGAAGGGGATGAAGGGGGCAAATGTTTGAAGAGCCTTTTGAAAAAGGGGTTTCAGCACATGGTGATGGGCTCCTGCTGCACTGCTGCTCCTAGGCCGGACGCCAGGTGCTCGTAGGGCAGTGAGGGTTCTGATGGAGGGCGTGACGCGCATGGAGGGGGGATGGGTACATTCGGAATTATTGAGCCTTTTGAAAAGGGGTTTCAGCACATGCTGGTGGGGTCGCGGTGCACCGCTGCTCCTAGGCCGGACGCCAGGTGCTCGTAGGGCAGTGAGGGGTCTGATGGAGGGGCGTGGAACACATGGAGGGGATGAAGAGCCCTTCCTGGTGCGTGAGTGCGAAACAAATGAAGCAGATGAAACCGTTGAAGTGACGGAAAAGAAGAGGGTTGAGAAAGGAGGGGGTCTGAGGAGGTTTGAGGCTAGCATGGTTGGATGAGGGACACACCCTGGACACCGTGCTGCACCACATACCAAACCGCAGCACCGCATTCCCACGTTACCATGTTACCCGGCCAGAAGCAGAAGTTGAGGGCATCGAGCAGCAGCAGGTACTGCACGGTGAGAGGCCCCCCATCCGTGAAATGAACTCCGTCAAAATTCCACGGCGGTAGTATCAAGCCGTGAGTTCCCGAGGTGCTGCTTCCAGCACCGCCGGCTGTAGCGTCGGTTGTAGCAGCAGCAGCTGTTTCAGGATTGGATGCAGCTTCGGCTGCCGTACTGGCGGTAGGTTGAGTGCGATTTGACGCGCACAGCGCATCGGCAAGCGACTCAATCGCTGGTAGGGGTCAGAATGGTTGTGACAAGAAAAATCGGAAAAAATGGCGATTGTTATCACAATCAGGTGCAGTGCAGGTACGAGGAGTTGACAAGTTAGTTAGGCTCGGCAGAGTAAAGACAAACGGAGCCATTACAGAGTATCAATCAAGGAATCAGGAAAGACGGAGCTATTGATAGAGTCATCATCCACGGAGTTAGGGTCGACGAGTTGAGATATGCTAGTGATATTCTAACAAGTCAAACTACAGCGTTTCAGCGGCTTATCGATTCTGGAATGACCAAGTCAGCAATACCCAAGCAGCTGACGACTAATGTCACGTTGACTCTATCATTACTATGGTCGAGCCTCTGGTCTATACAGTACGGTCCCTCTAAGCTACCTTGGTCGACTCTAGTGTCAGTATGGTATCCGTAAGCTACCTCGGTCAACTCGTGAGTTAGTATGGTATCCGTGAGCTACCTTGGTCGTCGATGGTGCAATGCGTCGACTGCGATGCGACCCACTCGCATCCCTCGCGTAGGTCGCGCAAGCAGTCCTCTTCACCCGCGTCCATCGGCAATTGCTGCCTCAGATGGAAAGGTTTCGTGCGATTAGCACTATGAGCAATTGTAGAACTACAGACAAGCTTACACGGAGCTCTCGTGTGACTATCCGAATGTCCCTGTCTCTGTTGATGAGTTCAGCATTCGCTTGCAGAAACCAGGCAAGTTTTGATAGTGAAGTTATGGAGCAAGGCTACATGATTGCCAAGCGGTTCTGAGCTTTTAAAAGCTTCCCGAAATCGGTTTGACATGGTTCAGCGGAAGGGGATGAAAATCTTCAAGTCCCCAAATTCCAATTTCTTGCTTCGCCTCGCCGCCGAAGTCTTGACACTCCTGCCTCGAGCTTCTTCCCTGACACTATCCGCGTTATTGGCTTCGGATTTAGGATTCGAATACAAACCCTAATCTGCTAACGCAATCTAAATTTTGCCCCAGAGCTTGCGGAATGGCACAACAAAGAAGCAAGAATGTCACTACACAACCTACACCACAGAAATTGATTACGGGGCACCTTGCCATGACTAGTTGGCTAATAGGACGCCATTGAAGCCTCACGTAGAAAGCAAGCAACTCTCGGAGCTGCAGCCAGAGTGGAACACGGTCCCACACCCCATTTCATGCCATTTGCAGAAACTGAAGCTTCTACAGAAAGCTAGCTAATAGCCTTACCATGTCCTTCATGCTCTTTGTTCAAATACCACATAACTCCTGCACGATATGCCAAATGCCTTTCCACGCACTCAAGCTCAGAGAGACAACAATAATCCTCCAAACTGCACCCACCGCACGCCTCGCTCCTGCTTGTTCCACACCCACAGCCCCATCAGCCTCAGGCAGCGCTGCTGTGCACGCTGTTGCAATCAGAACTGCTGATGTGAGTGCTCCTGCAACCAGAACTTCTATGCATAGCTCCACTATGGTTCCCATCCCACACCGATCAAGCCTCCATCATTGCCCGCCCACCAGCGCACCCTCTCCCCCACCTCCTGCCACAGACGCTCCTGTTAGCTGCCCCTCCATCCCTGGAGTACCAGCACCTACAGGACCCGCAGCCATGGGCGCAACTGCAATCGGTGCCGGCGGGACGAGCGACTCGGGCTTTAAGTGCGGCAGCATCGCATGCACCGCGCGCCACGTGGCGCTCCACAGGCTCTCCATGTCTGACGCGTCAGTCACCTGCAGCACGCCCTGCGTCAGCATCACCATCAGCATATTCTTCAGCACCTCACCCACACTCTCTCTCAATGACTCTCCCCCCCCTCCTCTCCCCTCCCCACCTCCCCCTCCTCTCCTCCCTCCGCCGCCCCCACTCCCTCCAGCCCTCATATATCGGTCCATCCGAAGCAGCACGCCGAGCCACAAGGCTCGGAACCCCGGGCCTGGCAGCGAGGCAAGGCTGGCAAGAAAATGCAGAAAGACCTTGGACAGCGTCTTTATCGCACGGAGCAGCGACGCGTCCATACCCCGGTATTCCTTGGGTTTCTCCCGCAAATGCACCTCTAAAAGATCGTCTAAAAGGACAAACACCACCTGATCGAAGCAGGGAGCCCACATGGTGTTGGGCATGTGGAGGGGGTCGGCAGCGAGAAGGCACCGCTGCAGCCACACGAGAGCGTGGTTCCGCACGTCTTCTCTCTGGTCCGAGCACACGCGGCGCAGCGCGTGCAGCAGGCGCAGCCAGAGGTCTGCTAGATCCTGCCCTGAGAACCGCCCTGCTCCTCCAGATGCACCTGCCCCAGATACACCTCCCCCTGCTGGTGATGATGATGAGGGTATGGGGCTTAGTTGCGGGGGGGAGAGGGCTGCTGACAGGGGAGGCTGCTGCTGTGGGGAGAATGCACCGGGATTTACACTGGAAACGTCACTGCTCAAACTGTCCCCATCAATCCTACCACCTCCTGCCGCTCCTGCCATTGCTGCTGATGCTGTTGCTTGTCGGTCAGCCTCTGCTGCTTGCTCCATCTCCCCTGCGACCCTCCACTCCAGCAGGCAGTCTATCAAGCACCCCAGCAGGTCCAACGCCCGCTTCGACCGCTCCGAACCTCCCACCCGAGCCTCGGCGAAGTCCCGAGCCGCATCGAGGAACGGGATGAAGTTACACGGGGAGACACACGGCGGCCCATCAGTACACACCTCCCCATAATCCTCCACTGCACCAGCAGAGAAATCCGAAGCGAGCGCAGCAGGAGAGGCACCGGGAGCAGCAGCACCTGGGGGAATGGGCGCCATGAGCCACGAGAGAGCTTCAAACCCGGGAGCAGCAGCGTCTGGATGCCGGGCTGTGATCGCCAGCAGAGCAGCGAGTGTTCTCCACCCAGGAGGGGACTTCACTCTCCGTAGGGCTCCGCTCTGCCGCCCCTCCCTCACAATCCCCAACACACCCCGCGTGATCCTCTCACAGAGGGCGTCAGCCAGCCTGGCATCGAGTCTCAGCACGTGCTGGAGAGACCTTAGGAGCTCATCCGCTAGGGTTTCATCGGCTGCTGGTAGGAGCTTTCTGCACAGACGGAGGAGGCCGAAGACTGCACGCTCCACCAGCGGGCCAGGTGGCGGCCCGGCATTGGCTGACTGCATGATGATGGCGAGTTGGGAGGAGAGCAGCGGCCAGATGAGCAGAACGCGGGAGCGGTTACGTAGGGTTACCACAAGGAGCAGATCGAGACAGAAAACGGCTGTGTCTTCTTCGTCTGGGGATAGCGGGCCCACGGCTATCCCTCCTCCGCTCCCCACTCCTCCTCCCACAGACGCCCCACCAGCACCCCCCCCTCCCCCTGCTCCTCCTCCCACTACTGCTCCTGCTCCCCCTCCGCCTCCACCTCTTCCCCCCATCGCACCTCCCCCAGCCCCCATCCCGGCCCCCCCAGCATTCCCCCCACCAGCCCCCCCAGGCCCCATCCCGAGCGCACCCCTAAAAGCCCTGCCAGCAGCCCACACAATGGCCCTCACGAGGTGCATCAGTGCTTCTGCTTCTAGTTTCTCTGCTGTCCCTCGGAACAGCTCCTCTATTCTGCACGCCCCCACCGCCTCCTCCGTGCGCTGCCGCGCCGCCACCTGGCGCTCCGTGGGCTGCGCTGAGCTGGCGCCGCCGTATGAGTAGTCATCATCTGAATCTAGCAGCAGCAGCTGGGAGAACCGCAGCATCAGCCCTCCCCCCCGCCGCTGCTGCCGCTTCCTGATCCTTTCTTGCGAGCTGCTGCTGCTGCAGGGCTTGTGATGGCAAGGGTTGATGTGGCAGCAGTGGTGGTAGATGATATAGTGGAAGAAGAAGGGGTGGGACTCGTTCCCATCTGCTGCTGCTGCAGCTGCTGCTGCGGCTGTTGCTGCGGTTGTGGGGAGGCGTATAACCCCCCTGAGAATGCCCCGTCCTCTGTATCCTCTACCTCGATAATAACACGGGCAGGCAGCAGCCCTAGCTTATGCAACCGAACCACACAGTCGAGAAGGTTCCGCCAGCCTCCCCGAACCACCCCGCCGTGCCTGTTTGCCAAACCAAAGACAGTCACGGCAGCCAGCCGAGCCTTGGTGTCCTCCCCGAATGCCACGGCTGCTGCGTTGTCCACTAGATCGGCGCCACTTGGCAGCGATCCAGAGGGGTTCAGGCGGAGCGTGGTGCAGCGGCAGAGGGAGACGACCAGATCATCCAGCGCACCTGAAAACCCGTGAAAAGCCGCCACGTCAGCGGCCGCTGAAAACCCGTCAGTGCAGCAGCGGAGGAGGGACTCGTCGTCTTCTGTGTGGTCAAAGACTACGGATATGGCTGCTATGGCTGGGCCTGCCACTACTGCAAACACGTCTCGGTCTAGTTGCAGCAGGAAGAAGGAGGAGGAGGAGCGCGGGAGGGAGAGGTTGGAGAGAGGAGGGGAGAGTGGGGAGAGGTGCTTGGATGGGGGAGAGGGGCGAGGAGGGGAGGAGGACTGCAGTAGCGGAGGGGCGGGAGGGAGGGATTCTGAATTGAGGAAAGTAGGAGCAGCAGAGTCGAGGGACTGAGAGGCAGACTGAGAGGGTGAGGCATCCCATGCAGCACTGTCAGTGCTAGGAGCAGGAGCAGCAGCAGCACCACTGGCACTGACATCACCACTACCATCACCAGCAGCAGGAGCAACAGCTGCAGCATCATCTGCAGAAGACGGTTCCGGGTCAGCACTGGATGCGAGAATGTACGGCACGGCGGTCGGGGACCGTCGGATGAGCCCGAGCCAGCGGCTGAGATTCATCTCGGGGAAGGCGGAGGCGGAGGAGGAGGAGAGCGAGACGTCGGAGGACATTTTGATCTCGTTGCGTGCGATGGCGTGGTACAGCTCTGATAGGAGCTCTCGAGGAAGGTCTTTTCCGTCGTTGATCTTGCGGTTGTTGCGGATAAACTCCTCCTCCGTCATCTTGCGGCGCACCTGCGGGGCCAGAGGGGGTGGGGAGGGAAGGAAGGAGGGGGCCGGAAGGAGGAGGTGGGGAAGAAGGAGGGAAATGATAGAGCATGGATTTTTTGAGAATTCTCTGATAGGGTGGACGGAGTTGCGGATAAACTCCTCCGTCATCTTGCGACGTATCTAGTGGGGGGGACACGGAGGATGGGAAACGGGGGACAGGGGGAGGGAGAAGGGAGAGAAGTGGGGGGAGGGAGGAAGGGGGGAAGGAAATGGAAGGACATAAGAAGCTGGTTGCAGGTAATTACCTGACAATAGAACTCAGGCTCAGAGGCCCTTGCCGGGAGTCCTTGACGGCACATACTCATGACGGGGTGGAGAACTCGGACCCTCAGCAGCACACACTCGTCATGCTACAAGTCACTGCAACTTAAGCCAATCAACGCACCTGCCCGTTATAGAGGTCGGTGTTGAGCATGATGACGGAGTATGACAGCACATACGCCACGTCATGATTCGCAAACCCATACGCCGCGGGCGCCTGCGCATAGTACCGCTCTGCAAACGCCTCCAGCACTCTAGAAATCTTCTGCGCCTCCCCGGGCAGCCGAAACCCCTCCAGGAACGTTCTCAGCGCCGCGTCCAGCGCCATGCCCTCGAAGTCAAACAGCTTAGCGAATTCCCCTAAAACGCGGACGTGAAACTCCTCATGCCCGCCCAGCAAATCCCCCACCAGCGTTTTGTTAAGTCCCGGCGTGAAGCGCAGGAAGCAGGCAACGGCGCGGGCGTCGGGTTGCGAGGGGAGGAGAGCGGAGGCTTGGAGGAACTGCAGGCCTTTCTTGGAGTCGCGGTTGAAATGCTCCACGCCTATGAGGAGGCGACGCTTGATGGACCTCTGCTGCCGCACAACTTCCACTAGCAACAACTGCTGCTGATGGTGGTGGTTGTGGTGGTGCTGCTGCTGCTGCTCGTTCTGCGGCTGGCCCTGAAACCCGTCTACAGATGCTGACACGCCCGCCTGCTTGCCTGCTGCGCCCTCGCCTGCCCCAGCAACAGCTGCAGCAGCCAGAGCAGCAGCAACCATCTCCCGAGCCTGCGTCCACATGGCTCCATTCTCCGAAGCTATTTTCAGCTCCGGCGCCGCTGGCACGGCCGAACCTGGCAGCAGCATCGGGGTAGGCGCCCCAGCACCAGCACCATCCCCAGCACCCACACCACCGCCAGCAGCAGCAACATCAGCAGCAGCAGCAGCATTGGCCCTGTCAGCCATATGATGCACCACGGCCAGCAGACCCTGCATGGCCAGCACATGCAGCGACGACAGCGGTGTGTTAACCGGGAAGGCAGCTCGAGACAGCAGGCCCGATAGCTCCTCCAGGCAGTTCGCACATGTGAGGTCGGCATCAAAGTTGGCATAAGTTTCCACGGCGAATTCGGGCAGCCGGCAGAAGTCCAGGAGGGCTTCCAGGGCAGCTTCCTGCTGCGCGAAGGAAGTTGCGGTGAACTTTCCTGCCGTGCCGACGAGGCGGGCGATGACACAGGTGTAGAAGGCCTCCAGCTGCAGCTTCAGGTGGGCTCGGGCTGAGTGGAAGAGCGTTTGCACTATGGCCAGGACCTGTGGTGGTTGGGAGGTGGTGGGGTGGAAGGGAGCATGAAGAGGCAAAGGTACAGGCAATGGTGAAGTACAAGGGAGAAGAGATGTTGCAGGGCTCTAGCTGCAGCTTCAGGTGGGCACGGGCTGAATGGAATAGCGTCTGCACTATCGCCAGCACCTGGTGGGTTCAGAAGGGGCAAGGGAACAGGCAGTGGTACAGGTTGGGAAAGCAGAGGTGTATGGAGTGGAAAAGTGTCTGGACTATGGCCAGGACCTGCTGAGCGAGAAAGATTTTGAGCAGCACCTGCTGCTGGAAAAGTGTCTGGACTATGGACGAAAGATTTGTGAAATCCTGCTGAGAGAGACAGATTTCACCAACAAAGAAAACGCACAAACCCCATTCTGAGAGAAAGAATCTCCACTCACCTGGGAGAGCACTAATAGAACACCATGTAGATGCCTGGGAAATACCTTGACAGTAGTCATGCATGAAAGAGTCCCTTTCTGAGAGAAAGGCTATTCACTCACCTGGGAGAGCACTAGCAGGTTGGGTGACAGTCCCAGCTGCAGCAGCGAGCGGAATAGCTCGTCCTGCACGAGCGACAGCAGGCGCGGGTGGAGCACCACCGCTGGCCCTGCGAGCTCGAGAGCAGCCGAGATGAGGCTCAGCGCCAGCAGAGAGACGTCGTCGTCTGCCAGCATGCCCGAGGCAAAGAGCGCTGACTGGTGGTCCTCCAGACCCAGCAGCGAGCAGAGGAAGTGAAACACCTCCACTGCACACGCCACTCCGTGCGGCCGCCCCAACGCTCCCATTGAAGCTCCGTTGCTGCTGCTGCCTGCCTGTCCCCGCTCCCCGTCCTCCTCCCTGTCCCCTTCCTCGGCTTCTCTGCTTGTGTCCTGCGGACCCCGGGGCTGTTCGGCAGGCTTGGCGGGAGGGGGAGGTTTGGGGGGTGCCGAGGCTGAGGTGGGGGGAAGGCCGTTGGGTGTGGGGGTGGAGTGGGTGTTGGGTGCTGGTTCGCTGCCCGTGCTGCTGCTGCTGGTTCTGCCTGTGGCACTCACTGCAGCCGCCCCTCCTGCCGCTCCTACTGGGATCGGACCTGCTTCACCCTGCATAGCCGCAGCATGGCAGCAGCAGAAGCAGCGGCAACAGCAGCAGCAGCAGCAGCAGCAGCAACACAGATAATGTGTTTGAAAGCGCCAGCATGATTATCAGCGCTGGGCGCAACACACGGCACACGAGTCACAGATGAATACGCAAGATGGAGGCAGGGGAAAATGAAAGCGACTCATCCAATACAACCTCTCCTCTTCCCCCTTTCTCCCCTGCTCCCAGCTCCACTCCTGGATCCTAAAATCACTCTCACCTCACTATCACTCTCACCTCACTATCACTCTCACCTCACTAGCACTCTCACCTCACTAGCACTCTCACCATCTTGACCATCCCCTCTGCTTCCCTCCTCCACCAAAATTTGAATCGACTTAGAAACCCATTCCCTCACCTAAATTCAACCGCACTCACCAGACCAGCACTCCCACCATCTTGCCCATCCCCTCCGCCCCCCTCCTCCACAGCCGTCCCTCCCAGCTCAAGCGATCCCTCCTGCACACCCTCCTCCCCACCCCCCTCCACACCCCCTTCCCTCGCCTCCACCCGTGGCGAAAACGGCGTGCTGTCCATTGTCCCCTGCGTTGCCTCTGCCTCCCCCAGCTCCCCCTCCTCCTCGCTCGCGGGCAGCTCGGGCAGCCGCCCAAAAATCTCGCGGACCATGTCGAGGAGCGTTTGGCAGGCGAGGCGCTGCAGCAGGTGGCTCTTGGAGGCGGCCTGGTGCAGCACGCGGAAGCACGTGTTGACGATGCTGCACATGTGGCGATCTGAGAGGAGAGGGCCTGCTGGGCTGCGGACTGTTTCTAGAAGAACCTGGAGTGGATGGGAGTGAGAGATTTGAGGGGGGGGGGGAAGGGAAGGGAAGGGGGGAATCAGAGACTTGAGGCGGCCTGGTGCAGCACTCGGAAGCACGTGTTCACGATGCTACACATGTGGCGATCGGACAGCAGGGAACCGGCTGGCCTGCGGACTGTCTCTGGGAGAACCTGAAAGGAGGGAGAGGCCAGAAGAGAGGGGAAAACACTGGCACGTGAGGCGGCCAGTGTAGCACGCGGAAGCACGTGTTGACGATGCTACACATGTGGCGATCTGAGAGGAGGGAACCGGCTGGGCCGCGTACTGTCTCTAGGAGAACCTGAAAGGTTGCCAGGGGACGGGACGGGGGAGGGAGGGAAATCAGTGACTTGGAGGCGGCCTGGTGCAGCACGTGTTCACGATGCTGCACATGCCTAGACGCGGGTACCTGGACAAGCTGGACTGTTTCTAGACGTGCCTCCTCTGCCGCGAGTCGTCTGAAAGACCTCACTGGATCAGTGTCAATTGACCCGGTGAGCTCAAGAAGTGCTGCGCTCCAGACGACGTTACCTGGAGGACCTTGACGCAAACCGCTTTGTCGCAACGTGCTTACCTTGGACAAGCGGCAGTAATTTTGAGAATTCTCATCAACGACTCCCAACGTGCTTACCATGACCGGTGGTACCTCGAGATGCGGTTACCTGGAGGATCTTCACGAGAACCGCTTCGTCGCAACGTGCTAGCCTCAACACGCGATACCTGATCGCTCCCAGAAACAAATATTGACGTGAAGTAGTTACCCGGAGATGCGGTTACCTGGAGATGCGGTTACCTGGAGGATTTTGACGAGAACGGCTTCCTCCGACGCGAGATCCGTGACCTCGAAGCGGCACGATGTGACGGCGTCCATGACCATGCGGATCCCCACGGCCGCGCCGGGCGTCTTGAGTCGACTCAAAACACACTCTTTGAGTCAGCTCAAAAGACGTTACCTGGAGGATCTTCACGAGGACAGCTTCTTCCGATGCGAGATCGGTGACTTCGAAGCGGCACGACGTGACGGCATCCATGACCATGTGAATCCCCACGGCGGCGCCAGGCGTCGACTCGTCGAAGAACTGCAGATTCAGGATCTTGAGCACCGACGACAATGCGACGCTGGTAACAATCGTGTTTGTTCGCTCACTTCGCACGACGTCCAGGAACGGCGCGAGGTACGCGGACGGCGGCACGCGCGCCGCGTCCCAGTCGTCGTCCGACCAATCGGTGACGATCTTCTGTCTTAGGGCTTTAAGATTACGTAAAAGCGGATCTTCCGCGTCGGCTCCGGAGGTCTCGTCGAGGAAAATCGGGGATACGGCCCACTTGGAGCTCTGGCGCATGACAGCCAATAGCGTGTGGATCTCCGTGCTGAGCTGGCAAGCTCGCACGTGCGCGCGCGTGCCATTGATAGCAGTCCTACCCGCCGTTCTCCCGACACCCATTGTCGATGATCCTAATCGGCTCGGCATGGTTTCAGTGGCGGATTAAGAGGAGAACATTAAGCGGCTGGCAAGGATTGCTGTCAAGATAGCCGATACACGAAGGGCTACATGGGAACAAGTGAGGGTGAAGTTGGGATTGACGTATAGAAACTAACGACAATAAGGACTGGAAAGCCGCAATGGAGCGACACGCAGCCCTCCGAAACTAATATTTTCAAAATCGAGGGGTAACGGTAAGGGAGCACTGCAGATCTTGACCAGCGACTGACGCTACACGCAGCCTCCTCTGAGCAACTGGACTCTGCGGACTAGAGCCGTAGCCGCGGAAAGTGCAATCATGTTCAGATAAGCTACAACTAGGTGCTTCACTGATAAATATGCCTAAGTGTGGCTTGGCTCCCCTCTTCAAGCGGAAACTTGATTCACGAATCACACGACTTAGCTTTTGCCGCAGATTGGCTTGATGATTTGGCGGGTGGACGCACTGAGGAGGAGGCACGCACAGCATCACAGAAATTGCCAGACAATAGCCCATTAAACACTGTAAAGAATATGGCCAAAGCTGGGATGGAATTACAAACTAAACCATATGCCCAGAACGACATAACACTGATGTGCACCTTTGTGGAAACAACGCTTACTGTGGTTAGCCTACTCTGCTGCATTGGCCTTGTCACAGGCATCCCTGGGCTCAATGCAGTTAGTGAGCTTCCATGCACAAGCCCTACATTTACTGTCTGGCATTAGTGTTTTCACTAGACAAGCCTTGTAATTAACGTGCCACAAGGCACAAGCCCTGTGATTAATTACGGTATGTGGTTGGCCCTGTGGTTAGCCCTGTCGTTAGCCCCCCTGTGGTTACCCCTGTGATTAGCCCTGTGATAAGCCCTGTGTTTAGCCCTGCATTTAGCTCTGCGGTCAGCCCTCTGGTCAGCCCTGTGATTAGCCCTGTGGTCAGCCCTGTGATTAGCACTGTGATTAGCCCTGTGATTAGCCCTTTGACTAACCCTGTGATTAGCCCTGTGATTAGCCCTGTGATTAGCCCTGTGATTAGCCCTGTGATTAGCCCTGTGATTAGCCCTGTGATTAGCCCTGTGGTCAGCCCTGTGGTCAGCCATGTGGTCAGGCACTGCGCAGGTGGTTGCTGAGGTGGGTGGGTCCCATGGGGAGGGAGGTCGCACAAGGAGGTGGGTTTCAGGGGGGGGCACGCGGAGGGGCAAGGAGGAGGGGGAGGGGGTCGGGAAGGGGCAGGGGAAGAGGGGCGTGGGGGGAGTGCTACGCAGGGGGAGAGGGGGGGATACCATACCTGAGAGTGTTACTAGTCTGGATAACCTATCCTATCCTATCTGCTTCAACTCTAGCATAGGTCTTCATCTTCCGTCTTGAATTCCAGATGGAGCAGCTTCAGTTGTACTGCAAACAGACGAGAGGAGGAGACGTTGCAGACAAGAGCTGAGCTTCTCTACATGATCGAATCAGGTATGATATGAAATGATATGTGTTGTCTGAAATAGGCACATAATTTACATGGTTTGGGTACCCACATAATGTACATGATAAGATTTATGATATGATATGACATGCTGTTTGTGGGTTCAGTCTGTGCTTGGTTGCTTTTTGCTCACCTTCAAGAGAACAACGATGAGCTCGTCACCAGCTGGCCTCTCTCTGCAAGGAATCGCAATCCCAGCCTCACCAGTCCGATCCTGTCATGGCAGCAACCCACCCAAAATGAAGCAGCAAGAGAGAGAAGGGCATATGAGAAACGAAGCAGCAAGAAACTCACCACAAGAGAAGTCCTCAAAGCACGTGCTATTCTTGTGCACCCTCGTGCTCCACTGCTGCTGCCAGAATGTTGCTCCGCCCACTGATCCAACCTGGAAGAGGAAACACGAGGGAGAAAGGCATGTGAACAAAGGGGAGAGGAAGAACCGAGAAGTAAGGGATCTGAAGGTAAAGGGGCGAAGATAAAAGAAACGAAAAATGGGGAGGAGATGCAATAGAGAGGCCGACAAAGAAAAGTTGGGGGCAGAGCAGAAGAAGGTTGAGCGAGCAGAAATACCATAAGGAGACGACCCGATTGACTTGACCTCGCCTCTAGTCCATCCCATGCCTCCATTGCCGTGCCTGTTCGTCAGAGGAAATTAGGGTTCCGAGGAAATTAGGGACGGCGTGAGAGGAGCATCGATGACGTTCAAATAAGAAAGAGAGAGGCCTGGCTAGGCGAGGGGATCTTAGCATGCAACATGCGAATGCCACTTGACCGTTACTCCCTCTGACCAAAAAGGAGTGGCAAGGGGGACTTAGTGACGAGCAGCACTGAACTAAGCTCACCACATCATATCTTCCCATTGTTTTCCCTTCAGCGCCCCTTTTGCTGTCTCACCTTGCTGTCCTCGCCTAGTGGAAGGGATACAGGTTCAGAAACACTGACAAGGAGGAAAATATGGAGAGAGAAGGTTGAAGTTGCCTTCAAACCGAGCGGACTGGAAGGGGTGGATATAAGTGAAATGGAGGCAGGAAAAGGAAGCGAACGGGGAGATAGACAAAAAGAAAGAAAGATGAAAGCATAGCGGAGAGGTAAGGCCAGGCAGAGAGAGATCTCACCAGAGAGGTAAGGCCAGACAGAGGGAGCTTTATCAGCCAGTTTTGCATGACCAGCACCATCAGCAGCACTGCCAGCACTATCAGCACCAGCGGCAGCAGCAGCACCAGCAGCAGCACTCGCACCCTCCTACACCCATTGCATTCTTGCCCTTGAGAAGAAAGGGAGTGAGTCAGAGAATGAAAGGCAAAATCGCCAACAGCAGTTTTACATGGACAAAAGCACGAGTGAGAAACGAGAAAACAAACTGTCGAGTGGAGATTCGCTCGTGAAGTGTAAGCTTGGGAAGCTATCACCTGGGGAGTGTCCCTTGAGAGGAACGCTGGTAGCAGCTGGAGGAGGAACGAGGGGCGGCGGGAGGAGGGCAGCAGGTGGGTGGAGAAGATGGGTGCAAGGTGCTGCTCCTCCCATGCTGCCCCCAGAGGTTGCAGTTGCTGCAGCACCCCTCGCAGAACCACCCCTCTCAGCAGTACCCTTTCCAGCGTCATCCCATCGCCCTCCCTCCCCGCACCACGCTGGCACCGGACGAGAGGGGTGGAGCAAAGGAGGGCAAGAGGAGCGAGTGGGGGAAAGGAAGCCAAGCAGTCAGCAGAAGCAAAGAAGTATAGAAAGCATAAAAGGAGGCAGAGAGAACACGAACGAATGACTTACGGAAACAAAAGCTGAAGATAGAAAGCATGTGACACAGTGACGGAGTGAAAGGGGAGGCGATGGTAGCACACAGCACTAGGGCAGCGAGCTAGCAGGCAAGGGGGACGAGACGCGGGCATGTGTGTGAATGCATTCTACTCTATCCCCCTATGACTCCAGTATGAGCGCAAGCCGCAACAGTGCCATGCGCTACCATTGCCAAAACGCCGCTCATCTCTCACTCAACTTTTGACGCTCATCTCAAGTCTCTCATTTCGTATTTTCAAACATGCAGTGAGGAAAAGACGCTGAACAATCAAGGGCAGTCATAAACAGGAAGCAGAAGCGGTAAGGATGGCAAGGGCGAAGGGAGAGGGAACTTAGCCGTATGGGGGTGCTTGCAGGACAGTGGCGTCAGGCTTCCAGGAGGCTCGCACACCGCTGTGACTGCCTGCCGTGCGTCATCCCACCGCCCTCCCTCCCCGCACCACGCTGCCATAGCACCAGACGAGAGGTGTGGAGCAAAGGAGAGCAAGAGGATCGAGAGGGGGAAAGGAACCCAAGGTAGTCAGTAGAAGCAAGAGGGTAGTGAAATGGATGCAAGGAGGCAGAGGTAACAAGAACAAATGAGTATCGGAAACAAAAGTTGAAGTTGAAAAGCATGTGGCAATGTGGCGCTGTGAAAGAGGAGGCGATGGTAGCACACAGCACTAGAGCGGCGAGCTAGCAGGCAAGGGGGACGAGGTAAGGAAGGGACGCGGGCATTCTACTCTACCCCCTACGACTCTAGTATGAGCTCAAGCCGCCCCAGTGCCATGCGCTACCATCGCCAAACGCCGCTCATCTCTCACTCAACTTTTGATCGCTCATCTCTCATCTCTCATTTTGTTTTATCGAGCATGCAGTGAGGAAAGAACACAGCACAAAAGTGGGCAATGATAAAAAACGAAGCAGAAGAGGTAAGGATGGAAAGGGCGCAGGGAGAGGGAACTTAGCCGTATGGGGGTGCTTGCAGGAGGCACGTGCCCTGCTGTAAATGCCTGCCATGTGTCATCCCACCGCCCTCCCTCCCCACACACGTTGCCAAAGCACCGGACAAGAGGGGTGCAGCAAAGGAAAGCAAGAGGATGGAGCGGGGGGAAAGGAACTCAAGTAACCAGTCGAAGCAAGATAGATAGCAAGAGGCAGAGATATGCATGCAAGGAGGCAGAGGTAACAAGAACGAATGCATAATGAAAACAAAAGTTGAAGTTGAAACGCACGTGGCACTGAGACGCTGTGAAAGGGGAGGCGATGGTAGCACACAGCACTAGAGCGGCGAGCTAGCAGGCAAGGCGGACGAGGTAAGGAAGGGACGCGGGCATGAGTATGAATGAATTCTACTCTATCCCCCTACGACTCTAGTATGAGCTCAAGCCGCCCCAGTGCCATGAGAGCACTACCATCGCCAAAACGCCGCTCATCTCTCATTCAACTTTTGACGCTCATCTCACGTCTCTCGTTTTGTTTTCTGAACATGCAGTGAGGAAAATCGCTGTAAAAAGCCGGGAAACGATAAAAGACGAAGCAGAAGCAGCAAGGATGGCAAGGGCAAAGGAGAGGGAACTTAGCCGTATGGGGGTGCTTGCAGGACAGTGGCGTCAGGCTTCCAGGAGGCTCGCACACCGCTGTGACTGCCTGCCGTGCGTCATTCCACCACCCTCCCTCCCCGCACCACGCTGCCATAGCACCAGATGAGAGGGATGGAGAAAAGGGGGAGCAGGAGGACTGAGCAGGGTAAAGGAACCGAAGTAGTCAGTCGATGCAGGAAAGCAGTGAAACGCATGCAAGGAGGCAGAGGGAACAAGAACGACTGCGTAACAGAAAAGCTGAAGAAAGAAAACACGTGGCAGTGTGACGCTGTGAAAGGAGAGGCGACGGTAGCACACAGCACTAGGGCGGCGAGCTAGCAGGCAAGGGGGACGAGGTAAGGAAGGGACGCGGGCATAAGTATGAATGCATCCTTCTCTACCCCCTAAGACTCTAGTATGAGCTCAAGCCGGCCCAGTGCCATGCGCTACCATCGCCAAACGCTTTAAAAAACGACTCCATGTTTTTCGAGCATGCAGTGAGGAAAAGGCGCGGTACAAAGTGGGCAAGGACGAACCAGAAGCAGAAAGGGTGACAAAGGCAAAGTGAGAGGGGAATTAGCCGTATGGGGGAGCTTGCAGCGACAGAAGCAGCAGCAGCATCCAGCAGCAGCATCCACTCTGCTGCTCGTAGCTGTTTTTGTAATCCCGACCGGCCGTCGCATCGCCTCGGTTTTAGTCAGCGCTTTGCGTCTCAATCGTCCGCGTCAGAAAGCGGCGCTTCGATCGTCGCCGTGAGAAGTTACTGTCGGAAAGCGTCCCTTCACTCGTCGCCGTGAGAAGCGTCTCTCTTGATCGTCACCGTCAGCGTCAATTCGGTCATCGCCGTGAGAAGTCACCATCGCTATCGTCACCATCAGAAACGGTCGTGAGAATCGTTAAAAACTGTCACTTCGATCGTCACCGAGAGAAATCGCAGCCCTGATCGTCACCATTAGAGGTCATTATCTCGATCGTCATCGTCAAATTCGCCTTTCGCCCTCTCATTCACCACCGAATGGAAGGCGACATATTGCTATTCGATGTCTGAAGTCCTCGTCGCGGCGTCATCAAATCATTCGGCGATGCTTTTGTCGTGTAAACATATCCGCCGGCAGGGTATCAGCGTGGGTCGTAGCCAGATCGAACTGTTATCGCTGCTTCAACGAACGTATAATGGAGAGGCATTCCGTCGAACCGTCGTGTCATGGCGAACCCCCTCTCTCCCCGCGACCGTCAGTCGGTGTCTAGAATTCTGGAACTGAGTTGTTCAGTTAGGAATGGCAACTGTTATACTGGAGCAGAAACCTGAAGACGACGGAATGGCAGTCAGGAGCAATACTAGAGCAGGCTTACGGATTGCAAAAATCTAGAAATATAACTTCTACCTAGCGCCTTCTACCTACGAGCTTTTACGTCTCCGTAAGACTAGAGAACACGTGGAGTTCGGTATAATAAGCGTTAAATGGTCACTGGTTTGCGCCGGAGGAGCCATGGATTGCAGTGGTATGAGCTCGGTCTTTGAAATCAATATATCTACAGATCACGATGGGATAATACTAAGACTAAGAAATCCGAGAGTAGAATGGTCCGTCAAAGAAACGGCGGCAGCCATAGACTTCGGCTTAGCGAGCTCAGGGAAGCTGGAGAAAGGACTTCAGGGAGAGTAGAACTTCCACCAGTGAAACAAGTCCAGCAATGTGGAGCGATTCAGGGGATTGATCGAGGTTCACAGTGGTGAAGGAATTTTATGAAGGGAAGGCCGCCGCACTATCGGTGGATCGTGGAAGCGTAGGCGACGAGGTTGGCCACTTCGTCAGCAGACGATGCGACTTGCGAAATTTTGACATGAGTTTTGCGATCCAGTCTCGGGGAATCTCCAAAATATGGAGGTCCTGGAGTTCTGCCGTTCGCGCGGGCATTGCCTGTCGGAAGCGCGTGCCTCTGACAGGACACCATCATGTGATGGTTCGATGTTTTGTACTGCCAATACACCGTTATTCCTCGCTTATGCTTGATATGTGAAATTATGATCAACAACTCCAGCGTTCTTTGAAGACTTCCAACTTATGCAGAATGAGAAACTCCATGGAGGCTTCAGCTGAACAGATTTGGCACTTGGAAAAACAGCATGGTATTCAAACCAGCTGCAGCGCCAATCACTCCAATATAGGAGCATAACATACAGATGCAGTCACTCATACATGCAAAAGCACAACAAAGAAGTGTAGCTGTGAGACACCAGCCATACGACGCAAGCACCTGCCCATATATACAGCATATGAACGCATGCTCAGCCGGCTTTCTCACCCTATATCGCTCTCACCAACAAACACCACACACTCACACACTAACACCCCTTTCCTGCAAAGCCTGCTGGCAAGCAAGCCAGCCTCCTCCAAGCATCCCGCCTTCAAAGCCCAAACCTAGCCCACCGGCACAAGGGCAGCGGTTCCCTCACTACATCAGCCACCGCAGCAGCAAGGCAATGTGTGTGTGCCTCAAAGCCTCTAGGTGTGGCTCTGAGCCTAGATACGAGCCTCAGAGTCTCTAGATAAGTGAGTCGATCTCCTCTGTGCGTGCTGACTTGAGGGCGGATACCAGCCCCACGGGCACGTTCTGGCGGGGCCGCTGTGTGAAGGGGTCCACAGGGGGGGGAGAGCACAACACTGCGCGTACTCCTCGCCGTCGAAGGCAAAGCAGTAGGGGTGTGCCGTGCCAATCTGGTGGAGGGAAGGGTGAGGAGATGGAAAGGGGAGAAAGCATGCTGTGTGAAGGGATCCACGGAGGGGGGGGGAGAGCGCAGCACTGCGCGTACTCCTCGCCATCAAAAGCAAAGCAGTAGGGGTGTGCCGTGCAAATCTGAAGGGAAGAGAGATGGGGAGAGGGAAGAGGGAAGAGCTGCTTACGGCTTATAACGAGCCACGCTCGCTGCTTAAAACAAGTGATGATTCTAACATGCAGGCGAAGCATCTCGAGCTTGGAGAGATCGCAGAGGTAAGCAATGATGCAGTGTAGCGAGTTGCCATGCGCCACCACCGGACGTGCTTATAACGAGTCATGCTTATAACGAGCCATACTTACATGCAGGCGCAGCATCTCCAACTCCGTGAGATCACAGAGGTACGAGATGATGCAGCGCAGCACATTGCCATGCGCCACCACCAGCACGTTCTTGCCCTCTGCTAGTCGCGGCTCCACTGTAGACAGAAAGAACGCAAGTGTACGCTCTGACGTATCCTGAGGAAGGCAATAGCGGGTACAGGAGGGAAATGAGGCGAGGAGAATATGCACGCGGGTGGAAAGGCAGGAAGAGAGTGGTGAGCGGCGACGAGAGACAAGGTGCACAGGCCTACAAGGCTCTTGCCGAAATTCCTACCTTGCTCACTGGATCACTCTATACCGAGTACAGCACCGCAGCAGCAGCAGCAGCACTCACCAGCAGGCTCTCGCCCTTGGGCGGGCGCGTGTCGTGGCTCCTCCGCCAGATAGCCACCTGCTCGTGCCCGAACTCCCTCGCTGCTGCCTCCTTGTTCAGACCCTGAGCAAGGGAGCAACGGAGAGCAACGGAGAGATGGAACAAACGGAGAGATGAACAAACGACTAAACAAATCAAGGGGAGTGAGGAAAATGGTCAGAGGAATGAACAAATCACTCCGCCACGTGGGTGGGAATCCGTTGAACTGCCCCAACAGCGGGCGCGCGGAGCTCACCTGCAAGTCACCGTAGCACCGCTCGTTGAGGCGCGGGTCGGCGTACACGGGGATCATGCGGCACGCCGCCTGCTTCAGCGCCTGCGCCGCCGCCTCGCGCAGCCGCAAGCGGTTCTCGTCGCCCGTCTTGCCGCGCCCGTAGTAGCCCCCGCGCACGATCACCGGCACCGCCTTGTGCACGCTCTGGTAGAGGGGGAGGGCCAATGGGAAAGGAGGGAACAAACCTGCCTTATGATCGATTACTTAGGCGCCACAAAGCAAGTCGAGACACGCGACGCTCACCTGCAACGTGCGACGCTCACCTGCGTCATGGCGAGCAGCGCCGTCTGCTTGGAGCGCACGAGGCGGCTGGTGAAGATCATGTCGAAGTCGATGTCCGCCACGGACCGCCCGCCCGCCATGGCCTCCATCACGCCGCGCTCCGTCAACGGAATGTCCACGTCACTGTGACGTGGAACAAGCGGGATTCGGGAAGGTAGCATCAATGATGACGCGGACCAACCAGCACTCGAACTGGAACGAATCAGACTGACAATCCAGTCAAGGGCCACTCAAACAGACAGACAGACAGACAGACAGACTAGGAGATACATCAGAGAAACTCTCACCCAGTAAATAGCTTCAGGTCGTTCCACATGCTCTCGCCGTGTCGCATGAGCACGAGCGTCGGATGGTCGTGCACCTTCGCGCACGTGATCGACGGCTCCGTGTCTTCGCCGCAAACCTTCACCACCATGCTCACGTGGTGCTCCTTCCCCTGCCTTCCCCGCTTCTCGCGCGCCTGCTTCTCCTCCTCGCGTCGCGCCGACGCGCCGTTCGCCTTCTCGAACCGCTCCCACGCGTCGCCGTCGTTGGGCGGCCGCGCGCCCCGGTCCTCGCCTGGCGGCGTTGCGGTGGGGCGCTCCGGCGGGGCGATTCGCGCCGCCACCTTGACGCAGCGGCGGCAGGTGGACGACCAGGCCGGCGCGTCAAACGAGGACCCGGATCCCGGCGACGGGAAGCTTCGCTTGGCTAGGAACTGCGACTCGAGGCGACAGACGGAGTGGCATGACGGCGACACGGCGCAAGGTAGGCGAGCGCGAGAGGTGCTAAATCTGGTGGTCGAAGGGCTCGCAGTCGCGTTCGCGCTACCGACGGCTGCGGTTCTGGCGACTGCGTCTCGAGGAGTAAAACGAAAAACAGCGACTCTGGCCATCGTGTTCGCGACAGGGAGCAGGTGGAAACAGTCGACGAGTGAAAGGTGTGAGAAACGATGTGGGGACAGAGGGCAGGAATAGAGGTGGCAAAAAGTGTATGTGTCAATGTGTCTAGGCAGAAGTGGCAGAGGTGAGCCGCAGGACTGCTGGACAGCAACAAGAAATACGAATGCAGCTGGATTTTTTGTTTAGAGCAGGCCAGGTGAGGACGAAGCCGATGAAATGCGGTTCTGAAGAGTGCATCGTATTTCGGGAGGAAGAAAAAGTGGTTTCGAGGAGCAGATGAGTTGAGAAGTCAAAAGAGTGGACCAACTAGTGCAGAGAGAACGGAGCAGAGGAAGCAACGCAGAGCAGATCGGAAACTGGCGGGTACGCGTGTGCGGGGAGTTTGGGGAGGGAGAGGGGGGAGAATGCAATGTACCGTACTGTACGAGGGAGGGGCTGGGGTGGAGAAGCGAGAAGGGGAGGGAGACGCGGGCGGAATGCGGGTAAGGGGCGGCAGAAGCGCCATTTCGTTGGCAACAATGGAAGGGGCAGGGCAGGTGTTGCGTTGCGCGACGATTTTGATGAAATGGGACGAACGAGCATACGACCGACGCAGAGTCGCAGGCGGTTTACGACTCGCAAACCGGCATCTGCAATCTGCGGCCGCGAACGAGAGCGTTATCCGCCGATGGATTTGACAGTTCCGTAACGGCTGCCAGTTCCAGATAACGATTTCTCATGCAAAATGACCGAATTGATATGGTCGGTGGTGCGACCAGAGCCCAAGGAAGCGGGAAGATGTTTTCAACACGGAAGAGGCAATGATGGTATATCATGGCAGGTGTAGATCTTGCCCAATAATCTACTGGAAGCCCCTGTCGCAATGGTAGGCGTTGACGTGGCCAAACTCCCTCCATGCGACCCCTCGCAGAAATTGCGGAACATTTTTCCGCATTTTTGTTCGTCGCTGGGGTCGTGACGTCGTCACAGTCGCCAGGGGAACTTCTTGACGTCCAAACCTCGCGCTTCGGTTGGCAATCGATCTCCAGCGACGGAGGAGGCCACACATCGGAAATCGCATCTGACGATGGTGAACGTTGCCACACTAACGCGGAAAGACCACGTGTCGCAGGAGCATCATCCTACCCCTTAGCCGCAGGAGTAGCCCACGGGATTGGGTGAAGCACCAATCATGTTCCGTATTGATGACCCTAGCACCTGCGAAGGGACTTCAATGAGTGGAACAGCCTCACATCGGGCCTTCGTACAGATGTTCTCCTTTACAGTCCGACGGGACAACATCATCTACATGCAAATTATGCCAGTGCGATTTGCGAATGTATGCAACTGACGGCCATCAAGAAAGGCGTTGCAGAACCGTGCCCGCGGTCAGAAAAAAATTAACCCCTTCCGGATGACATACGATGGGGGATCCTCAACCCTAAACACGGGGCCGACATGATTCTTCCGATTCAGTCAATTGCATACAATCGCAAACCGCACTGGCATAATCTGAATGCCAGTGGAATAGACCGCAGTCCGACGGAATGGCAGGCAACGGACGGACTATATGGCGAAACCTTCAAACCCCAGGCAAAATGAGACACTTATGGTCTCACTTCAGGAAAATTCCATGCAAAGCGGTTCTTAAAATACTAGTTTCTGTTTCCTGTCATTTACGTACATTTGGACCACGTTTGCTTCAACTTCTCGTCGCACCGTTCCCTGCGTTGATCAAAGTCGCATGACGAGCAGGCAAAACAAAACAAAATTAATTATGATTTGAGGCATGAATAAAAGGTACTAACTTTTGTTTTACCTTATAAGCGAGATAAATGAGATGTCATCGTCGAGCGCGCTTGGGACCGGCGACACGATTGAGAAGTAAGCGCGGCCAAGAGAAACAATTGATAACAATTGCAACAGTAAGAATCGAATCAAATATCCCTAATTTAATCATTTTCCCTGAATTAAGGCTGGTTCGATCTGGGCCCTCTGATTGGCTGCGACGCTGATTCGTGCAATGATTCAGTCAAGCTGCAAAATTTCCCGCGAAAAAAAAGGGATTGTAAAGAAGGTGCTATACCTAGGCGATATCGGAAAATTCTACTCAGGGAAGAAAAATGATTTTTTTAGCCAGTGCCTCTAGCACGGAATATCTGTAAACCATTTCGGATTATGCCCGTGCCGCTTTGCATATACATTCCATCTTGTCAGTACCCGCCAAAGGTTGTATGCCCGTCGGGCAGCAAAGATACACGACCAGCCGCCAACTGCAGTACGGCAAAAATACAAAACCTATGACGATGCGGTCATCCCTAAACACCATGAGGATTTCCGTATTTACGGTCGGCTTCTCAATAAACGCATGCCATCATTAAGGGTTTATCATTCGTCAGCGGGCTAATAAAGAACCTTCTAAACATTTTGAGGGAGCATCGATCCAGCTCATTTTAAATATATTGTCGGATGAGATCCTGTTGATTATCTACTAAAGAAAAAGCAAATTGATATTAACGTAATATGATGTTGGCCCATAATTACTTCGACCGGTACTGGCCCGCCCAGGGCAAGGTGCAGGAAATGTAAGGTTTGTCCCAGCGCAGTCATTCATAACCAATTAATCTTGGTACGTTGAGTTACCACAAGAACTAAACCCTATAAATATCAACATGGTTCTGGATATAAATTTACACGTAAATACGAACGTCCATCAAGTACGGGGCCTACGCCCAAAGATTTTTTTTTTTTCCCCCCCTTGGTATCCTACCCTTTCATGTCCACAAAATGTATACCCGAAACCTCCTTCCCCCTCATAAACGATATAATACGAAGCAGGAAAACACGAGCCTGGGTGTGCTGCAAGGCCAAACCAGCCAGCGTTTTCAAAAGCTTCATGTGATAGGATACAAATGACTCGTCGTTCTCCCAATACGCTACCCGCGACACGGCAAGAAGCAAATATATGTCATCTGCTACCGCGACCAATGTTGGAAACGACCACCTAGAGACCTTCGTGTCTTAACGAACAAATGATATATTTGCACGCCTTGATGGTATGCTAACACCGGTGTAAAAATGTCTTCTTTTTGGGAGTTGGAAAGTGGGAGATGGGAGATGGAAGATGGAATATGTGAGATAGGAGTTAGGAGATGGAAAGTGGGAGATGTGGGATAAGAGATGTAAAGTGAGAGATGGGAGACGAAAGATAGAAAATGGGTATGGGAGATGGGAGATCAGAGATGGAAGATCGGAGGTGAAAAATGAGAGATGGAAGATGGGAGATGAGAGATGGGAGATGGGGGATGGGAGATGGAAAGTAGAAGATGGGAGATGGAAGATGTGAGATGGGAGACATGAGATGGGAGACATGAGATGGGAGATAGGAGATGGAAAGTGGGAGATGGGAGATAGGAGACGGAAAATGGGAGATGGGAGATGCGATATGGGAGATGAGAGATGGGAGACGGGAGATGGACAGTGGGAGATAGGAGGTGGGAAGTGGGAAAAGAGAGATGGGAAATGGAAACTAGAAGATGGGATATATGAGATGGGAGATGGGAGAGGGAAGATGGGAGACGTGAGATAGAAAGTAAGTGATGAGAGATGGGAGATGGAAGGTGGGATTTGAGTGATGGGAGATGGGAGATGAGATATGGAAGATGGGAGATGGGAGATGGGAGATAGAAAGTGGGAGATGAGAGATGGGAGATGGGAGAAAAAAGATGGAAAATGGGAGATGGGAGATAGAAACTGGGAGATGGGAGACGAGAGATGGGAGATGGAAAGTTGGAGATGTGAGATGGGAGATGGGAGATGGAAGGTGGGATATGGAAAGCGGAAGATGAGAGATGGGCGATAGAAGATGGGAGATTGGAGATGGAAAGTGAGAGATGAGAAATGAGAGATGGGAAATAGAAAGTGGGAGATATGAGATGGGAGATAGGAGATGAAAAAGGGAAGATGGAAGATGAGAGATTGGAGATGGGAAATGGGAGATGAAAAGTCAGAAATGAGAGATGTGAGCTGGGAGTTGGGAGATGAGAGATGGGAGATGGGGGATGGGAGATGGAAATTGGGAGAAGGGAGATGGAAAGTGGGAGATGGGAGATGGAAGATGGAAAGTGGGAGATGGGAGATGGTAGATGGAAAGTAGAAGATGAGAAGTGGGAGATGGTAGATGGGAGATGGGAGATGGGAGATAGTAGGAGATGGGAGATGGATAGTGAGAGTTGGAAAAATGGAAGATGGGAGATGGGAGATGGGAGATGGGTATGCGAGATGGGAGATGGGAGAAGGAAGATGGGAGACGGGAGATGGTTAGGAGAGGGGGGAGGGGGGATGGAAAGCGGGAGATGGAAAATGCAAAATGGTAGATGGGAGATGGGAGATCAGAGATGGGGAAATGGGTGATGGAAAGTGGGAAAAGGGAGATGGGAGCCGGAAGATGGGAAATAGGACATGGGAGATGGGGGATGGAAGATGGAAAGTGGGATATGGGAGATGAAAGATGGTAAATGGGAGATAGGAGATGGAAAGTGGGAGATGGAAAATGGGAGATGGAAAATGGGAGATGGAAAGTGGGATATGGGAGATGGGAGTTGGAAAAAAGGACATGGGAGATGGAAGATGGAAGATGGGAGACAAGAGATGGAAAGTGGGAGATTGGAGATGGGAGATAGGAGATGGAAAGTGGGAGAGGAGAGATGGGAGATGGAAACTGTGAGATGTGAGATGGGAGATGGAAAGTGTGAGATGGAAAGTGGGAGATGGGAGATGGGGACTGGAAAGTGGGAGATAGGAGATGGAAAGTGGGAGATGGGAGATGGAATGTGAGTGATGGGAAATAGGAGATGGGAGTTGGGAGATGGGAGATGGAAAGTGGGAGTTGAGAGATGGAAAGTGGGAGTTGGGAGATGGAAGATGGGAGATGAGAGGTGGGAGATGGAAAGTGGGAGATGGGAGATAGAAAGTAGGAGATGGGAGATTGAAAGTGGGGGGTGGGAGATGAGAGATGGAAGATGGGAGATGTGAAATGAGAGATGGAAAGTGGGAGATTGAAAATAGAAAGTTAGAGATGGGAGATGGGGAATAGAAAGTGGGAGATGGGAGATTGGAGATGGAACGTAGGAGATGAGAGATGGAAGATATGAGATTGGAGATGGGAGGTAGAAAGTGGGAGATGGGAGATGGGAGATGAGATATGGGAGATAGAAAGTGGGAGATTGATAGTGGGAGAGAGGAGATGGAAAGTGGAGGATGGGAGATGGGAGATGGGGGATGGGAGATGGAAGGTGAGAGATTGGTAGCGGGAGATGGGAGATGGGAGATGAGAAATGGAAAGTGGAAGAAAGGAGATGAGAGATGGAAAGTGGGAGATGGGAGATGGAAGATAGGAGATGGGAGATGGAAAATGGGAGATGGAAGACGGAAGATAGGATATGGAAAGTGGGCGATGGAAGATGGGCGATGGGAGATGGAAAGTGGGAGATGGGAGATGGAAATTAAAGCTCCGGTATACATTTGAAAGGAGGGGTTCAAAATCCTTAGGAACTTGAAAAGTTGCCCCAAAACTGTGAGACACACTGACAAACCCTAAACCCCGTTGACAAATGTATACTGCCGCTTTAAGAGATGGGAGATGGGGGATGAGAGATGGGAGATGGGAGATTGGAGATGGGAAATGGAACATGTGAGATAGGAGATGGAAAGTGGGAGATGGGAGATGGAAAGTGGGAGATGGAAGATAAGAGATGGGAGATAGAAAATGGGAGATGGGAGATGGGAGATGGAATGTGGGAGATGGGAGATGGAATGTGGGAGATGGGAGATGGAAAGTGGTAGACGGGAGATGGACGATAGGTATAGAATGTGGAAGATTGGATATGGGAGATGGGAGATGGAAAGAAGGAGATGGGAGATGGAAGATGAGAGATGAGAGATGGGAGATGGAATGTGGTTAATAGAACATGTGAGATGGGAGATGGAAAATGGGAGATGAGAGGTGAGAGATGGGAGATGGGAGATGGGAGGTAGAAAATGGCAGATGGGAGATGGGAAGTGGTAGATGGTAGATGGGCGATAGGAGATGAAATGTGGGATATGGGAGATGAGAGATGGGAGATGGAAAGAAAGAGATGGGAGATGGAAGATGAGAGATGGAATGTGGATTATGGATCATGGGAGATGGGAGATGGGAGATAGAAGAAGAAAAATGGGAGATAAGAGGTAAGAGATGGGAGATGAGAGATGGGAGATGGGAGATGGAAGATGGCAGATGGGAGATGGAAACTGGGAGACGGGAGATGGAAAGTGTGAGATCCGAGACGGAAGTTGTGAAATGGAAGATGGAAAGTGGGAGATGGGAGATGGAAGATGAAAGTGGGAGATGGGAGATTGAAAGTGGGTGATGGGAGATGGGAGATAAGAGATTGAAAGTGGGAGATGGGAGATGGAAAGTGGGAGGTGGGAGATGGAAGATGGAAAGTGGGAGATGGGAAATAGGAGATGGAAAGTGGGAGATGGGGGGTGGAAAATGGAAGATGGGAAATGGAAAGTGGGAGATGGGAGATGGGATATGGGAGATGGAAAGTGGGAGATGGGAGATGGGCGATGAGATGTAAAGTTGGAGATGGAAGATGAGAGATGTAAAGAGAGAGATGGGAGATGAGAGATGGGAGATGGAAGATGGAATGTGGGTGTCAAAATAGTATATAGTGTTAGGAGCCATAGCTAGGAGAGTCCTAGCTAGGCAAGAGACAGTTTAGGCAAAAGAAGAGGGTTTTCACTAGCAGCAATGAGGATACATATAGCAAACCCTAGATGGGTTGTACTCGCTACAGAGCACCCCACTACAGGCTAGAGAATAACATTCTGACACACCCACATAGCCAAAGTGGGGTGTAATCAGCAGAGCAAACAAAGCAGTACAAGCTCAGGGTGGATCACAATGTCACCACACATTCTGAGCACAAGTTCAAGAAGCAATAGTTTAAAGTTCACAATTATGAGCAAAGCTAGTGGTAGTCACAACGGGCAAGTGAGGAGGAGGAAAGAGACTATGAGAGGAGAGGAGGTAGTGGGCGGCAGCTGAAGCTGCTGGCACACGGCGCAACTGGAGCAACTGGCACACGGGCAACTGGAGCAACTGGCACACTGGCAACTGGAGCAACTGGCACACGGGCTACTGGAGTAACTGGCTCCGCGGCTAAAAGTAGCGGCAGACGAGCAACGGACTCACGGGCGACTGGAGCAACGGGCTCACGGGCGACTGGCGCAACGGGCTCACGGGCGACTGGCGCAACGGTCTCACGGGCGACTGGAGCTGCTGGCTTGACGGCGGCCACCCCCTTCAACCTCCCCAAACTATCCCACTCCCCCTAACACACACCCGCTGCTACACCGCTAGCTCCACTCCCCTTTCACCCCCCCCTTAGTACCACTCCGTCGGCTCCAACAGGTCCACCCCCCCTCAGCGGCAGCTGCAGCACAGGGAGACGGAGGAGGAGGAGGAGCAGGGAACGGCACTCAGAAGCTGCACCCCCATACCCCCCACCCCCAAACCCTAATCCAGGAGAACGGGCAGAAGGAGGGGTGGGGCGCCTTCAGAAGCACGGGGGACAGCGGGGAGGACAGGGGCAGCGACGACCGGGCCGCCCACGGGCTTGGCACAGCCTCCCGAACCGCGCGCAGGCGGTCCGAGCCGCGCGCGGGCCTGGCGCAGCCTGTACGGGCCGCGCGCGGGCCTGGCGCAGCCCGTACGGGCCGCGCGCCGGCTGTACGGGCCGCGCGCAGGCCACGACGGGCGACGGGGGGCGACGCGCGGGTCCCCGTCGCCCGTCGCAGCGCCTCCCGGGGGCGACGCGCCGAGTGACGGGGCAGAAACCCGCCGCGCGCCTCGGGGCACACGGCGGGCAGAGAACCGCCGCACGCCTCGGGGCGCACGGCGGGCAGAAAACCGCCGCGCGCCTCGGGGCGCACGGCGGGCTGAAAACCCTAATTTCGACGCCGCGCACCACGGGGCGCGCGGCGGACAGGGAGTAGCAGTAGCAGCGGAAGCAGTGAAGTGGGCCCACAGGCCAGGAACGTTAAGCTCTGATACCATGTCAAAATAGTATGTAGTGTTAGGAGCCATAGCTAGGAGAGTCCTAGCTAGGCAAGAGACAGTTTAGGCAAAAGAAGAGGGTTTTCACTAGCAGCAATGAGGATACATATAGCAAACCCTAGATGGGTTGTACTCGCTACAGAGCACCCCACTACAGGCTAGAGAATAACATTCTGACAGTGGGAGATGGGAGATTGAAAGTGGGAGATGGGAAATAGGAGATGGGAGATGAAAAGTGGGAGATAGAAAGCGGGAGATGGGAGATGGGAGATGGGAGTTGGGAAATGGGAGATGGGAGATGGAAAGTGGGAGATGGGAGATGGGAGATAGAAGAGGAAGATGGAAGATGGGGGGTGGAAAGTGAAAGATGAAAAATTGGAGATGGGATATGGGAGATGGAAAGTGGGAGATAAGAGATGGGCGATGGGAGATGGGAGATGGGAGATGTAAAGTGGGAGACGGGAGATGAGAGATGGGAGATGGGGGATGAGAGATGCGAGAAGAGTGCGGTGATAACTCTAGCAACGGGAGCTAGTCTACGGGGTAGGCACGGGGTAGGAGTGATCTCTGCGTTCGTTCCTTAGTCGTTTGCTTGTGTTCTCTCTACGCACACATTCACTAGGAGAATTGGTTAGAGTTTCACTAGCAAAAGTTGGCAACAAAGGTTCAGATTGATGGCAACAACATTGGCTAGGTTGACTGCATCAGAGCTAGCAAGCATGCATGTCGACTACCAGCGCAGCACGGTCGACCGCGTTCCAGCACGACATGGTCGACCGCGCTCCAGCAGTGCAAAGTCGCGGCCTGCCAATGATGCAAGTCGACGGCGTGCCAACGCTGCAGCAAGGCGGCTGCACAGCGTTGCACACGCAGGACAGCAGCGCACCCGCTTCGCAGATGCACGCAGATGATTGGCGTGCTGTGCCGCGTCACCCGCACAGCGCAGAGCACCAGGTCGTCCACGTGCTAGCAACTGCACCTGATCAGCCACGTCGACCTCAGGATACCACCACCGAGGTCGGCTTCGCAAGAACCACCTGGGCGACCGTCGCACTCCTCCACAGACTTCGTCGCCCTGGTTACTTGGTCAACCTGGAAACCCTCCCAGGTGGTGTTGGCGACCACCAGGTCGGTGTCGACCACCACCAGCCGACTTCACCAAGTCGGCCACTCCCCAGGTTGGCGTCACCATGTCGGCCACTTCCCCAGGTCGACCTCCCGAAGTCGGCGCCCTCAAGTCGGCGCCAACTTCCAGGTTAACGAGCCCCATTGTCGGCGGCATTGCAGTGGCCCCGTGCAGGCCGACCAAACCCGTCGATCAGCTCGCCCAAGTCGGCGTCGCCCACTGCTGCAAGTCGACTGTCTCTCTTGATACCCTAACACGAAGTCGGCTCCGCCCAAGCGAGGACGGGGCCAATACTTAACTCCCGGTGACAAAGGGAGATGGAAGATGAGAGATGGAAATAAAAAGATGGGAGATGGAAAGTGGGAGATGAGGGATGGAAAGTGAGAGATGAGAGATGCAAGATCGGAGATGCGAGATAAGAGATGAAACGTTGGAGATGGGAGATGGTAGATGGAAATTAGGAAATGGGAGATGGATAGTCGGAGATGGGAGATGAAAAGTGGGAGATGGGAGGTGAAAAGTGGGAGATGGGAGATGGAAAGTGTGTAATGGGAGATGGGCAATGGGAGATGGGGGATGGGAGATGGGGGATGGGAGATGGGATATGGGAGATGGAAGATGGGAGATGGAAAGAAGAAGATGGAAGATGGAAGATGGAAAGTAGGAGATGGGAGATGGAAAATGGGAAATGAGAGATGAGAGATGGAAAGTGGGAGAGATGGTAGGTTGGAGATGGGAGATGGAAAGGTGGGAGACGAGACATGGAAACTGGGAGATGGGAGATAGAAAGTGGGATATGGAAGATGGAAGTTGGGAGATGGAAAGATGGGAAACGGGAGATGGAATCTGGGAGATGGGAGATGTACCGTATGGCCCCGGATATAGGCGCCGTCCGATTAAAGGCGCCGGCGCTTATATATGGAGCATGGCGCTTATGGTCGTTCCTCAATTATAAGCGCCCCCCCAAAAAATCCTATACTTATTATAAGCGCACGTACAGTTTTTACTTGAATTTTTTGTTTAAAACAGTAGCGAATTTCATTTTTGCAGCGAGTCCAAAATCATGGTCGCTTTGTTTGACTCGCGAAGACCTGACTGGCTGCGCGTCCAGTCAGGATGTGCTGGCATACTTGCAGAATGGCGCGAATTCGCCCGTGTGCAGGAAGCAGAATCGCTTTCGAACGATTCTGCTTTGTGACGCTATATTGTTTCGACTCGGTTGAAGTAGCAACAATGAAAGGTAGAACTTGGTACCCTAAAAGTATGAAACTGTATTTGTCGTCATTATATAAGCACCGGCGCTTATGGCCGTTTCTCAATTACAAGCGCCCCCCCTCAAAAAAATGAATTTACTATAAGCACATATGCGCTTATATCCGGGGTGATACGGTAAATTGGGAGATGGGAGATGGAAAGTGGGAGATGGGATATGGGAGATGTGTATGTGATGCTGATATTCACATCCTAACGAAGAACGATGCTGATTGTGAGCCTAGGTATGTGATGTGATTGAATGGGGAACATGAATAACAGATTTGCGATGTACGGAAGCTGAGTTGTTCTTTGTAGATATGATGTTGGTTTCCGGAGTGTACATATGTGTCGTAAAGAGTGATGGTGAAAGTGAGTTTGTCTTTCTTGGCGTGCTTTGGGCGTACTTGAGTGTTGGTATGGGTAGTGATGTTAACACTTTTAGTTTTGCCGGATTTGATTAAAACCGAAGTATAGAATAGTGAACCCCGTCCCAGCTTGAAAGGTGTCAAGATAGTAAGGACAGTGAGAAGCCATAGCTAGGGTTGACCTAGCTAGGCAAGCAAGAAATGAACAAAGGAGTTGTTGCACTAGCAAGAATGGGGATACAAATAGCAAACCCTAGAAGGGTTGTACTCGCTATAGAGCACCCCACTACAGGCTACAGCATAATATTCTGACACACCCCCATAGCCAAAGTGGGGTGTAATCAGCAGAGCAAACAAAGCAGTACAAGCTCAGGGTGGATCACAATGTCACCACACATTCTGAGCACAAGTTCAAGAAGCAATAGTTTAAAGATCACAATTATGAGCAAAGCTAGTGGTAGTCACAACGGGCAAGTGAGGAGGAGGAAAGAGACTATGAGAGGAGAGGAGGTAGTGGGCGGCAGCTGAAGCTGCTGGCACACGGCGCAACTGGAGCAACTGGCACACGGGCAACTGGAGCAACTGGCACACTGGCAACTGGAGCAACTGGCACACGGGCTACTGGAGTAACTGGCTCCGCGGCTGAAAGTAGCGGCAGACGAGCAACGGACTCACGGGCGACTGGAGCAACGGGCTCACGGGCGACTGGCGCAACGAGTTCACGGGCGACTGGCGCAACGGTCTCACGGGCGACTGGAGCTGCTGGCTTCACGGCGGCCACCCCCTTCAACCTCCCCAAACTATCCCACTCCCCCTGACACACACCCGCTGCTACACCGCTAGCTTTACTCCCCCTTCACCCCCACCTTAGTACCACTCCGACGGCTCCAACAGGTCCACCCCCCCTCAGCGGCAGCTGCAGCACAGGGAGACGGAGGAGGAGGAGGAGCAGGGAACGGCACACAGAAGCTGCACCCCCATACCCCCCACCCCCAAACCCTAATCCAGGAGTACGGGCAGAAGGAGGGGTGGGGCGCCTTCAGAAGCACGGGGGACAGCGGGGAGGACAGGGGCAGCGAAGAACGGGCCGCCCACGGGTCTGGCACAGCCTCCCGAACCGCGCGCAGGCGGTCCGAGCCGCGCGCGGGCCTGGCGCAGCCCGTACGGGCCGCGCGCGGGCCTGGCGCAGCCCGTACGGGCCGCGCGCCGGCTGTACGGGCCGCGCGCAGGCCACGACGGGCGACGGGGGGCGACGCGCGGGTCCCCGTCGCCCGTCGCAGCGCCTCCCGGGAGCAACGCGCGGTGTGACGGGGCAGAAACCCGCCGCGCGCCTCGGGGCGCACGGCGGGCAGAGAACCGCCGCGCGCCTCGGGGCGCACGGCGGGCAGAAAACCGCCGCGCGCCTCGGGGCGCACGGCGGGCTGAAAACCCTAATTTCAACGCTGTGTACCACGAGGCGTGCGGCGGACAGGGAGTAGCAGTAGCAGCGGAAGCAGTGAAGTGGTGGGCCCACAGGACAGGAGCGTAACCGCTCTGATACCATGTCAAGATAGTAAGGACAGTGAGAAGCCATAGCTAGGGTTGACCTAGCTAGGCAAGCAAGAAATGAACAAAGGAGTTGTTGCACTAGCAAGAATGGGGATACAAATAGCAAACCCTAGAAGGGTTGTACTCGCTATAGAGCACCCCACTACAGGCTACAGCATAATATTCTGACAAAAGGGTGTTGCGGAGTGGGTTTGCAAAACACTGTTTCAAACTTTTCGTGTGTGCAGATCGAACTAATTTCATGTTGGCTTTCGCCAAAAACGAAAATGTTGCATGTTGCACAAAGGCGCTCGTCGATGGTGCCATAATAGAGACGACCGTCAACGCAATGTACTTGTTACGGAGTGGAGATGGTACATTGATTTATAGTGGACAAGCTGCATGAAGCCACTGTTGAGAAGGAAGTTGTGCAGATGTTGCTACCAGAGCTGCGGGGCCTGTTTATTTCCGTAGAGGTTCTTTTACAGAGAGGTTCTTTACAAGTTTATCTCTAAACTGCTGTGTAGGAATTGAATAACGTGTAGTGTTGAAAAGAGTCTTTTAGATTCTGGATCCCTGAAAGCTTTCAGGAACAGTTTCTCAGGTGCCCGCAGCCACGATTCAGCCGTCTATCTCCGTCCCACTCACTGACTCATTTTCGGGGTATAAGTTAGAGTCAGCTAATGGTCGCTGAACTGGCCGTTGAGACGGCGGTGGCTGGCATAGGAGCGTTACTCATATGATGTTTCCCGAGAATACCCTGCTTAGCTTTCAGGCAATGGTGTTGGTCAGTTTGAGGTGTCATTCCTCTTATACTGTGGATCTTACAGGATCGGCTATTGTAGAATCCGGAGTTTTGGTTCATAGGCAGAACAGTCCATAGGCAGTTCTTAGGCGTTTTCGAAGAATCCGCCGCCCACTTCGAGGCGCTGGCTCTGATCAGGTATTGGTTTCGGAGTTATTTTTGCAAGGTGTTTTTTATAGAATTAGCTTTTATCTGTTTCACCCAAGTATTGCTTCCTGACCACGTAGAACTATCGCTGATGGTTGCGCGGGTACGGGGCGGGTTTGACGCGCGTTTTTTCTTGTTAACCTGGAAATTTGGGTGGCTGGGGCGCGCGATGCAATGTTTGTAATGGGGAAGAGCGCAGGGTAGCGAAGAGGTAACGGGGAAAAGCGCAGGGTAGCGGAGAGGTAAGGGGGAAAAGCGCAGGATAGCGGAGAGGCAAGGGGAAAAGTGCGGAGGTTTTTGTGAGCCCTTTTAGAAGTTTGTCTGGGTGGGACGCGCAATGCGGCGTTAGTGGTGCTGCTGGGTCGGGGAAGCGGGGAGAGCACGTTTGCTTCCAAAAAGCTTCGCACGTGGCTACATTTTTATGACATTTGTTGTAAACAAAATACGCGGATATTTTTGGCTTTCCCTTTAGCAATGTCCCCCTTTTCTTTCCCCACCCTTTGCCTCACTCTTCCACCATTTCCGCCTCCCCTCTTTCGCTCCCCCCCCCTCCCAGCATGTCCGCCCTTTCCCCCAAGCGGTGGCGCGTGGGGGAGAGGGTGGAGGTTTCCCGCCATGGGGCGGGCCTTCAGGGGGGATGGTTCACTGCCGTGCTGCTGGCGGTAGACAGAGGCGCGCAGACGGGTTCAGTGCGGTACGAGGAGATGATGGAGGCCGATGGGGTGACCCGGCTGAGTGAACACGTCAGCTTGGATCAGATCCGCCCCGTGCCACCTGGCATGGAAGGAGACGACCCTGCCACGTGGGACGAGGTAGATGGGTTATTTTGAAGGGGATTTTTTTTTTTTTAGGGGGGGAGGCATGGTTCTAATTTGAATTCTCGCTGACATCTTTCTAGCTAAACATTCATTCCTTATTCTTGCTGTTTTTCCCCCTTACCCTTTTCTCACCTTCCCCTCCTTTCCCCCATTTTCGCCCTGTCCTTCCCTTCCCACTCTCCCTCACCTTCTTCCCAGGGCCATGCAGTGGAGGCTTGGCACAACAACGCCTGGTGGATCGGCACCATCCTCGGCCGAACCACGCCCGAACCTGACTCTCCCGGCGCCGCACCTGGCTCTAGGCTCGGCACTGAGGCTGAGGTGCTGGCGTTCCGAGTGTGCTTGCAGGGATCAGAGGAGCAGAAGGTGTTTCTGGCCCGTGACCTCCGCACAAGTATGGACTGGCTGCAGGGCGAGTGGATATCTGGCAAGCATTTACCTGCTGCTACAGCTGTTACTGTTACAGCCGCTGCTGCTTCTGTTGCAGCTCCTGCTGGCGACATTGTGACTGCTGCTGCTGGTTCCAATGGAATGATGGGTGGTGCCTGTGAGTCAGCGTGTCCTCATGCTCTACCGGATGCTGCAACTGCACGTATTGGTGATTCTTCAACGGAAGCTGTAACTGATCCATCCGATGCTGCAGGTATGGCGGCTGCTGCTGCAGTGGAAGGTGAGGTCGTAATGGGGGAACAAGCGACAGCTTTTGAGGCGCGTCGCAAGACATCAGGGGCCGAGGCTGAGGTGGGGGTTGAGGTTGTTCTGAGGGAAGGATCGGGAGCAGGCAGAGAGGCAGAGGAGGTAGACGAGGTGGCAGCAGCAGCACCAGCAGAGGCTGCAGCAGCAGAAGCAGCAGCACCAGATTCAGAAGCAGTAGCAGCAGAGGACAGAGAAGGGATTTCAGCAGCAGAACGAGCAGGGGAGACAGCAGAAAGAGGTGCAATACTGATTGGTGTGAGTGTGGGTGATGGTGCTGATTGTGACGGAAGTGAGGGAGGAGTTGGCAGAGGGGATGGTGAAAAGAGGGATGGTGGGGCGAATACTGGAATGAACGAGAAGGGTGGAGAGGAGGGTGGAGATGAGAAGGGAGGGGAGGGTGTAGATGAGAAGGGAGGGGAGGGTGTAGATGAGAAGGGAGGGGAGGGTGTAGATGAGAAGGGAGGGGAGGGTGGATATGAGAAGGGTGAGGAGGAGAAGTGCCAAGGCAGTGAGGAAGAAGGGAAAAAGGTTACTGGTCTAGCCACAATTCTTGGCAGCAAAGCAGGCATCTATGCGCTCTCATTTGGTTCAGTGGAAGGGGAGGGGGTTAGGCAAGGAGTGGAAGAGGAGGGGCCGGGCCAAGGTGGGGGCTTGAAACCAGACGAGGGGGGTGGGCGTGAGCGCTCGTCAGCAGATGGCACCTGTCAGAGTAACCCCTCCCAGGATGACCCATGGGATCTGAGTGCTGCAGATGCTGCTGTCAGTGCTGCCACTGCTCCTGCATTTGTGGTTTACAAGCGGAGAAAGACGGTTCAGGGATGGCTGGGAACGAACCCGGCAGGCAGCAAGGTAGAGTTGCACACACTCAAGGGGATTTTTGAGGTGGAGGAGAATGAGACGGAGGTTGAGAGCGGTGGTGGTGTGAGATCCGGGAGTGGGGATGGTAAGAGTGCAGTTGGTGGGAAGGTGAGGAAGAGGGAGGGGCTTGTGCGGCAGTGCAAGGGAAAGAGAGGGGGAGAGCAGAGGCGATTAGTAGACGGTAGAGACGGAGGAGGAGGGAGAGAAGGTGTTTTGAAGGCCACCGCACATGTAGCTAGCAGCAATCCGCCTTCCACCCCCAATGCCACGTTGAAATCACCTGCTCTATTGAAATCACCTGATCTGCTGAAAACACCTGATCTGCTGAAAGCATCTGCTGCACATCTCACCACTCCCACAGTACCACCAGCCACTCCTGCTATTGGCACACATGCCATTGGTGCCCCTGCTGTTGGTGCTCCTGCCACCCCTGCAACCATGCCTGCAACCCCCATGGTGGCTGGGGAAAAGCTGCGGGGGCAGCGGGTCCAACTGAAGGGCCAAGTGGGAGGCCAAGTGGGAGGCCAAGTGCAGGACCAGTTGCAGGGGCAACTGGCGAAGGCGGCTTCTGAAACGCCTCAGGACAGGCGAGGAGCAGGAGAAAGGTTAGGTGGTGGGAGGAGCAGTGAGGACGTGGATGATGGGGAGGAGGAGGTGGAGGAGGAGGAGGAGGTGGAGGAGGTGGAGGAGGTGGGAGAGGAGGTGGGGGAGCAGAACTTGGCAGGTGAGGGAGTGGTGGTGGTGGTGGGGAGTGAGGATGACGGAGTGGAGGCGGTGGGGGAAGGGTGTGGGGGAAAAGGTGGAATGGAGGTGAAAGGGAGTGGGGCGAGGACAGGAGATGAGATAAAGCTGGAGGAGGTGGAAGGGAGGAAGGTTCTTGATGATGGTGATGATGCTTATGATGGGGATGAGGATGATGATGCATATGCTGATGATGGTGATGGTGACGATGATGTGGTGGAGGTGGTGGGGGAGGAGGGGTGTGTGAGCATAGTGCGGCAGGGACCAGCAGCAGCAGCAACAGCGATGGGGTATCATGTCTCGGTGACCTCGCCATCCGCACTCACCACCGCAGCAGGCCGAGCCAATGTGTCTGGACATGGGCATGCACATGGACACGGACACGGGTCAGCAGGGCTTACAGACAAGGCACGTGCAAGAGCACATGTGAGCTCACATACAGGACTCGCAGGGGCGTATACGGCAGCACACGCACAAGCACATGCAACATCACATGCACCCCATGCCCCAGTAACTCCTGCGAATGCTGGTAACCGTGTTACCACATCAGCGCGGGTGTTGTGTTCCGAGCAGCACATAGGCGGAGTGAAGCGGCAACGCTTCTTTGGCTCCTGGCACCGCCAGGGCCCTCTCTTTCAAGACACTCACACTCACACAGGGATGGAGGGCCTTGCAGTGCACCGCGAGGGCCCTCTCTTTCAAGACACTCACACTCACACAGGGATAGATGCCCATGCCGTACCAAGGATGGTCCATCATGCTATCTCTGGTTTGGCTGAGGCGAATGAGCAGTATAGGCTGTCTACAGGATCGCTCTATAGAGAGGATACATTGGGTTTGGCCCATGGGGAGGGGAGAGGGGGCAGTGGAGTGGAGGCTGTAGCAGAGACGGCGTATGGGGGTGTGTTGGATGCGCTGTGGGTGCAGGGAGGGGGGCAGGGGATAACGTGGGATAAGGAGGTGTTGCTCACAGACCTGCGTAGGGCTTTAAGTATCTCGAATGACCAGCACTCTCGGCTGCTTGCTGCTCTGCTGTCACGGAGTGGGGTGCGAGATGCCAGCTGGTGATTTGAGTTAGCGGTGTCTCTGATGAAAGACTTGCATTCCTTTACCGGCACTTGTGTGTGCATGTGTTGCTCTGCTGTCAGAAGTGGGGCTCTGTGTGTCTGAAGTTGCTGCTGATTGATGCAGGCACTGGTAGTGAAGCTTTCCATATACATGATTTGTCATATACACACTCACTCACACACACACACTCACAAAAAAATAACGATATTTGTAAGGTACCTATCTGATCGTAGTGAATCTGTGATTGAGCAGGGTCGGGGATGGCAGGTCTAAGGAAAAAAATGTTTTTGGGCATTTTCTTTCCACGTGGCTAGATCGGATTGTTGTCGTGCGATCCTTGGCCCTTGATAACTTTTGCCTTTCGACGAACCCTTGGGCCTTACGCAGGCCGCCACGTGGTGTCGTCTTTCTGTTAATTGGTCAAATTCCGCCATGCCACAGCGCCGACGCGTCACTAACGAATTCTATCTGTGCGATCCACCCAACAAATCTTTACGCGCGTGTGTGTCAGAAGGCAAAAAGTCCCGCGAAACGAACCTAGGAAGCTCCGCACAGCGCAACCCCCCCGCCTGCAACTCCTCCCTGTTTGCTTCCCCCAGGCTTGCGCTCCGCAATCTCCCCGCCCCCACCCCAAAGCTCTCGGGGAACCTCGGTTCTTTGAGGCTTGCTTGCAGAAGTCGGAGAACTCGAGAGTCGTCCCATCCTGTTGCCTTCACGTTTGTTCAGGGGGATTGTGCAGTCATGTGAGGCACGACCCACAAAGACTTCGCGAATGCTGAACGGGAGCCCGAAATGTTTTGCGAACACAGTTCACGATTTCAAAAGAGATCGCGAAGCACTTCGTGAACGACATAGATTGTTGTAGAAAAATCCCGAGGACCTACACCTGCTTGACCCACTCACAGACACACGTTGCCCTAGATATCATCTTCCCTCCCACCACTTACTTTTCCCGGATTCATCACCTGGTCGTTTGTTGCTGATCTAGTTCATAGTGTCGTTCGGTATTGTCCAGGGTGTGGAGGCCACTCACCTCTTGGTGCGTAGCAAATTCGATGCGCTTTGCTCCTACGGATTCGCATATGATCGTATTAGCAACCGATCCTATCCTAAAGTCATCGTCATACTTGGTTAACAAGCAATACTTCGTCCGAACTTCACTTTGTTGAATCAGGGTTGTGTCGTTCCATAATTTGTTTAGCCAATGCACCTTTCTCCCTTCAGGAAGGATCCTCGTCCGCGTTCTCGTATTGCCGTGGAGCCTTCACGCGCATGACGATAGGATGAGCATCTGATGCAGCTGCTTCAATCCTTTCCTCGGGCCCTTTCTGCGGGCGATCAGTCATGGTCCGTTTCTTTCCTCACTCGTTGTCTGTTTGTCTGTTTCTTCACGATGAGCTTGCTTCCTTCGTTGTTGTCAATATATCTCGGCATTAAATCAGGGTTGGTTACTATCTTGCAGAGAAGCTGTCGCTATGAACGTTTTTTCGAAGAAGGTTAGCTTGATGCGTCAGCTGGTTTAGTTCTCGTGTACCTTCGTGTGTTCATAAAATTCCCGAAGGTCTTCTGCTCGTCGATCTAAACAGTCCTCAACGATTCATCATCAGGAACAGTCATGCTCATGTCCAATTTCCTCCGCACAGAAGTTCTCCAATTGCTCAATCATTCGGTCCTTTTCCCTTCCTGATGCTATTTTTCGGGTTTCCCCAACACCCCAACAGGCGTGCATGAGTGGCGTAGCACCGCTGGCAGCAGCATCAGCACCAGCGTTAGCCACAGTATCAGCATCAGCATCAGCATCAACAAACTCAACATCCTCCCTCTGCGTTCGCCCGAAACTTTCTTCGCACGCTCTCTCCACCACTGCATTCCGCTCGCTCTCCGCCACCCCCGCCACCGCTACCACAGCTGCAACGGCAGCCAAATCCAGCCGTCTGCTGTACACGCTCCGCCCGTCCTCGCCCCCTAGGCAGCGCTCCCCTCCCCGCCTTCCCACGGCTGCTGCTGCTCTCTACAGCACAGGGCATGCCCTGGACGGCTCCCCTCGTCTCCGATCCGCAGCTGCTGCCTCTGCTGCTGGCCGCAGCCTGTTCCTGGGACAGAGGTGAGACGCGGCTCATGGTTGCTTTCAGAGGCTGCAACTTTCACTTTATGCTTCCAGAAAAGCCGTGTTGCGCTGTTTGACGTTGTAACTTGTTATTTCCCGCGTTGTACGTGCTTCCTGCAGCTTCGTGCGCTGTGAATTTGCCACTGTGTTTTAGCTTACGTGATATTAGGTGGAGTGTGCGAACTGGCTGTTGATGCCAAGTCTGTTCCTTCCTTCCGTTCTTTCTTTCTTTGTGCATGCGACACGCCCCTCTTTCCGCGACATGGATGTTTGTGCACCACACATCGCCAGGAGCTTGATCCTGGGTCAGCCTGGGAAAAGGTCTCCACCCACGTTGGACTTCAGAAGGCTTCGAATCGCAAACGAGGTAACGTCTCCGTCATCAAATCGCTCAAGCTGAATGGTCTCCGTCGTGGGGACGACTTTTCAGTCTCCAAAAAAAATAAGTCATGTTCATTCATTCATTGCTCTTGCGGAACTTGATGACACCATGGTAAGCCACCATGCGCCCGATCAAGGGCGTCGTGTTAAGCCCGTCGCATCCCTTTTTACGAATTCCCTCCAAAGACCCGCTTCGCTGCCTCACCTCCACCTCCCCTCCACTTCCCTCCCCTCGCCTCCGCTCCCAGCAGGCGGGACCAGCAGAGAGCGCTACATCGGACGCCAATGGCACTGCGCTGAGCCCCACTGCGTCCCCCGAGGACACCATCCAGGCGCTCAAGGCGTCCCTCGCCGCCGCAGAGGAGGCCGCAGCCAGCGCGCTGCAAGCCAAGGAGCTCGCTCTAGAAGCAGTAACCGTGGCGGAAGCAAAGGTCGAAGCCATGTCTGCTCAGATGGTCCTGACCACGGAAGAGGCGGTTAATGAGGTAGAGGCGGCTAAGGAGAAGTTTAAAGAGGAGGTAGCGAGGCTGCAGCGGGAGAAGGAGGAGGTGGAGCAGCAGCTAGCGCAGGCTAAGCAGGAGGGGATTGATTTGGCGATGAAGGTAGAGCAGATGGCGGCGCTGGCAGTGCAGGAGCAGACTCAGGCCGTGGCGGAGGACGCGCGGCTCAAGATCGCCGCGGCCAAGGCGGAGGCGGCAGATCTGGCCGCGCAGATGGAGGAGAGGATCAGGCTCGCTGCGGATGAGGCTGCTGCTGCTGGTAGGCCTTGCCGTGCTTGCGTTTTGTCTGTCTTTATGTGACGTGCGGCTTGAGTAGGCTCAAATTGCTGCAACATTCTTCTTCTCCACCCCTCCTGGCTTCTGTGGCTCATGTCAACTGATCCTTCCCTATTCCGCTATGCCCTCTCCCTCGGCTGTCTGCCTTTTTTGTCCCCCTCCCTACGCCTCTGTCCCTGCCCCTGCCCCTCCATGTCCCCCTGCCTTTCCCCCTGTCGCTCCTTCTGCCCCTCCCCCTGTCCCTGCCCCTCCCTCCGGCCCCTTGGCCTGCCAGTGATCGAGGAGGCGAAGGCAACGATAGAGGACGCGATAGCAGCTGCGGACATCGCCAAGGAGCAGGCAAGGTCGGCGGAGGCGGCGCTGCAGGAGCGTTTGGATGTCTTGGACCGCCTGGGGCACGCGGAGGTGGCGCTCATGCGCTCCGAGGAGCAGCGCACGGCGCTGCAGCTGAAGCTGGAGCAGGCGGAGAGTGAAAAGGAGACCCTGCGGATGGAGATCAAGGTGGGAGATGGGAAAGGGTGGAGGTTTCGGGGTTTTGGGAGGGCGAGGGGGCTGATTTGGGTTTCAAGATGAGAGTTTGGGCGTTGCTGAGGCAGCTGCTGAGTGATATCGAGTCATCTTGATTGTGCGTTTTCTCCCCTTTGTAACGACCTTTTCCTGCACCCTGATTTGAGGCGACCTCCCACCCCCGCACACCTGTACCCACCCATGTTCAGGCGGCCATTGCGCGTGCGGAAGCTGCGGAGTCGCGCATAGTGTCAACGCAGGCAGCAGTGGCGGAGATCCAGGCGCTGGCTGAGAGGACGGCCAAGGAGAGAGAGGACGCCACTGAGAGGGCGCTAGAGGCCATGCGGGTGAGTGAACTCAGCGGTATGAGCTCACGCGTGAGGGTGGGATGACATGCGGGTGAGTCAACATGCAATGAGTTGACACGGGGATGGGCGAACATACGCAACACGTGGGTGATCTGACTGGTTAATGTGGGACACCCACGTGGGATGAGCAGCAGTGGGGTGAGCTCATTTGCGGGTGGGTGTATGACATGCCGGCGAGTTAGGGGTGGTTGCGTGCTCGATTGTGTTGAAATATGTCTGCCCCCCTCTGTCCCTACCTCTGCAACATTTTCAGCCTTCTTGCCCTTCTCCCCCTTCCCCCACTTCCCCCCACATCCTCCGAATTCTCAGTTGGCCTCAGAGGGCAGGAAGAAGGCAGCAGCACTGGTGTACAAGGCACGCAGAGAGTTCTTAATGCGCTCACATGTGCTGCTTCCCCTCCTTTACCCTCCCCCTCCCCACAACCTCTTTGTTCTCAGCTGGCCTCAGAGGGCAGGGAGAAGGCGGCAGCACTGGCGTACAAGGCGGAGACGGAGAGTCTGAGGGCGGCAGCCATGGCAGCACAGAAGGCGGACAAGGTCAAGGACCAGGCTGTGGCACGCCGCTTCGCTGCGCTGCAGAGGAGCCTGGCGGCCGCCGAGGAGAGCACGAGGAAGTGGAGGGAGCGGTGCCTGGCAGTGGAGGAGCTGTTTGCCCTGGTGAGTTGCTTTTTCAGCTGTCGTTTTGGGGAGTTTGACGCTGCAGTACCTGGTGCGTTCTGGCAGACGGGTCCAGGAGGGAGAAGCCCTTGTGGCTCATCTCAACGCTTTCTAATCTTCCCCCCTGCACCCTTTCCCTCACGCCCTTTCAGGCCAAATCGCGTGGGCTGGATGCTGTGAAGGAACCGTCTGCGCCTGCCCCTGCTGTTCCGGCTGTTCCCGCTGCGCCTGTGGAGGCGGAGGTTGGCGAAGCGGTGGCGCGCGGGCGCATGGACGTGATGCTGGGGACGCAGTCGGAGAGGTGGCGCATTCTGGCCGACGGGCCCCGGAGGGAGCGCCCCGAGTGGCTGCAGCGCAAGACGCTCACGAGCACCCCACTGCCATCGCTGCCTATCTCTGTGGAGCTGGAGAACGTGCAGGCTGCTGTGCCTCTAAAGCTGCCCACTCCTGATGACGTGTGGTCGATTGCTCTGCACAAGGTGAGATGATGCAATGGAGGGAAGAGGTAAGGCACAGTTGGCAGCACTGGTGTATTATGTGTGAATTTGTTGAACTGAATACCTGCAAACCACACCCAACTTAATACCTTCAAACCGCGTCCAACTGATTACCTGCAAACCGCACCCAACTCAAGTGGCAGACGACAAGTACACCAAGGAGGCGGAGGTGAAGGAGATCGAGGAGAAGCGCAAGGATCTGAAGCGCGCCTCTCTCCTCTCAGTTCTTCATTTTTCTCTCCCTGATTTCTCTCATCTCTCCCCACTGATCCCCTCTCCTTCCATCCCCGTTCCCCACCCCTCTCCCCCGTGTTCCGCCTCTTCCCCCTGAAACCCAAACCCTGAACCCCGCACCATCACGGGCAGGTGGCGGACGACAAGTTCACAAAGGAGGCAGAGGCGCGCGAGGCGGAGGCAAAGGAGATCGAGGAGAAGCGCAAGGAGCTGGAGCGCGCCCTGCAGCGCAAGGCGCCCAAGCGGATCCGGTCGCCCGAGGAGCTGGAGGAGAGCAAAGGTGAGGGTTGTGGGGGGGGGAGAAGAAGGGGGGGAGGATTGGGATTGATGGGGGGTATGACCAAGGGGGCAGGGGGCAGGGCTTGGGAGGGATGGCAGGGTATGGGGTCTTTCAGTGCAAGGCGCCCAAACGCCCAAGTGCAAAAGCATGGATGGCCGTGGGAGGGTATGGGTGGCAGTGGGAGGGCATGGGTGGCAGTGGGAGGGCATGGGTGGCAGTGGGAGGGCATGGGTGGCAGTGGGAGGGCATGGGTGGCAGTGGGAGGGCATGGGTGGCAGTGGGAGGGCATGGGTGGCAGTGGGAGGGCATGGGTGGCAGTGGGAGGGCATGGGTGGTGATAGTTGTTAGTCAGCAGATGGCCATAGTTGTCGTTGCCTGCCTGCCTCCCTCCTTTCCCTCCTCTCCATTTCGCCCTCCCTCCCTCCCTCCCTCCCTCCCTCCCTCCCTCTTTCCCCTCGCTCCCTCCTTCATCCTCCGTATGTCCTTACCCTTCAGTTGACTCGCATTCCCAGACTCATTGCAATGTCCACTAATTTCACTCTCTGCAACTCAGACCCTCTACCACTCTCACTCACTCTCAATCACACTCATGACCCCTCGCTCTTCTTGCTTTTTCGTTTTGATGACGCTTCCGATTTTACTCCTTCTACCTTCCTCACATGCATCACACCCATGCACAGCCATGGCTTCTCTTTGTCACTGATCCCAAACCCAGTGCCTTATGTGCCCCTAAACGTTTCCTTCTGGAACACCTATCCACAACCGCCCCTTCTCTTCCTCACTGAGCCCCAACCTAATGCTCTCCCATTTCCGCTGTGTCCCAACTCGTTTCCTCTCCCAACAATGTCCATGTGCAGAGTCTGGCACGGGAAGTGGTCGCGAGGTCGTGGTAAGCTGCCATCCCCTCACCTCTTGCTGAACCCGGGAGTTGAAGGGAGGGGGAGGGGAGGAAGGGGGGTGGGGGATGGGTCCTGTTGAATCAGCAATCTTTCGCTGTAAGACCCTTTTCAGCCGAATGCACCTGTGCACAGAGATCGGAAAGAATCTAATAATTTGACCCAGCCCCTAATTTCCCACATCATACCCCTCCATGTCCCCCATTACTCCTCTGTCCCCATCCATTTTTCCCTCCCACCGCACCCTACCCCTCCACACCGCACTGCAGATCCAGGCGTTCAACTGGGAGAGCAACAAGCGCGACTAGTACCTGGAGCTCGCCCCCACTCTCTCGTCCACGCTCCCCCATATCCCTCCACACCCCTCTTAACCCCTCCACACCGCCCTGCAGATCCAGGCGTTCAACTGGGAGAGCAACAAGCGCGACTGGTACCTGGAGCTCGCCCCCAGAGCTGCTGACATGGCAGCCTGTGGCATCACCGCTGTGTGGCTGCCACCTCCTACGGAATCTGTCTCTCCCCAAGGTGTGTAGCGGTGGTTATGGGTGGGATGTGGTGGTCAGGGGTGGTCCGTGGTGGTCAGGGGTGGGAGCTCGCTCCAGAGCTGCTGACATGGCGGCCTGTGGCATCACGGCCGTGTGGCTCCCACCTCCTACGGAATCTGTCTCTCCCCAAGGTGTGTGTTGGTAGTGGGGTTTTGGCAGTGGTTGGAGGGGTCACCTTCTGCAGTGTGGGGAGGGGTCAGTGTCAGTTGGGGTTGGTGAGTGTTGGATGGTTAGGGTTAGAGTGGGGGTGCAGGGTACATGCCAGCCTTCCCCTACCCCACCCTGTTTCCCACTGCCTTTGCTGCAAGGTGCGGTCAATCTTCACGACTTAAAGTGACTAGAGGGGTTTTCAACCCCCCACCCGCCTTCCCCCCTGTGCGGTGCTGCAGGGTACATGCCGGTAGACCTGTACAACCTCAACTCGTGCTACGGCACCAAGGAGCAGCTGCAGTATTGCATCGACGAGCTTCACAACCACGACCTCCTCGTACGTGCTCTCCCTGCCTTCCCCTACTTTCTGCCAATATCCCACTGTACTGCCCCGTACTGACCTGGCTCTACCCCCAAATTTCCCCTTCACATCACACACACACCAGGTGCTCAACCACCGCTGTGCGTCCACACAGAACCGCGTCTCTCTCACTAACAACTCCCCTCTCCTCCTCTCCCCCCACTTGCATCTCTCCGCTTCTCACCACACACTCACCAGGTTGTGGGAGACGTGGTGCTGAACCACCTCTGTGCGTCCAAGCAGAGCCCCGTGTCTTCCTCACTTACCTCCCCCTCATTTCTCCGCCGCTTCTCCTCGTCCCCTGTGCCCCTATCCATTTCACTCACACCAGGTGCTGGGAGACGTGGTGTTGAACCACCGCTGTGCGTCAAAGCAGAGCCCCTGCTTCTACTCCCACTCTTTTCCCTTCTTAATCTCATTTCCCCTATCTCCCCGCTCCCCCTTCCGTGCTGCACACACCAGGTGCTGGGAGACGTGGTGCTGAACCACCGCTGTGCGTCCAAGCAGAGCCCCGAGGGCATTTGGAACATCTTTGGTGGCAAGCTGGCGTGGGGACCAGAAGCCATTGTCAGGGACGACCCCAACTTCCATGGCCGGGGCAACCCCAGCAGCGGTGAGCAGAGAGCGAGAGTGCTGTGGGATGAATGAGAAGCGTGTTGAGGGGCAAGCATGGCAAGCAGAGCCCCGAGGGCATCTGGAACATCTTTGGTGGCAAGCTGGCGTGGGGGCCCGAGGCCGAGGCCATTGTCAGGGACGACCCCAACTTCCATGGCAGGGGCAACCCCAGCAGCGGTGAGCAGAGAGTGCAGCATAGGTGACCCAGCACAACAAGGGCTGCTTGGTTGCATTATGGGGCAAGCATGGCAAGCTGGCGTGGGGACCAGAGGCCATTGTCCGGGACGAACCCAACTTCCATGGCAGAGGCAACCCCAGCAGTGGTGAGCATGAGGGGCGTCCGTTGAGGGACAAGCATAGGCAAGCATGGCAAGCTGGTGTTGAGGGCGGATGCCATTCTCCTGGGCAACCCCAGCAGTGGTGAGCTCAGAGCACAATAATGGCTGGTTCGTAAGCCTAGAAGCTGATTCATTGGTGGGGAAGAAAAAAAGTTGCAACAAGTCCCATGTGCCGTCTTCCTTGCGCCACCCAACAGTGATTGCTCACAGGACTTTGAGAGTTGACTCTCAATTTCTCTCCGTCCCCTTCCCCTTATCCTCCCACTTCCCCCTCAAATCTCCCCCGTATCAAACCATACTCCTGGACATATTCCACGCGGCGCCCAACATTGATCACTTGCAGGACTTCGTGTGGAAAGTCATATGCGAGTGGATGCTCCCTTTGGCTCAAGTCAGCTCACAATTCGGTTCCTTTCCTTCACCCCCTCCCCATCTCCCTCCCCCTTCCTCTTATCCTCTTCCCCCTCCCCTTTACTCTATCCTCTCTCCTCCCCCCGCTCTCCCTGCTGAACCCCAGGTGACATATTCCACGCGGCGCCCAACATTGATCACTCGCAGGACTTCGTGCGGAAAGACATCTGCGAGTGGCTGCGCTGGCTGCGTGCCGACGTTGGCTATGACGGCTGGCGCCTGGACTTTGCTCGGTAAGAGCATAAGCGGGTTTGCAAGTATAGGGTGATAATCTCTGTGAGTGCATCATAATAGGCGATCGAGAAGGCACAGGGATTTGCCCGAGAGACTGCTCTGTAACGTCGGCCACGATGGCTGGCGTTTGCCCGTTGAGAGCACGAGGTGGGTTGCAGAGTCCGAGGGGTTATGGATGCTGTGAATGTCTGACAGTAAGAGTGAGGAACGCAAGAAGGATCTAGACACTCGTCCCACGAATGCATGATTTTATTTTAGTTCCTCCCGTTCTTGTATTCCAAGCTGGAAGCCCTCTGATCCCTCGTCCCCCTTCTTGCAGTGGGTTCTGGGGCGGGTATGTGAAGGAGTACATAGAGGCGTCAAGCCCTGCGTTCTGCATCGGGGAGTATTGGGACAGCCTCAGCTACGAGGGCGGCACCGTCTCCTACAACCAGAGTGAGTGCCCTGTCCTACAAATCGTCACAGTGCCTTTGTTAGCCTTTTGATATCTAGCTGGCGTTCTCGGCATGTCATTCAACCACTGCCTATCTGACGTCGCACGGATCCTACCCACCCCCTTGCCCTATCCCCGTGGATCTCAGACGCGCACAGGCAGCGCATCATCAACTGGATCAACGCTACTGGAGGCACCTCCTCTGCCTTTGACGTCACCACCAAGGTTGGTGTTGATTCCTTCTGTGATGTTATCCGTGTGTCCTCCCTTCCCTGCCCACCTTCCTCCTTCCCTCCCCTGCTCCACTTGTACCTCCCCTGCTTGCCATTGTGATTCGAATGGCTGGCGGCTGATCGACCCACGGGACAATCGCCCGGGCGTCATGGGGTGGCGTTTGTCTTTTCCAAATAGATAGGAAAATCAGTCTGAACTCCTGCCATTTCACCCCCATCCTCCTCCCCCCTCTCTTCCCCTCCACCTACTTATCCTCCTCGCCTCCCCCTCAGGGCATTCTGCATGCGGCACTGCACAACGAGTATTGGCGGTTGATCGACCCGCAGGGCAAGCCACCTGGCGTCATGGGGTGGTGGCCGTCTCGAGCCGTCACCTTCCTCGAGAACCACGACACTGGCTCCACTCAGGTATGACTGCCTACATCCCTGCTGTAAAAGAAGTGGTATGTCTCCATGCCACACACTGTAAAATTCTTGTGGTCATGCGTGCTAGCTTGTTGTAACTCGTTGCAAGTTTTTTGTGATGACTCCTAGTGAAGTTGCGACCATCCAAGCCCCTATTACAGCCGAGGAAAAAAAAAATATTTGATTCTATTATCATGCGTATTTCTTCTTGCCATTCTCCTCTCCCTCTCTGTGTCCTGCGGCAGGGCCACTGGCCCTTCCCACGTGAGAAGCTCCTGCAGGGATACGCCTACATCCTCTCCCATCCCGGCACGGTAAGCCACCTTTGAATGCAGGCACACCCCCATCAGCATCAATCAAGAACACATAGTTGATCGTGTCTCTTTGACGCGAATCACACATCCGCACTAATCCGTGCTAGCAGTGTCATTCACAACCATGCATGCAAGAGGGGTTCGTTCACCCCATATCTGTCTGAGTTCCTGTTGCCTGTGCCCCTTCGGTTCCTGCAAATCCATCTGCAGCCGGTGGTGTTTTATGATCATCTGTACGAGTTCGGCATTCACGATCAAATTGCGGAGCTGATTGCTGCCCGGAAGCATGCGGTTGTGCACTGCCGATCGCCAGTGAAGATTTTCCATGCAGTGGCGCAGGGGTATGTGGCGCAGGTTGGGGATAACTTGGTGGTGAAGCTTGGGCACTTCGACTGGAACCCGTCCCGGCAGAACGATCTGATGGGGCGCTGGGAGAAGCTGGTCGACAAGGGGAATGATTACATTCTCTGGGAGAAAACGGGGTCCTGAGCGGTTGAATTGAATTGTGGGAGCTTGGTTTCTTGTGGAGTTAAACAAATTCGTGATACCTAGGTACTAGGCTTGGTATAAGAACAAGTTGCTGACTCTTCTATTCAGTCTGGCTTATTGGGAACTAATATTGTAGTTCATAGCCGTTACGCTCCTGCACCCTGGATGACTGATGGTTTGGATGGCCACGATTGTATACTGTAAGGAAAATCTCCTTTTCCTTACTTCGCATCCCTGCTCAACGCGTACATCACTGTAGCACCACAGTCAGCACCGTTACCACTCGCCCCCCTCGCATCGACAATCCGCCCGCCACTTTCGCACGTCACACCCCGACCTCACGGCTCGGCGGGTAACCCGCGCTCCGGACCTCCGCCTCGACATTTCCCAACCTCAGTCCCAGGCCTGTCGCGCGACAACCACAGTCCATTACCGTTACCACTGTAGTTTCGCTATATAATCCTTCGCTCATGCCTTCGCTGGAAAAACGCTTGCTTCGATAGTGCAATTCTCGTTCGTCCACTCGATTGCACTCGTAACACTTGGTATTCAGAGCCTACGATCTCTTCTCGGACCGCACCCACACCTTCGCTTCCCCACTATCTCAATTTTTTGGGGGGGGGTAGACGTCTCTCAGCGACACAGCACCGCCGCTCGTAGTGCTCTCTCGTAAGCACGCACGGCCACGACTGAGGCTCTCGCTGAGCTCGAACGACACCTCCGCCATGGCCGAATTCACGCTTGCCACACTGACGCAGGAGCAGCTCGACCGTTTGGTGCGCCAACTCGAAGATTCGGCGTTGGAAATTGCGACGCTCACAGCGGAACGTGACTCCGCGCGTCAGCAATCCACGGTGAACACCCCAGCAGCACCAACAAATGCACCTGCGCAATCAGACGAGACGATCGTCATTTCGTCCGGTACACCAACAGCACACGGCAGCATGGGACAGCGCTCAGGCGCAGCCAGTGACAGCGCCGCCCAACCGATGCCTGGCATGGGAGGAAACGGGAGCGCGCCAAGCCCACGGGAGCCTTGCGGAAACCGTCGGCACGTGGAATTCGCAGCGACAAGTGGCGAACAAGCCGTCATGACGCCAATGCCACTCAAGCCGCAACGACCGCCCTGTTTCGACCCAAGCCAACGTGGAGGTCCGACGGTTCAATCGTGGGTCTTCACGATTAACGTTTTTTTCGACGCGAATTACGTCGAGTCGGACGCAGCGAAGATTCGGTATGCTGTTTCGCTGCTAAGGGGCCCCGCCATGGACTGGTGGCGAGTCATCGTGACGTCGCCACGCGCCTACGAGCCACCGTCGCAAGAGGAAGGGCCCGCGGGTCCAGCTGTTAACTGGAGTTCGTTCTGCGAAACCGCCCAATATAGCACGTGGGATGCGTGGTGCGCAGGGCTTCGGGCGCGCTTCGAGCCGATCGCGGCTTCTATTTCGGCGCGTCAGAAACTGCGTACTTGGCGGCAGCTCGAATCAGTTCAAGATTACACGAGTGGATTTCTCGCACTTTGCGAGCAAGTCGGTTATATGCACGAGGCGGAGCGGGTGGACCGTTACGTCGGAGGGCTGAAGCCGGACATCTCGCATGAAATCATGCTACGCGGGCTCTCGAATTTTAACGAGATCCTCGCACTCGCCGAGAAAATCGACATCCTACGACGACCGAGACCGGGGTTCTACTACGGACATCGTCCTCGGGGATCGATCGAGCATGCCACTGTGAACGCCGTTGCGACGAATGCAGCTGCCGCGCCGTTTAAGGGGCGCTGCTTTGCTTGCAACAGGCCGGGCCATCGCAAGAGCGAATGCCCAGAGGAGCTAAGGCGCCGGGGAGCGGAGCAGGGGAGGGAGTCTCAGAGGCAGGGAAACGCCAGCAGTCAGTAGAAGTTGGGCCAACTACTGACGAGACTGCCTGCTCGCCCAACCGCACCGACCCTCACCGAGTCACAGTACCGATTCACGCTATCGATCGGGCTCGGATGAATAAGGAGGGTACAGCGACGGATTGCCCAGTACTGATCCACGGGAAAATACAGGGAGCAGCAGTGAAGATTTTTATCGACGGAGGAGCAAGCGACAGCTTAGTTAATACCGCAACCGCACGGAAACTGCAACTGCCTCTTAGCCGGTGCTTACCAGAGATCAACGCACGTTTAGTTGACGGCATGCCGCTGGCCATACGAGAGAAGGTGGAAAGGGTAAAAGTTCGCTGCGGGGGGAACTTCGGGTTTACACAGGAAATGCTCGCGACGACATTGGATGGGCACGATATTTTATTGGGACGTGATTGGCTGCGACGGTATAACCCGCGAATCGACTGGACGACGGGTAGCTGCACTGTGCGAAGTAGCGGTAACTGGGTCGCGCTATCTCGCTGGCAGTCGCCCGAGTCTTCAACGGTCCACGTCAACGCCATCACGATGAAACGGGCTGTCGCCGCTGGAGCTGACGTGTACGCAGTGGATATAGCATTAGTAGGAGCAGCGGAGCAGCCGAGCGATTTTCAGAAACTGCTGGCAGCGGTACCGCCCGAACTACAGGAGCTGTTGAAACGATACCCGAGGATTTTTCCGGACGACTTACCGGAGGGACTGCCACCTCAGCGGGCACATGACCATAGGATTGAGTTAGAACCGGGGGCACAGCCAACTGTACAGCGCCAATTTAGACTGACACAACCCGAGCTCGAAGAACTAAGGAAACAGTTAGATTACCTGTTAGAAAAAAAGTTCATCCGACCAAGCTCGTCACCATTCGCCGCACCGATACTGTTCACACCGAAAAAAGACGGGGGTTTTCGCATGTGTATCGACTACAGAGCACTGAACAGGGTAACAGTCAAGTCGCGATACCCAATTCCCCGCGCCGACGAACTGATCGACCAACTGCGAACAGCACGAGTGTTTTCAAAAATCGACCTACGGGGGGGTTACCATCAGATTCGGGTCGAACCATCGGACTGCGCCAAGACAGCATTCAGGACTAGGTACGGGTCGCTCGAGTACACGGTAATGCCCTTCGGGCTGACCAACGCCCCGGCGACTTTTCAGATGACCATGAACGAGGCATTTAGGCCGCTCTTAGATAAATGCGTCATAGTTTACCTCGATGACATCCTCGTTTACAGTCGGGACAAGCAGGTGCACTTAGCGGATATGGAAGCAGTTTTTAAGGTTTTAGACGAACATCGCTTACTGACCAAGGGTTCCAAGTGCGAGTTCTTTCAGGATAGGCTAGAATTTTTGGGGCACGTCATTTCGGAGGCTGGAGTTGACATCGACCCAAAGAAGCTGGATACAGTAAAAGCATGGCGTCCCCCGACCAACATCACGGAACTGCAGAGTTTTTTAGGATTCGTAAATTACGTGCGTCGATTCGTCCCCGACATGGCACAATTGACTGCCCCATTGACTGACTTATTGCGGAAGGGGGTCGCTTTTACGTGGGGGGAGAAAGAGCATGCTGCCTTCTCTGCCCTGAAAAATGTTCTCTGTTCACCGCCCGTCCTGCGCATTGCCGACCCACACCGCCCATTCGAAGTTGTTACTGACGCGAGCGACATCGCCATCGGAGCCGTACTGCTACAAGACTTTGGCAACGGCCTACAGCCCATCGCATACGAGTCACGAAAACTGCATCCGCCCGAGCGAAATTACCCGATACACGACCGCGAAATGCTCGCGATCGTACATGTGTTCAAAGTGTGGCGCTGTTACTTGACCGGCGCAGACGTGACAGTACGGACAGACCACCGATCACTACAGTACCTCCGCGCACAGCCCCACCTCAACCCACGACAGATTCGCTGGCTCGATTTCCTCGAGTCGAATTTTCACTACACGGTCACCTATAAAAAAGGAGCTTCGAATATCGCCGACGCACTGACCCGCCCCACTGCCCAAATCCACGCCATACTACTCGCCCAGACCAGCCCGCTACTGACAGGACTATTTACCCACGGATATCAAACAGACCCATTCTTCACAGGAGGAAATTCGCAGCAATTCGCTGCAGCCAAAGGAGTCTATTACGTAAAAGCCGGGACCGACCGCATCTGGGTACCAGGGTACACACTACTACGGGAACTACTATTACATGAGGCACACGACGGGGCTACCTCGGGACATTTCGGGGTAGAAAAAACACGACAGCAGCTGCAGCTGTATTATTATTGGCCCGAAATGTTGACCGAGGTACAGCGACACGTGGCATCGTGCCCCACTTGCCAGATCATGAAGTCATCACGGAAGCGGCCGGCAGGACAGTTGCAGCCGATACCACCCCCAGAGCGTGCTTGGCAGCAGGTGACGATGGACTTCGTCACGGGGTTACCGGCCGGGGCAAATGGAAATGACGCGATCCTGGTCGTCGTCGATCGGCTGACGAAAATGGCACACTTCGCAGCCTGCAAAAAATCAATCACAGCCGAAGAAGCAGCCCGCCTCTTCATCGCCACCGTCGTACGACTGCACGGGATATCAGCGTCAATCATCAGCGACAGAGACACGAAATTCACCAGCAACTTCTGGCGGAACCTGTGGCAGCAGTTCGGCACGCGACTACAGTTCAGTTCATCATACCACCCCGAAACAGACGGACAGACAGAACGGACAAACCAGACCATGGAACAGCTCATCCGGGCCACGTGCGACGACCCGAACACGTGGGAACAGCAGCTGCCACTCATCGAATTCGCATACAACAACGCCCCATCCGCCACGACCCAACAGTCACCGTTCTACTTGAACTACGGACAGGACCCAACAGTACCCATGACCCCGAATCCCGACAACCCGGTCCCACGTGCGCAACAGTTCGCCGAAATTTCGCAAGCGGCACGGACCAGGGCAGCAGACGCGATTAAAAAGGCTAACATCATCGCTAAACGCAACGCCGACCGCCACCGCAGACCTGTCACTTACCAGCCCGACGACTTAGTTTTGCTCGACACCCAAAATCTCCGACTGCCCGTCACCCCGAAACTCCGCCCCCGATATTGCGGGCCATTTCGCATCAGCCACATGATCACACCTGTCACCGCCCACCTCCTCCTCCCTGCTGACTGGTACGTCAGCCCTTCGTTCCACGTCAGCCTGCTTCGCCCTTACGTCCCGTCCACGAGCCAGCTGCCACGCAATCGCCCAGCCAGCATGACACGACCGCCAACTGAACCAATCATCACCCCCGAAAAAATCCTCAGCCACCGAGTTTGTGACCCTCGAGGAGCCCGAAGGATCGAGTTCCTGATTCGCTGGAAAGACCGTACACCCACCGAAGATAATTGGGTTCCCTTGGACAGAATCGAAAACCACCCCATCCTCACCGAGTATCTGCGCAGCCGAAATTTCAGGGACGTACACGCACTTTCGTAAGGGGGACCTCCTTCAAGGGGGGGGGGGTAGTGTAAGGAAAATCTCCTTTTCCTTACTTCGCATCCCTGCTCAACGCGTACATCACTGTAGCACCACAGTCAGCACCGTTACCACTCGCCCCCCTCGCATCGACAATCCGCCCGCCACTTTCGCACGTCGCACCCCGACCTCACGGCTCGCGGGTAACCCGCGCTCCGGACCTCCGCCTCGACATTTCCCAACCTCAGTCCCAGGCCTGTCGCGCGACAACCACAGTCCATTACCGTTACCACTGTAGTTTCGCTATATAATCCTTCGCTCATGCCTTCGCTGGAAAAACGCTTGCTTCGATAGTGCAATTCTCGTTCGTCCACTCAATTGCACTCGTAACATATACATTCATGAAACACAAGGTGTTAACCGAAGAGCTCTCACGAGAGTGAGCTGTCCCATCGCGCGTATTTAACATGCACCTCCGATGGACATTGGCAGCGGAGTCAAGAACCCAATTTCTCGTAAGGTGACGCCCTCCATGGCTACTTGCCATGGCAGTCACGTTGCACTAGCACCAATCTCGGAATGATCGATCGCCTTTGAGATCGTTGTTTGACGGGGTTGAACTAGTTTCAGCAAGCTTCAGATGCGATAAGCAGGATAACGCGGTGGTGGACACTAATACTGCGCCCTTGGGGGGGATTTTCATCCATCCGTTACCATGACATCCCCAGACACCACGCTTCATTTACCTCAGCTGCTTTCGAAGGCTGGGCTTGGAGTTTCGCTTGCTGTCAGCTACTGTTGCTCGCTCGACTGGTCGTTTTGCGAGAGGCTTGGAATTCCGACAAGCAGCCTTGCTCATGGCGTAAGGGTCAACGATAGTTTAGGAAATTCGAACTCACTGTCGGGTGTCTAATGCAGGCTTTTTGTTTTCGAAACAGGTCGGCTATCAAGAAGACCGAGAATGGTCGGAAATCCTTACCAACTGAAAGCACCCCTTTGTTGCCCGGTAACGCACAAGATATTATATTAAGTCACACGTCTCTCGACCAGCACGGATCTGAAGGAATTTCTCATGGACATCCCGGAAGCACCGTGGGATCTGCCATATTCAACCTCTCCAATACGATCATCGGTGCCGGAATTATGGGACTTCCAGCGACCATAAAGGTTCTAATTGGCCTGTGACTAAATTCTGATCGAAATTATGCTTGTCGAGGTGAAGAGTTAGGCAAGTTGAACAGATTACCTCGTTGGCTGACCTTGTCTACCCTGTAAATGGCAGTCCCTGGGAGTTCCTCTTGGTCTGACAGTTCTGGCCATAATGGGAGCAGTGAACGCATACTCGCTTCAGCGGCTCCTCAGAAGCACAACTGCAGCTAACGCGTGGTCCTTTGGCGATCTCATGGCTGCTACGTATGGAAGTGTTGGAAGAATCATGCTCAGGACGAGCATCTTTATCAACAACGCAGGAGTTCTCGTCATCTACCTTATCATCATAGGTCCGCATCTTTGTAGAATCTGACAGTTTCGTCAATTTCTTTTTTTTCCCATTCGTATACTCACTTCTACCTTATGCTTCCTCTATCCTTTGGCCAGGGGATATTCTGTCTGGTTCGGAAGGCGCACATGGAGAGCATTATTCAGGGTTATTGGAGGAGTGGGCTGCTGGTCCCACGTGGTGGAACAGCCGTCTCACTGTGCTCCTCGCCTCCATTGTCACTATTATTGGGCCTCTTGCCGCCCTTCCAGACATAGGTTTGTCCAGTTTGATTCATCCCAGAGACGTTGAAATTTCTCTTATTTTGTTCAAGCAGCTTATGCAACCCCCCGTTTGATCTGCAGATTCCCTCTGGTTCACATCAGGACTATCAGTCATGCTAGCAGTTGCTTTTGTCTTCATCACCATCCTCATTACTTTGGGGACGAATGATTGGTCTGGAGTGCACTGGCTTCCTCAGCTGAACACTTCGCAGGACTACTGGCACCTCCTCTCTGTGATCCCCACCATGGCGACAGCCTTCACATGCCATTACAACAGTGAGGCTCTCCTTAAATGCCATCTTTTTGTTTCCACTTCTTTTGGGCCTAACATACTTAATTCCTCCTTGTTCAGTGCATCCCATTTTGGTGGAGCTAGAGGCCCCTCGAGAAGAAAAGATGCAGACTGCAATACAGAAGACATTCCTTGTTTGCACGAGTGTATATACTGTGACAGCTTTTTTTGGTTACCTCCTGTTCGGTGAAGCGACCTCTGCTGACGTCCTTGCGAATTTTGGCTCTGATCTTGGAATTCCTGGAAGCCGTTATTTGAATGACATCGTCAGGCTATTATATGCCCTTCACTTAATGCTGGTTTTCCCTGTGATCCACTTCTCGCTCCGGTCCACAGTTGGATTCGTGCTGTTCCCACACTCAGTGCCGCTCAAGCATGATCCTTGTGGATATATCTTCACCACCATTCTGCTGCTAGGGACCATTCTTGCAGCTTCTCTTTATGTCCCTGGCATTCAGTCAGCTTATGAGCTGGTGGGGTCAACAGGAGCTGCCATCATTGCTTTATGTTACCCTGGGATGGTGGCACTGAGGTACGCCTTGATTCCTACACTGGTGATATCCGTTAGCATTCTTCTGCCTGATGCAACATTTCATGCTGTTGGTGCAGTGAGAGAGCCGGAGGCTTGACAGCGTCAGCTACCCAAAGAGATGCTGCATGGTCGTCGTTGCTCCTAGGACTCGGAGCGTGTTTCACAGGCCTTGCTGGCAGTGTTCATACACTTTTACAGTAACAACTACAGTAATATTCTCGCTCAAGTAGCAACTCACTAGTATCCGACTCTTTCGTCAAGACATAAGGGCGTGTTCCTACACCTCTTACGGTATCAGGCAAACCTCTGGTCAGACTTGCCTGATACAATGCACTAAGGTTTTTGGATTTACATGAATTTCAGTGTGACGTGATGCGAGCCTGATAAGAGGTTCACTGTAGGAACACGCCCTAATACATTGATTCCACATTTCGATGACTCAGATTGCACATTCACAGAATCTCCTTTCCAAGCTACCATATCTGACATTCGTTTGTAGTCATTTCACAGCTAATTCGTTGGGTGTGACTATTGTAGTCTATATTCTGGCTCTGCTGGGTACTTGACTCCTGTTGTGAGTGACCAGTGGGTTAAACCTGCTGTAATCATATTCACTGGTCCTCATTGACTACACATGAACAAAACGTTGTGCTCGTACGAGTGCGGGCCACCTTATCGCGCGTACCGAAGATGCACATGATTGGATAGTGTGTGTGTGGTGACTTGATATCGTTCACCAATCCGATGTTCTCCAAGCGCCATTTCGCTGTTGCCATTGGTTCGGCACGTCATGTGGGGGCTGATGCAAGCAGAGGTTGCGACCACCTGACACATGGCCAAACCAAACATCGCTACTCCTCCCTCTATCTAGACTAAACCAGCCGTCATCAGTCAATTTTGTGCATCCTTCGTTTGATTCTTCATAGCACCAACACCAACATGGTAGGAGGACTTTCATCCAGCCGTTAGCATGGCATCCCCAGGCACCAGACCTCAGTTGCCTCCCCTTATCCTGAAAGCTGGCGAGTAGGATTGGATTTATTCTTGCTGTCGACTGTAATTACTCGTTTGACTGGTCGCGTTGCAGCAGATTTGGACTTCCGACAACCAGCCTTGCTCATGGCGTAAGAATACATGATTGTTACGAGAATAGTCGAACTTACCGTCGGTGTCTAAGGCAGGCTTCTTGTTTGCGAAACAGGTCACTTATTGAGAAGACTGAGAATGGTCGAGGTTCCTTACCAAACGAAAGCACCCCTTTATTGCCAGCTAAGGCACAAGATATCCCAAGTCACGCCTCGCTTGATCAGAATGGAGAATCTGAAGGGATTTCCCACGGACATCCCGGAAGCACCCTGGGATCTGCCATATTCAACCTCTCCAATACCATCATTGGTGCCGGAATCATGGGACTTCCAGCGACCATAAAGGTTCTCAGTGGCCTGTGACGGAATCCTGTTCGAATTAAAGTTTGTCTAGGCAATTTAGCTGGCTAACTTTGTCAAACCCGTGAGTGGCAGGTCCTGGGAATTCCTCTTGGTCTGACAGTGCTGGCCATAATGGGAGCAGTGAATGAATACTCACTCCAGCGGCTTCTCAGAAGCACAACTGCAGCTAAAGCGTGGTCCTTCGGCGATCTCATGGCTGCTACGTATGGAAGAGTTGGAAGATTTTTGCTCCGAACGAGCATCTTTGTCAATAACACAGGCATCCTCGTCATCTACCTTGTCATCATAGGTCCGCATGTCAGGATTTCTTGTCAGTTGCTTATTCTCCCGTCCGTTTCCTTACAAATAATTTGTCTTCTCGCCTTTCATTATCCCTCGGTCAGGGGATGTGCTGTCTGGTTCGGACGGCGCAGATGGAAAGCATTACTCAGGGTTACTCGAGGAGTGGGCTGGAGGTCCCACATGGTGGAACAGCCGTCTCACTGTGCTCCTCGCCTCCATTGTCACTGTTATTGGGCCTCTTTCCGCCCTTCCAGACATAGGTTTGTCCAGTTTGATTCATCCCAGAGACACCCAGGAATCAGTCGGATCGTTGTTCTTGTTCGTGCAACTTACTATGCTCCCGCCTCGAATTGATCTGCAGACTCCCTCAGGTTCACATCAGGACTGTCGGTCCTGCTAGCAGTTGCTTTTGTCATCATCACCATCCTCATTACTTTGTACAAGCTAATTGAAGGGACGATTGATTGGTCTGGAGTGCACTGGCTTCCTCAGCTGATCACATCGCAGGACTATTGGCACCTCCTCTCTGTCATCCCCACCATGGCAACGGCCTTCACATGCCACTACAACAGTAAGGGTCCCTCTTCAATGTTTTTTTCGTTCTCATTCTAATTGGCTCTAAGGTTTATTTATGTGTCCCCTGCTCAGTGCATCCTATTCTGGTGGAGCTAAAGCCACCTCGAGAAGAGAAGATGGAGAATGCGATACATAAGACATTTCTTGTTTGCACGAGTGTATACACGGTGACAGCTCTTTTTGGTTACCTCCTTTTTGGTGAAGCAACTTATGCTGACGTCCTTGCAAACTTCGACTCTGACCTTGGGATTCCTGGAAGCCGCTACTTGAATGACATTGTGCGGCTATTCTATGCCCTTCACCTGATGCTGGTTTTCCCTGTGATTCACTTCTCGCTCCGGTCCACAGTTGGATTCGTGCTGTTTCCACGTTCAGTACCTCTCAAGCATGATCCTTGTGGATATATCTTCACCATCGTTCTGTTGTTGGGGACCATTCTGGCAGCCTCTCTTTATGTCCCTGGGATTCAGTCAGCATTTGAGCTAGCAGGGTCAACAGGAGCAGCCACCATTGCTTTCTGTCTCCCTGGGATGGTGGAACTGAGGTATGTCCTGATGATTTCCACATTCCACAACGCTGCCATTGTGACTCTCTTTTGGCTGATGCAACATCTTAGTTTGTGCAGTGAGAGAGCCGGGGGCTTGACAGCTTCAGCCACCCAAAGAGCTGCTGCATGGTTTTTGCTGCTCCTAGGACTCGGAGTGTGTTTTTCAGGCCTCGCCGACAGCATTCATACATTCCTACAGTAGCGTCTTACATTCTCCTTACACGGATAGACATTATCTCATGTCTGACTCTTTTGTCAGATGCAATACAGTGACTCCAAAATTTGATGATTCTGAAAGCACATCCACACAAAATCTCCTTCCCAATCCATCTGCTCTGGGTAAAGATGAAGAGGCTGAACCTGAGTGCCGGCTCATCTGCTGATGACCAATTGCAGTGAGCAGAACAGCTGATGGCTTGGCACTGGCTAGCAACCAGGCACCACATGGCTTCAACGATCTGTGCACTGACCTGGCGGACAAAGTCAAAGATATAACCAGCAGATAGAAGAGATGGTTACTGGAATGCGGTGCAGTGGACTGACGAAAATGGAATGTGTTGGCAGGAATGCCGTCTATCCAGGTAGCTTACCTGGCAAGGGATGTCACACCATCACTCCTCTCAGCTTCTGTCCAAAGCACAAGTTGAAGTGGCATGACCATTTGTTTCTCTGAAGCTGCCTTCTTCATAGGCTCTCTCAAAAGTGGCTGTAACTTGCACTCCTGGAACAAGAACGGCCAGCAGAACGGCTATGTAAGCATTGTACTTGACTTCCTGTTTGTCAGTAGTGCAGAGAACGGATGTACCAAAGCAGGTACCTGCTCTAAATAGCAAAAGTACAACACTGGAGTGCCTTTTACTCCCCGACTACCTACCTTAGAAGGTGGCTGGCACAGCAGAGCATCCACGGTTCCCTTATCCACCACGATATCCACCACCCCTGAAAGCAACAAAAAGAGAAAACGCTTCTTTCAGTCAGCAAAACGTCATGCAGATTTTCAGAACGGAGAGCCCTGAATTGGCAGAAAACGCTTCTTTCACAAGCAGCATTCCATACCCCGGAATGGCAGGCATCGTGCATCAGCAACCATGCGATCCACTGGATGGCCGCCAAACTGAGGATGAGAGGCATGGAGTCGAGACATGGATGCCATCACACCAGCGTCAACATCCGTGCTGATCACATGTAGGCCCCTCTCTGACATGCGCATGCTCCACTCTGAATTGCCGCTGCCTATCTCCACCACCACCAGCGGTGCCACCACTGCTGCCCTTGCTTCTGACTCAACCTCTGCAGATCCGGATGCTGCATCTGCTGTTGATGCTGTTGCTGATACTGCTGGTACGGAAGATAATTCATTGACCAGTAAATGACTTTCATTTTGGAAAGAGTTGTCCAGCTCCTGTAAATCCCTCCCTTTCCTGTCTTCTATTGAACAGAGAGGCGCAATGTGCGAGCGCCAGAAGGTCTCGAAGTCAACATCGTACCTGAGTGTTGTGGAAAAGGGTTCGACGAATTGGTGGTTTCTGACGGGAGGAGGATGTGAGATTGGACTTGAAGGACCACATGTGCGGCATGTCAGGCAAGAGTGATGTCCTTCAAAATGTGCTGTACAGAAGAAAAACGCGTCGTACGGAAGAATCGCGTCGGCACGCCAGAAAATGTGGCGGTCGTGAAGAGAGAGGAAAGGCGGCCATGGATCGAGGAGTAGCGGGAATACGGCATGGCGTACCAGTCATAAAGGATGGTTTCCTCCCCCGCGTATCGCGTTCGCCAGTAGTGAGGTTGAGAATACTCGGTGTTGCGGGACGGACTGAAACGGGAATCAATGAATGAAGGGGGAGCGACCCAGCAGGTTTGCGGAAAGTTTGAAACGAGACGTGACGAAACGGATGAAATGCGGGAACACTGAGGGTAAGAAGGAAACGACAATGAAGATCGACGACCCGCCGGGTACTCACATTCGTCGGGTTATGACGTCTGAATCAGTGTCAAAAAGCCCTTCAAGAAACCCCCCCGTGTCGTCGAGTGCTGGATTTTTTCCCACGTCTGCCATAGCGAGCTACCGCGACCTATTTCGGACTTCACCATTCGACTTCGAAACAAATGGTGAGGATGACTCTGTTTATGGCTCCTGGGTGTCGAGGGAGAGGGAGAAATGTACTCGATATGGAGAACGCATTGAATAATATAAGCTGATGCACCATAATATTATTCATTTTGGTTACATATAACCGCTTTATTTTCAGTCTGAGTGTTCACTTTGCTTCCCCGAGGTTGCCATGCAACGTGGCAGGATTGTGTGGCCCCGATTCCTCCATCTAAAATCCGTCGTTCCCTCTCCCCATTCGCAAGCGACAGTCCAGGCTTTTTGGAACCTTTCGCCAACCGTCTCAATTGTCAAAGCGACTGTCGTAAAACCTCGAGCTCTCCAGTAACCACTACCCACCATCTACGTGCTCGACATCCCCAGTTTCCAGCTACTCATCGTCCAAACGAACTCTTTCCCTGCTCGCAAATCTTCGTCAAGATGAACCCTCAGCAGCGAGCGAGCAGGTGTTCTTCACAGCTTTGCTTCCCCCCTGCCATCCTTCCATCTCTATAGTCTCGTCTCGTGTCTCCTACCACTCCCGTTCCCTCTCTTCTGCTGTCGTGGCTGACTGGAGTTTGGCCATGTCTGATCCATGGTGACATTCAGGTGAACGATTACACTAAACTACACTATCTTAGTAACTGAAGGAAGCTACGTTATAAGGCAGCTGTGGATCGCATTCCTTATTTGGATGTTTGGGTTTCTTCGCTTCCAGTTTTGTAGGGTAGCCCATGCGTTACGGGTGCTGGTGTGGTTGCAGAGCTGGTTCGAAAGCCCGTTTGTTATACGAGAGCAAAGTGGGTCTTATAGATAACACGACGCCGTTCTCCGCTTTATCTTTAAGCTACCGAATAAGGAGCTTATGCAAGTTCTTCCCTAATTAGCCGACTTCTTTTTTACTTTTGAACTCGGCAATTTTGTGCGACATTCGCGAAGTCGATTGACACCATGGTTGACGACAGTGAAGTTCCCTCGTACGGAGCGGGAGCCATGTCCAACGGAATCTCGTCTGCAGAAGGATCTCCAAGCTCAGATCGCGGAAGTTCGTCGGATTCCGTCGTGAGATGGCCAATAGCAGAAGCCCGCGTGGCTGATCTGATCTCCCAGATTCAACCTACAACAAGAGCAGAGGAAAGACGGCTGGCCGTTTCCGAATACGTCACGAGACTTATCTCACGTTGCTTCGAGTGCCAGGTAGCTCTTCAGTTATCATGGCATTCTTTACTGTTACCAAACGCTGCAAATCAGTGTTAGGGTTATCTAATTCAGCCTTTCTCACGTTGCTTCGAGTTCCAGTTAGCTCTTTAGTTATTGTGATATTCTTTACTGTTACCGAACGCTGCGGATCAGGGTTAGGGTTATCTAATTCAGCCTTCCTTCCTCCGCGTAGGTGTTTATGTTCGGGTCAGTGCCTCTGAAGACTTATCTTCCTGACGGCGATATTGACTTAACCGCATTTTCCCGGGGTCCAACCGTGAAGGACGCGTGGGTTCACGACGTGCAAGCGATCCTGGAACGCGAAGAGCGGAACGCAGATGCTCTTTTTCAAGTGAAAGAAGTTCAATACATTCACGCGGAGGTACTTATTCCCACGACCTCTACATGATATCACTGTTTGCCAGCACACTATTGAAGAGTTTTAGATGCGACAGATGAATTCCGTTTGTGTCTACGAGAATAACTTTCATTCTTGTGTGTGTTTTTTCCCCTCATTGTGCTATTTCGCAGGTCAAGCTCATTAAGTGTCTCGTGCAGAACATCGTGGTTGATATCTCCTTCAACCAGCTCGGCGGCCTATGCACGCTTGGATTTCTCGAAGAGGTCTACACCTAAACTGTTTCCCTCGCACATGCAATTTTCACAGCGATTCTTTGTCACCAGAATGGACCAGTACTAAGCAGCATACGTTGTTGCGTGATGTCGGTTCAGGTGGACGCTCTGATTGGCCGGAACCACATTTTCAAGCGGAGCATTATTCTGGTGAAGGCCTGGTGTTACTACGAGAGCCGAATCCTAGGGGCTCACCACGGGCTCATCTCCACATACGGCCTGGAGACCCTTGTTCTGTACATTTTCCACGTGTTTCACAAGGAGCTTCACAGTCCTCTGCACGTAAGTCTCTTGGGCTAGTAATAGCTTTTTACTTTCTTTCTGGCTCCCACCATTTTCCGTGTGTCTTCATATCCTTATGTTCGCCTTGATTGTCCTGCTCCTTCCTTTTATGTTCTTGTGTAACGTTGCAGGTGCTTGTCAAGTTTCTCGAGGTGTTTAGCAAGTTCGACTGGGAGCAGTTTTGCCTCAGCCTCAAAGGCCCCGTTCCTCTCTCGTCTCTGCCCACCATGCTCGGTGCGTCCCTGCACTCTCCTTTCCCTTCCCCGTTATCCCGCTCAACTGTGTTTTGTAAACAGCCAATCCTGCACATTCTGTCTGGAAACCCTAATTCACTGCAACCTTCACACGTGGTGCTACCCATTCCAATACATTATATGTTTTCCAGAGGAGCCTTATACTGATTCAAATGTTTCAATCCATGTGCAGCTGAGAGGCCTGGTGGAGTAGAGGACCTGCTCCTCACAGACGAGTTCCTGGCAGAGTGCTATGCCAAGTACTCGCTGGCTCCCATGGTCCAGAAGCGGCCGTTCATGGTCAAGTTCCTGAACATTATTGACCCTCTCCTGGACAATAATAACCTCGGCCGCAGCGTCAGCAAAGGTATGCCTTGCTCATGCATAACCCACCGGTTTGCATGAGTTTGAGCTTGCTGTCGCTCGCACACGCTACTCACTTCGTTTTCTAGCCTTTTCGAGGATCAGTTTGTTTGCACAATGCCTGCAACACCGTGCCATGGTGACGCTCACAACCGCATTGAACCGTGCATGCCTCCTCCTTGCGCCCCCCTGTCGCGCTGTGCCTCCAGCCAACTTCTTCCGCATCAGGAGCGCGCTGGCGTACGGCTCGCGCAAGCTGAACGCGGCGCTGAACGGGCCAGAGGAGCTGGTGGCGCTGGAGGTGGACCGCTTCTTCCGCAACACGTGGGACCGCAACGCCTCTGGCTCGCGCCCAGACGGCTCCAACCACGAGTTCGTCCTTCAGCACATGCCCCGGCGCATGCCGCTGTTTGCCCAGCCCATGCCGCCCCCAGTGCAAGCCGGAGGCGTGGCACCTGCAGCTGCAGCGGCCGGAGTAGGGGGGGCAGGAGTAGGAGCAGGAGCAGGGGCAGGGGCAGGGGCAGGGGACAGGTGTTTATGCGGTTAGGCCGGTCGTGGGTGTTGGTGGGGGATATCGGGGGCAAGTGAACGCAGCAGCGGCTCATGAGAACAAGGCTCCGGGAGAAGGGGATATTATGCGGGTGCCATACTCTCATGGGGGGCAGCATAGCGTGGTGATGAACGGAAACATGGCTGGGCATGTTCCTGGGAACGTTGCTGGGAACGTGGCTGGGAACATGGGTGGGGGCATGGGTGGGAACATGGGTGGGAACATGGGTAGGCGGCAGCAGGTGCAGGCGTCAGATGGGCCCCACCGGGTGCCTTATGGGGGAGGTCATACCTGGATCCCTGCTCCTCTGTTCCCTGTGCCTGCCAATGTGGCGCATGTTCCCGGTGCAAGGGCTTCCCCTCCTATGGCTGGTGGTCCGAGACACGCGCAGCTTGCTCAACAGCAGCAACAGCAACTGCACCACCACCAACAGTCGCAGCAGCAACAGCAGCAACGACAATACCTACAGGCACACCATCAGCAGCAACAGCAGTCGCAGCAGCAGTTGCAGCAGCAGGCGCAACAACAGCAGCCACAGCAACCGCAGGGACATTCAAAAAGAGCAGAGGCAGTCAACGGGTTATATCCTGTTCCACCAGTGCGGCCCACTTCTGACCTGGCAGCAACCCCCCCCAGAACAGCACAGGTGGATGATCATGCTGTGCAGGCAGGCACACACGAAGCCACTGTAGCTGTGAGACCGTCTGAGAATAGTGTCCGTCTCTTGGAGCAGGCCGGTCGTGCTGCTGACAGTAAAGCTTCTGTGGAGCAAGACGCGTTGGCGAGTGAGGTTTTGGAGAGTAAGAAGGCGGGAAGCGCGGTTGCTCGCCCGAGGGAGGAGCTGCGAAGCGGGAGTGAACGGAGCGGAGGAAGCGAGAGGGACGAAGGGAGTGAAAGGAATGAAAGAATTGAAGGGAGTGAAAGCCAGGATGCGCAGCAGGGCGCACAGGGAGGGGAAGACGGAGCAGGGCGCACAGGGAGTGCAGGACCTGCTGTCAGCACAGGGAAAGGCGGGGGGAAGTTGGCAGCGAGGCAATCAGACGCAGCGGCACGAGGTCAATTACAAGAAGAAGCTGGTTCAGGTTCACGCACTGCCAAGGGAACATCGAGAGGTGCAAGGAACAGCAGCAGTAGCAGCAGTAGCAGCAGCAACGCAGCATCCAACGTGCAATGGAGAAGGACACAGAGCGGCTCACGAGGGGCAGTTGCTGGTAACAGCTCTAGTATCGGCACCGTCGCTAGCACCCCTGTTATTAGCAGCATCAGCGCTGTTAGCAACAGTGGTTTGAATGTAGCTGCAGAAGCAGAGCCGGCACGGCAGCTGTCAGGCGGGATTGATGCTTCCTTGGTTGCTGGGGCCCTTCCAAGACAGGGCTTGGATCAAAGCAGTGGGGGGAATCAAAGTGTGGGGAATCAGAGTGGGGGTTACCACAGCCGCAGCAACAGCATTCACAGCACTGGGTCTTCCAGCTCAGTGGAACCACCCGTGAACCAGGATGCAAGCACTTTGGACGGCAGAGGCAGTGCGAGTCCCCACGTTTCTATCAGCCAACCACCTGTAACAGCTGTAGGAGGAGCTGCAGCGGCAGGGGCAGGGGCAGCGGGTGCTGCAGGGCACACAGGTGTTCCTTCTCGGAGTTTTCCTGATAGGGTTCCGGACAGAAACAAGAGCTGGCATGACACTCGACACGAACCCCGACATGTAACCCAGCGGGCTGACAGCCCTTCTGTTTCCCCTGCAGCCAGACCAGATACCATTCCTGTGCCCCACGTTCCTCTCCCTGTTCCTATCCCTGTTCCTGTTCTCGTCCCTCGCACAGCCTCCTCCTCCCCAGTCATGTCCAGCACTAGTTCCCCCACACCCGACTCCTTTCTCACCACCCCAGACGCCCGTTCCCAGCCCCTACAACCCAGTGCCCCCCCTGCTCCGCTCGGCCCTCCTCTAGGCCCTCCAGCCAGTTCTCCCGCAGGACCCTCACCTCTCCCCCATGTCAGCCCGTTTCCTTTCCCCCCGGGCCTCCTCATCATGGCTTCTACCCCCAACGGCCCCTGCCTTGTCCCGCTCTCTGCGTTCCCAGGGGCGCTTCACCCGCGGCTGCTGCAGATGCCTGTGCAGCAGCTGCAGGCGTTTGGCTCTCAGCCGTCGGATGACAGCTTCTCTCAGCAGCTACAGCAGCAGCTGCAGCAGCAGATGCAGATGCAGCTGCAGCTACAGCAGCAGCTACAGCCGAGAAGAGAAGGGGAGGCCAAGGCACCTGGCCCAGGTTCAGGCAACAACCCGCCGCACATCTTGCCAGGATCCCAAACCCGGCTCCCTGTTTCAAACTCGGATGGTTCCGCGTCTCTTCCTCCAGCCCCGCAGCTGTTTCCCTACATGGCGCTTCCCATGCCGCTGCCAACAGCAGCAGGCTTCCCACAGGCGCCTGGCCTCGTGCCCGTGCGACCGGGAGTGTCTGAAGGAGAAGGGCCGTACAGGGGAGCGTTTGGTGTGAGTGACAGTGGTGCTAACGCGGATGGCCCGGGGGTTTCAGACGCAGCAGCAAACGCTGCTGCTGGTGCTGGTGGTGCTGGTGGTGGTGCTGCTACTGGTAGTGCTGGTGATGGCGGTAGGGGAGAGTCAGGTGCTGCGGCTGCTGCTGTGCCGCCTCCTATGTTGTGGCAACGGGTAGACCAGCTGCAACAGGCGCCAGGCTCGAAGCTGCAGGAGCCAAGGCAAGGGCCAGGAGAGTCGATTGGTTCAGCAGCAGGAGCAGCAGAGGGAGTGCAGGCCCCGTTACCTGAGGGCGTCAAGTCTGTCACACCCCCTCCAGGACACGTCCCCTTCATTCCCCTCATCCGACCTGCCTCTGGCGCTCCTCCCTTTGCCCAAATTTCCAGCATGGCCCCGTTCCTCCCACAAATTCCCATCAGGGCGCTTCACCTCGCACCCCCCTGGATGTTCTCCTCCCCCCATGGCCATGCGCCCATGCAAGCCCAGGGTGCTGGCGTGGCAGCTAGTGATTGGTCGGATGGGCTGGCCAGGGCGGGCTCGCCTATGGCTGGAAACGCTCTGGGTCTGTCTGGGTCCGCAGCGGTGGGGAAGAGTGCAGATGGTGATGGTAGGGAGGATGTGGAGAAAACAGGGGCAGGGGCAGGGGCAGGTCCTGGGGCAGGACTCGGGGCAGGACTTGGAGCTAGTCTTGGGGGAGCTCCTGGGGCAGGACCCAGGGCAGCAGCAGTGGCGCCCGTGGTGTTTGTAGGAGAGGGAAAGGCAGGTGTTGGCACTAACAGCAGCAGTGGTGGCGATGCCAGTGGGTGGAGTGGTGGTGGGATTGCTGGGCCACAGCTGACCCCGCTAACCTCCACTAGTTCGCCTTTGGTGGGTTCGTTAGCCATGCCACTGGGCAGGGAATCTCCAGGGCAGCCACCTGCCTTGAATAGACCCTCCCCTGGCATACCCGCCGCAAATAGACCCTCCCCAGGTGCACCCACCCCTGTGCTCCACCCGACGTCTGCCATCCCGTCACCCACGTTTGGCCCATCCAAGCCAAGCTCTGATCCTACAAAGCAGCTGCCATATGTCCCAACCGCCTTCCCTACTGGGGTTCCAGGGGCCTCAGGGGTTCCAGGGGTTCAAGGTGGAGGTTCTGGTGCCAACCCAGGGGGCGTATTCCCCCTCCATCCCTTCTCCCGCCCACTAGGTCCCCAAGCTGTGCTGCTGTCTCATTTAGGAGGGCCTCCGGGTGTCTTCCCCTCGTACGTATTGGCTAATACTCCCGTCTCCCAACCAGCTGCTCCCGGCTCACAGGGTGTAGGTGCCCCTGGTGCATCCCCAAGCGTTCCAACCACAGCAAGTGGCGCTGCTGCTGCTCCTGCCGCTGGGATGCCTAGTCCTGCTGCGGCTGCTGCTGCTTCTGCCGCCACTGCACCCTCGCTCTCTGTGCTGCCTAATCCTGTGCCAGGGCAGGCAGCAGGAGGCAGCGAGGGAGGCAAGGCGGTGCAGGTGCTGCCCAACCCGCAGCTGCTGCAGCCAGGCACGTTTCCTCCTGGGGCGATACCAGGTGGAATCTCAGGTGGGATCTCAGGTGGACCGTACTCCTTCATGCTCATGTATGCCCCCCAACCTGGCATGTTCTCGGGCGGCGGTGTGCCAGCGGCAGGGGCGGCAGGAGCAGGGATGGGAGTAGCAGGGGTGGGAGGAGGGGTTGAAGGAGGAGAGGGAGGAGCGGGAAGCAGAGGAGCGGGTGGAGAGGGAGGAGGGGTAGGAAGGAAGGAGGAAGGGATGGTTAGGACGGGTGAAGGGAGTGTGGAGAGCAGAGAGGGGCGTGAGGCAGGTGGTCCTGCGATTGCTACTGTCACTGCTGCTGTTACTCCTGTCACTGCCACTACCACAGCTACCGCTGCGGCTGCAGGCGTTGCTGGTGGTGGTGGTGGTGCGAAGGCAGGCGGGGTGGACAAGAGCAAGATCCTGCAGGCTCTGGCTGATGGCAGCGGTGGTGGGGAGTTCCGCATGCTCCGGGTGGCCAGTGCTGGCAGCATTGACACCTCCAAGCGAGCACCAGGCAGCACCACCAGCAGCACCAGCGCCACTGGCACCAGCGGCATTGCCACGAGCAGCGCTGCCACCAGTAGCAGTTCTGGGACAGCAGCCGCGGGCTTTGCGGGACTGCCTAGAAGCAAACTGGCAGGCTCGCAGGGTGCCTCCGTTGGCCCAAACCTGACTTGTCTTCCCGAACCCACAGGGGTCGTCGTGCGGTCAGAAACAGCCCAAGAAGCAGTGAGGCTTGCGTCTGCTGTGCCCCTGTCTTCCAGTGTATCGGCCTCTGCTGTTTCTCCTTCTGTTATTGAAGCATCAGCATCTGCATCAGCAGCAGCAGCAGCAGCTGTGGGTGGAGTTGGTGCCTGTGATGCAGCTGCTCTCAATCCTCTCTCCTCGTCTCCTTCCTCCTCCTCCGCGTTGCCTTTCTTATCCTCTTCCTCAGTGCGTGCACGGTCCAATCCCGTGGCCACAAGAGACCCCTCGTCTTCCACTGCCAGTGCTCCGCGCATTGTGCGAGGCAGGGGTGGTAGCGGAGGGGGGAGTGAGGGCGTGTTGGCAGAGCCACGCAGGGGGGTCAGTGGATCAGGGAATGAGGGCGGGTCAGCAGAGTTACGGGCTGATGCTGCTGGGGAGGCTGGGTCTTGGGGCAGTGGGGAGGGAGCAGCTCGTGGCATGGGGGAGGGGACGCATAGGAGCACAGGGGAGGGGTCTCAACGGGGCCATGGGTCCACTGCTGGTGTGGCGAGAGGGGAGGTGCGGCAGTCAGGTGCAGGGAAGCAGCAGCGAGGGGGCACAAGAGGGGAGGATAGCCGAGGTGAGGGGAGTGGGAGGGGAGAGGGAAGTGGAAGAGACGGGAGTGGGAGAGGCGAGGGGGGTGGAAGAGAAGGGGGTGGAAGGGAAGGGAGTGGAAGAGGGGGAGAGAGAGGTGGGCAGCGAAAGGGAGAGGCCCAGGCTATGGGGGAACAAGCGGAACAGCAGCAGCAGTCCGCGAAACTCCTCCAACAGCAGCAGCAAGCTGCAGCACTCAAGGGATCAATAGGGGTGTCCCAAGCACAGCAGGGTCAGGTTTTGGCAAAGCCGAAGCAGGGCCTTGGGTTGAAACCCTCTGGTTCCGCAACTAGTAGAAAGGCTGGTGCTGCCACCGCAGCCATTGCGGCTCCTGCTCCTGCCACTCCCACTGCTGCTGCTTCTGCTCCTGTTGCTGCTGCCGGTGGTGTTTTTGATGGTGGTTTTGATGGTATTTTCAACGCTCCTCCCATGGCACAGCAGGGCGCCGAGCCTGTGGAGCTAGATCGGCGAGTGCCCGAACCAGATGATGAGCCACTAGCCTCGGCAGAGACAGTGACCATCAGTTGGAGATCGTCCTTGCGGCCGGGTGAAGAAAGGCAGGCGGCAGGGAAAAAGGGACCAAGAGCTGCCCCCCAGCAAATTCAGTCCACGGGATGGGGCAAAGTGGAGGCTGCTGGTGAGGGTGCGGGTAGTGCGTGCGTGAGCAGTGCAGCACAGAGGGAGGAAGGAGGGTTTAATGAGGCAGGGCGCAGCAACAGCCCGTATTCCTTACAGCAGCAGCAACTTCAGCAGCTGGCGCTGTCGCAGCAGCAGCAACCAAAAACTCCTCGCAGCAACAGCCCTGCAGCTGCAGCGTCAGCTTCAGGAGCAACAGGGGCAGGAGGAGGGGAGGTGGCATCTAGGGAAGGTACGGCCCGTGAGGGTCCACAGCGAGTGCGCAGCCTGGGAGGGGCGTCCCGATCAGAGGACAGGTTCTACAGCGCTCACCGAGGGGGGCTTGGTAACCGCAAGGGCCTTGGCTTGACAGGAACTGCTGCTGCTGGTGTTGCTAGTGGTACTGCTGGTGGTGCTGCTGGTGGTGCTGCTGGTGGTGCTGCTGCTGGTGTGGCTGGTGGCAGTGAAGGGGGTTCAGACGGGCTGGGGAGTTCTGGAGGGTCCATGGCACCTGGCACTCCAACACCTGGCCCAGGAGATACCCCAGGTAGCTCAGGTGCTTCAGGTGCCTCAGGCCCAAATGGTAGTTCCAGTGGAGGCAGCTCAGTGGTGAGTTCAGGGGGAAGAGGAGGAATAAGCAGTACGGGAGGGAAGGCGGAGAGCAGGAGCAGCGCTGGCAAGAGTGCTGCAGGTGCTGGAGGTGCAGCAAGCTCTGCAGGCTCTGCTTCGCCTCGGGCAGGTGGGAAGGGGAGTGCAGGCGTAGGGGCAGGTCGGAGCGGACAGAGTGGGAGCGGAAGTGGCTCCCCGGTGTTGAACTCTCCCAAAGCAGGGAAAAGAATAAGGTGATTCCTTCAACATTCCACTCCACTCCACTCCACCTCACCCCACTCCACTTCACTCCACTCCACTCCTCTCCACTCCGCTCCACTCCACTCACTCCACTCCCACCCCTCTCCACTCCTCTCCAACAAACTCATACATTTTTTGGAAGCTATGGTGTGCCATACATTACCTGTCCATGCGTCCAAGTAATGTGCAAATTCTGTCCAAGCCCGCAAACCAACACCTATCTTGAGTACTGCATTTTGTATGCATCGTTCCTCTGGGCGTTGACGTCTTGCATGGTGCAGAGGGGAAGATGCTCTGTATGAACTCAAGGACGAGGATTTCCCGCCGTTACACACTCCCAAGTGATTGTGAGGCATTTCTCCCTAACATTATATTAGGTAAATTAGGAGTTACAGGCGCTTGACTTCTCTGGACTGGTGCACAACCACCGTGTTGCGTAGGGAAGGGAGTCTCTGATTTCCTATTTTCTTTGTTAGGTACCGTAGTTTCCTTTTTTCCTCAGCTGATGATAGGTACACCTTGCAAATTACAACATGCTTTGCCAGACTGAAAGCCGAATTGTCTCATCCTTAAATACTACTTGTAGCGGGCCTGCCTCTTTGTCGGGTACAAATCTACATCCACAAATCAGCTTGAAGACGACGCTGCGCAAAGCAGCAGAATAAGCAAGCAGAGATGTTTTCCAAGTGCTGCCAGTAGATTCTTTCATTCTTACTCCACCCTCACGCGTGGATCGTCGGCGACGCTCGAGACGAAACTTCTGCTTTCCTCGGTATTGCCGGGCTGGTCTACTTCGCGCTGCTCTTTTCCGTGTCGCTAGCATTTCCTCGCGAACGCATGTTACCGTTCGCCTCTCCAATCGTCAATGCGCGTTTTCCGAGCCCGTCGTAGTTTTACCTTCTAGTACCAAGTGCGGAACCTCAATACGCGTTAGTAGCGATTCCGCCATGGAATGCGTTTCGTTAGAACGCGTCTCGGGACGCGCTATAGCAGGTTGCGTTTGTAGCAGACCTGGCGGAACCATGACCGTCGATCCCTGGCCTCGCTCGCAGACCCTCTCAGTTTCGCGGCCACGTGTCAGATCCGCCGATTCTGGCGGCTCTTTTTTATCCAACCAAGCTTGTTCGCGGTCAGGTTTTACTACTGTCGCGAGAGGTGCTGCTGCCGGATGTGATAGTAACGTTAGGAGGAGAAGCAGAGGCCCTGGAGCTCCCCTTATAAGAGTCTCTGGAAGAATCCCTACAGGAAGAAACGAATCCGGTGGTAGTAACTCGGTTAGGAGTATTAGCAGTAGCTGCATCAGTATTCTCAGCCGTAGTAATATCAGGAACAGGTTCAACAGCAGCGGCAGCAGCAACAGCAGCAATGGCATTGACAACAGCAACAGCAGCGGCAGCAGCAACGGAGGTTTGAGCAGAATGGGGAACGGGAACAAAGCCAGTGGCGAGTATAGTAGCAGCAGGAGCGTGTTCGGTGATAGCAGACGTGGCATTAGCAGTAGCAGCAGGAGGGGCGGGAGGGGCGGGAGGGGCGGGACGCAGTGGGAGGATAATTTCTGGGAGGAGATTGATGCTGTGGGGCGGGAGAGGGATTCGGGGGAGGTGTGGGCGGAGATTGTAGCGCAGCTAGGGGGTACGGGGGAGGGGGAGGCGGAGAAAGAGGGGGAAAGGGGGAAGGAGAGGACAGGCGAGGTGGAGTGGGCGGGGCGGGGGGAAGGGTTGAGGGGAACGAGGGAGGATGGGGGGAAGTGGTGGGAGGGGATGGTGGGGGGGAGAGTGGAGCCCGATGCAGTGCTCGAAGAGCTACATATTAGGTGAGTAGTGTGGTAGTGTGTGGTTGAGTACAGTGTGAGTGAGTTGGGTGCGATTGGGTGTGAGTGAGTGACAGGGTATGTGTTGGTCTTATTCGCTACTACTAGCTGGCGTCAGAAAAACAGTTGTTAGTTAGCCACCTGAGAGCTGGATGGTAGTTGGGATGGTCGCTGGGATGATCGTTGGATGGTCGCTGGGATGGTCATGACTCTCCCGTCCTTGCACTCTCTTCTCCCTGCCGACACTCACTCGCTCACTCATTCACTCCCTCACTCCCTCGTTCACTCACTCACTCATTCTCTTCCCCCAGGGACTCCCTCATTCATTCACTCACTCACTCACTCACTCACTCACTCGCCCTGGTAGGCCACCAGGTGCTTTCCTTCTCCCCTGCCTTCAACAGATTACTTTCCCTCCCTCTCTCCCCCCCCTGCCGCTGCTCACTCACTCGCTCACTCACTCACTCCGTCCCAGGGACTTCGCTCTGGTGCAGCAGCAGGTGCTGTCCTTTTCCCCTGCCTTCAACGTGTCGCATGCCCTGCCTTCCCTCGTTCCCTCCCCTATGATGCCACTCACACAACCTCTCCTTCCCTCAGGGACTTCGCTCTGGTGCAGCAGCAGGTGCTCTCCTTCTCCCCTGCCTTCAACGTTATCACGGGCGACAGCGGGTCGGGCAAGTCAATCATCGTGCAGGCCATAGCCCAGGTGAGACCTGCTTTTGGACTAGCTACCTATGTGGCTGTAGCGCTGGTTGTATTTCCTGTTGGGACTCTGTACAGCCCTTGTTTGTCTCCTGAACCTCTCCTCCTGTCATCCTCTCCTCCTGTCATCATCTCCTCCTGTCATCCTCTCCTCCTGTCATCCTCTCCTCCTGTCATCCTCTCCTCCTGTCATCCTCTCCTCCTGTCATCCTCTCCTCCTGTCATCCTCTCCTCCTGTCATCCTCTCCTCCTGTCATCCTCTCCTCCTGTCATCCTCTCCACTCAATTTCTCCTTCCCTTGTTTCTCCGCACTTCTCCCCCACTCCATTCCCCCAATTCACTTCTCATTTGAAGGTACTCGGAGCAGCAGCGTCAGAGGACTCTGTACGACCCAAGGCCCTCTCCTCCTCTCATTCTTTCCACTCAAACTCATCCTTCCCATATTGTTTCCCGTTGTCTTCCCCTCCTTTCTCCCTCACTCCAAGGTACTGGGAGCAGCAGCGTCAGAGGACTCTGTACGAACCCCGGCCCTCTCCTCCTCTCTCTCAGCACATCTCTCCCTCTCCCCCTCCGCCTCTCACTCCCTCCTGCAATTCCTCAGGCAGGAAGGTAGGCTAGATGTGGTGAAGGCCGTTACTGGGGGAGGTGGTTTAGCTGATGGTGCAGGTGATAAAAACGGAGGGCAGGAGAAGCGTGGTTCAGGGGTGAGCGGAGCTGGCAGTGTGCGAGTGAAGGTGATTCTAGAGAGGGAGATTTTCCGCTCTGTTACGGCTGGTGATGATGCTTATAGCGAATCTGAGGCTGATGGCAACAGCAACAGAGAGGGGAACAGCAGCAAGAGCGGAGGCAAGAGCGGAATCAGGAGCGGGAGCAAGGGCAAGAAGAGCAGCAAGGTGCGAAGTGTGTGCCGGGTGAATGGGGTGGTGGTGCCTCTGAAGCTGCTGCGTGCTGTGGGTGCAGCCCTGGTGGATCTAAACGGGCAGAATGCCCAGGGGGCGCTCAGAAGCGAAGGTGCCCAGTTGATGCTGCTGGATAGGTTTGCAGAGCGGTGGGGGGGTATGCAAGGGATGGAGAATGGTGGAGGGAATGGTGTGGTAGGGGGTGAGGATGTAGGAGGGAGTTTAGTTGAGGGTGGAGAGGTGAAGAGAAGAGGGGTGGGGATGCATGACGAGATGGAGGAAGGGGAAGAAGAGGAGGTGCGAAGGAAATGGGAGGAGGAAGAGCGGAGAGGAGAGGAGGGAGGGGAGGAGAGGGCGGAGGTGGGAGTGTTGCTGGCAAGGGCGCGGCAGGTGTGGGAGGATCAGAAGAGGCTTCTGGAGGCAGGAGGGGAGCAGGCGTTGATGGTGCTGCAGGAACTGGTTGAGGACGTGGAGAGACTAGGACTGAAAGAAGGGGAAGTAGAGGCGATTAGAGAGGAGATTAAGGAGCACGAGCGGGCAGGCAGGGCAGCTGAGAGCTGTAGTCGCGCCCACGGGATGCTGGAGGGGTCTGGAGCTCTGGGCGTGCTGCATGGGTTGAGTAAGACTGTGGAGGAGTTGAGAGAGGTGGAGGAGGAGGAGCAGGAGCAGGAAGAGCAGGAAGGGGAGGAGGAGGAAGGGGGGAGTGGGAGGAAGGGGAGGAGGGGAGGGAGGGGGGGTGCAGGGGGGTATGTGCAGAGGGGGAGGATTGAGGATGTGTCAGCTGCTTTGGAACTGCTGGGGGAAGCCAAGATGCTCGTGAACAGAGCGGTGAGTGGTGAGAACAGAGTGGTGAGAGGTGAGAACAGAGCGGTGCGTGGTGAGAACAGAGCGGTGCAAGAGAAATATTCCAAACATTCTGATAGATTCCATCTCTTAGAGCGCACCTTCCACACCTTGTTATTGCAGACTCCTTACGCTGAAAAATCTTTCATGCCGCTCGAACGGCGTCTGTCTGTGCCATGCTACCCCTTGAACTCCCCAGCACTGCTCCCCACCCCTTTGCAATGCACCACAACTCACTCATACTACACCGCACCCCACCGCACTAAACCCACCAGAAAGACCACGTTGAGTGCTACTTGGACGACCTAAGGTTCTCAAAGGAGCGCATGGATCGACTCAAGAAGCGGCTTAGAGAGGTGATGAGCGGTGCAGAGCGGTGAGGTGGTGCTGATTATGGGAATGGGGAAAAGGCCAGAGTATGAGCATGATTGGATGAGACGTTGAGACGTTGATCCAATATGCTCTTGGTTGAGGGTCTGTCGTGCTAGCAGGTGACTCATCCAATCTGCACTTCTTCTTACTTCTTCTTTATGTATAACAATTTTCTCTGGGTCTCGTGCTGTCTCTGGGTCTTGTGCTGGCCCTGCTGCTTGTGCTCGCACACTTGTCTGTCTCCTCTCACCTGTCTCTTACCTACTGGCGTGCCCTTTGCACCCTGCTCCCTGCTCTCTGCTGCTTCCACCGCACTGCACCGCACCAAAATGCACTGCACCAACGCTGCATGGTGGCTGGCAGATAGAAGTTGTTCGCAAGCGCCATGCCATTCGATCGGCAGCAGAGCTCTGGTCCGCCGCCCAGACAGCGGCAGGCAGAATCGCCAGCTCAGGTGCGGTGCCGTGCTGATCGTGGTGGTTTAGGTGCGATGTTGCTGGTTAACTTTTGAGTCGACTCAAAATGCCATTCGATCGGCAGCAGACTGGTTGGTCCGCCGCCCAGACAGCGGCAGGCAGAATCGCCAGCTCAGGTGCTGTTGCTGTGTTTCTCATGTTTTGAGACGTTCTCATGTATTGTGACGTTCTCATGTATTGTGACGTTCTCATGTATTGTGACGTTCTCATGTATTGTGACTCTGGTTCTGGTGTGAAGCTGCTGCTGCTGCTGCTGCTGCAAACCTGCTCCATCTCCTTTCCCTCAAACCTCCTCTCCATTTTCCCACATCCTCGTTTCCCCTGCCTCCGCCCACCTATTTCTGTCCCACCTGCCCTTTGAAAACCACGACAGGGAGCGTGGACAAGAGGCGAAGGGAGCTACAAGAAGAAATGAGCTGCCTCGCAGCAGAGGTCGGGCGGCAGTTTTTGGCAGCTAGCAGGAGGAGGCGGGTGGCAGCAGAGGATCTGGGGGAGCGAGTGGAGGGCGTGCTGAGAGGGCTGGAGATGGGTGCTGCGCGGTTCAGAGCGGTGGTTTCATGGGTAAGCACGGCATGGGTTGGGTTGAGGGGGGGGGGGTGATGCCAGGGGGGTGATGCCAGGGGGGTGATGCCAGGGGGATGGTGGCAAGGGGGTGATGGCAAGGGTGGCAAGGGTGGCAAGGGTGGCAAGGGTGAGAGAATGCTGGTAAAGTGCGTCAGTCAATAATGGGTGGGTGTCCCACGGTTCAGAGCAGAGATCATGTGGGCAAGCTGATGTGAGCCTATCCTGTATTGGTAATGCAGGAAGACTACAAGAACAAGATTGGCATTGGTAATGCAGGAAGACTACAAGAACAAGATTGGCATTGGTAATGCAGGAAGACTACAAGAACAAGATTGGCATTGGTAATGCAGGAAGACTACAAGAACAAGATTGGCATTGGTAATGCAGGAAGACTACAAGAACAAGATTGGCATTGGTAATGCAGGAAGATTGCAAGAACAAGATTGGCATTGGTAATGCAGGAAGATTTCAAGAACAAGATTGGCATTGGTAATGCAGGAAGATTACAAGAACAAGATTGGCATTGGTAATGCAGGAAGATTACAAGAACAAGATTGGCATTGGTAATGCAGGAAGATTACAAGAACAAGATTGGCATTGGTAATGCAGGAAGACTACAAGAACAAGATTGGCATTGGTAATGCAGGAAGACTACAAGAACAAGATTGGCATTGGTAATGCAGGAAGACTACAAGAACAAGATTGGCATTGGTAATGCAGGAAGACTACAAGAACAAGATTGGCATTGGTAATGGGGGAAGATTACAAGAACAAGATTGGCATTGGTAATGCAGGAAGACTACAAGAACAAGATTGGCATTGGTAATGCAGGAAGATTACAAGAACAAGATTGGCATTGGTAATGCAGGAAGATTACAAGAACAAGATTGGCATTGGTAATGCAGGAAGATTACAAGAACAAGATTGGCATTGGTAATGCAGGAAGATTACAAGAACAAGATTGGCATTAATGCAGTTAATGCTGTTCTTCCTGCATTAACCCCTCCGTTCTTTTCCCTTTTATGCCCCGCCCACTTCTCCCTGTCAGAATCGCTAGGCAAGAATGGATGAACTAGCAGAAGTTTGGGTACAAATATCAAACCCTAGTTGGGGTTGTACCCCATATTGGCTACCCCACTACAGCCTACAAGCATAATACAGTTTAACACACCCCCATAGGCAAAGTGGGGGAGAACAAAGGGTCACAAGACCAGTCCAGCAAAGCAAAGCAAAGCCCAGGGTGGATCACAACGTCACCACACTCCAAGCACAAGTAAAGGCCACAAGGCCAGTTCACATGCAGTGCTAGATATAGTACAAGACAAGCAACACAGTGATCAAAACCTAGCAAGCAAGCAACAAGATATATATAAAGTACAGTACAAAGAATGTCAAGCAGTGAGCAAGTGAGGAAACGTGGACACAAGGCCTAAAGAAGTACAGTGCCGCTGATGATCACTAGGCGGGAGCGCCTTGGTGAAGATATCAGCAGTGTTGGCCTTCGAGTCCACGTACACAAGCCGAAGCTGACCGCGCTGCTGAAGCTCTCGAGCAAGAAAGTAGCGAAGAGCAATGTGCTTCGTCCTATGCTCCAGTCTGTGCTCCTGACACAAGGCAAGAGCCGCCTTGTTGTCACCGTACAGAACTGGAGGAGAACTAGGCCGCTCTCCCAAGTCAGTCAGCAGGTAGGTGAGCCAGCGTAACTCCTGTGCAGCCATGGCTGTGGCGTAGATCTCAGCCTCACAACTAGAGCCGAGAACAGAGGAAGAGCGGGTGGACCGCCACGAGACAGAACCAGAGCCAAGGCTGAAGGTGTAACCCTGTGACGACCGCTGCGTAGCCAGGTCGTCCACCCAAGAAGCGTCCGAGTGACCAGTGAGGACAACTCTGTCGTGTCCTCCAAGCACCAGCCCCATGCCTGATGTACTGCACAAGTAACGCAGCACCCTCTTAGCAGCCTCCCAGTGCTCTCGCCTGTGTCTCCCAGGCGCAACGTAACGAGCAAGGATGCTAAGAGGGTACGCGAGGTCAGGTCGCGTGCAAGTCATCAGGTACATGAGGCAGCCTACAAGCTCTGGGTACGGGCCACTCGGCTCTACGGACTCGTCCGAAGGTGGAGCTGAGAGCGAGTGGCTGGTAGCCAGAGGTGTGGCCTGTGGTGAGGAGAACTGGAAGCCGAAGCGCTGAAGGACCTGCTGCACCATGTGTGACTGAGTCAGGGTGATGGTGCGGCGAGCTCTGTCCCGGGTGATCTGCAAGCCAAGGTAGCTACGCAGTTCACCCAGGTCAGTGCAGGTGTGTCTCTTCTGCAGCTCCGACTTCACACGAGCGAGTGCCTCAGTGTCAGCAGTAGCAAAGACCAAGTCGTCGACGTACACAAGAATGTAGAACGGCGGCAGCGACGTGTCTGTGCGCAGAAACAGCGACGGGTCAGCAGTAGACGGCGCGAACCCAAGAGCCGCAAGTGTAGTCCTCAGTGTGTCGTGCCACTCACGTGGCGCCTGGCGGAGACCGTAGACTGGCCGGCGGAGGCTCCACTGGGTACCAGGAGGAAACGACCCAGTAAAGCCAGGTGGGCGGCGCAGCCAGATCTCCTCGTGCAGGCTGCCCTGCAGGAACGCTGTGCTGAAGTCAAGAGATTGAAGCTCGTAGTCACGCTGAGCAGCAACGTGCAGCAGAACCCGAAGAGTGGTCATCTTCGGGGTGGGGGAGAAGGTCTGGAAGAAGTCGACCCCCTGACGCTGACTGAAGCCTCTAGCAACGTAACGAGCCTTGAAGACAGGCGGAGAACCTGGCGGCCGCTTCACCCTGAAAATCCACATGCCATCGACGATGTTCGCCCCAGGAGGGGGAACCTCGTCGACGTAGGTGCCTGTGGACTTCCAGGATGCCATCTCTGCGTCCATGGCTGTCTGCCACTGAGAGGAGTAGGGACCCGAGATCGCCTCTGCGTAAGTGCGCGGAGTGGGGATGTCTAGTGCATCCGGGTCTCCCTCAGGGGCAAGCAACCAGGCCACGAGATGAGGTACAGCAGCCGCAAGAGAGTCAAAGTCCTCCTGCCTGTCCTCAAGGACGTCCGTGCCAAGAGCACACTCACCCCCGACGAACGGAGGACAGACAGACGCAGACTCAGGCTCAGCAACAAGGCTAGCAGCGTAGTCTAGACGACAGGCAGCAGCAAAGTCAACCAACTCAGCGACCAGAGCAGACGCAGCAGAGGACTCAAAGGTAGGGTCAGTGACAACAGTAGCTAGGAGACGCGTGACTGTAGGGTGCTCAGCGCGATACCGGTCAGACTCAGGGTCCGGAACGGCAGGCAAAGAGGACGCAGGAGGAGACGGTAGAGGGACACGCCGAGGAGCAGTAGAGGGACGCAGAGTCATGTAGTGAGTGCCTGGGACAGGAGGAGGACGCTCACGACGGACACGACTACCAGCGCGAGCAGGACGAACAGGTGACGCAGGACGAGACTCAGGCTCACGACGCTCTGTAAGACCTCCTGTGGGACCAGTGTAAGGAGAGGGAGCAGGGAGAGGCGAGGCAGGCGGTAACTGTGACTGCGGCTGGACAGGCGGAGGACACTCTACGGAGGGAGGAGGACAAGGAGGAGGAGCCTGCCCAAGAACCTGCTGAAGGAGCGGGACGAAGTACGGTCGCGGCCGCGCAGCGTCTCCAGAAGCAGAAGAGACTCCAGCGGCCGGGTCCTCAGCACCAGCAGGAGCTCCAACGGCCGGGTCCCCAGCACCAGCAGCAGCGCCACCGCTCAGGTCCTCAGCTCCAGCAGCAGCTCCACCAGGCGGGTCCGCAGCACCAGCAGCAGCGCCACCCCCAGAGTCGGCAGCTCCAACTCCGCTAGCACCGCCAGCGCCAGGGTCCCCAGCTCCAGCAGCTCCAGTCGCAGTGCTCCCAGAACAACCAGTCCCGGCAGCTCCAGTACCCCCAGTACGAGCACCCCCAGGACGAGCAGCCCCAGCACCCCCAACTCCAGCCGAGCCACTAGGACGGCGAAAGCGCCGGACGTACCAGTCACGAAGCTGCTGCGGTGTGAGAGACTGCTCAGCACCCCGAACCGGAGCACCCCCAGACGCAGTAACCCGAGGCTCCGTAGGCTCAGTAGCAGCACCCCCAGGCTCAGTACCCGCAGGCTCAGTACCCGCAGGCTCAGCACCCCCAGGCTCAGCACCCCCAGGCGGCAAACTCTCAGGCACAGTACCCTCAGCTCCAGCACCCGTAGTCCCAGCACTCCCAGGCCCCGCACCCGCAGGCTCAGCACCCCCAGGCTCAGCACCCCCAGGCTCAGCACCCCCAGGCTCAGCACTCCCAGCAGCACCACCCGCAGCAGCACCTGAGTCACCTGTGAACTCGACAGGCTCAGCGACGGGAGGAGGGTCTACCTGAGAGACACCTGAAGGAGCAGGACCCTGAGGGGGAAGGGGGTCTACCGGAGGGGGACCAGGAGCAAGGAAAAGCGGCGGGGGAGGGAGGGGGGCAGTGCGGTAGGGGAAGAGACGGTAAAAAGGGACCGACTCGTCAAAGGTGACATCCTGAGAGGCGAAGACCCGGCGCGAGGTGGGGTGGTAAAACTGCCAGCCAGGCGCATCAGGGACAAAGCCAAGGAAGACACAGGGAAGCGTGCGGGAGGAGAGCTTGTCCGCGGACGTATCGCGGACAAGGGCACGAGCACCCCACACCCGGAAGCGCGACGCATCGCCAACCTCCCCCGTCCAACGCAGTGTGGGCGAGGTCTCCGGCAAGGAGACACGGGGCCAGAGGTTGAGCTGATGCGCGGCGTACCGGACAGCAAACGGCCACAGAAAATGGGGAGCCGCCGCGTGGACCAAGGAGGTACGAGCGACCTCCATGACCAGGCCAATGCGGCGCTCAGCAACCCCATTCTGCTGTGGGGAGTCCGGAAGCGTGAAGGTCTGCTCGATGCCCTCCGCCTGACAGAAGGTCCTCAAGAGATCGGAGGAAAACTCACCACCTCTGTCAGAGTGCAGACGCAGGACAGGAAGATCCGTCCGGAAACGGCGGCGGAGCTGGAGACGAACTGTGCGGATCCAAGGGATCAGAACAGCAGGGACCTCACCCTTGGTGCGCAAGGGGAAGATCGTGGTGTAACGCGAGTAGTCGTCGACAACCAGCAAAAAGTACCGCTCACCGCCCTGGCCACGAACGCGGGCTGGGCCCCACACGTCCAGGTGGAGGGTCTGCAGAGGAGCCTCTGTCGGGGGGAACGAGGAGGAGTGAGGAGCGGCGCGCTGCCGCCCCTCGACGCAAGGAAGGCAAGGCGGCGCAGGCGAGGCAGGGAGGGGAGGGAGGGACCTGGGAAGACCAGACACAAGGTGGCGACGGTGCATGCCACGAAGGCGTGGCAAGGAGGGGTGACCCAGGCGGTGGTGCCAGAGAAGAGTCTGGTGCGACAGGGAACGACACTCACAGGCGTGGGCTACCAGACCTGACGCAGACACCTGACCGACAGCAGCGACCTGAGGAGACGCAGTGGTCAGTGTGTAGAGACTCGACCCCGGCCGACGGGTAAACGTAGCCAGGTGACGGCCTGTCCTGGAGCACGTGCAGATCGCCACACGCTGTTCGCCAGGGGTAAAGGTGTCAACCCACTGATCCTGGAGGACAGCGTTGCTCACCAGGTTCGTCGAGAACGAGGGGAGGTGGAAACCCGACAACGAGCCAGACGGAACCGCCGGACAAGGGAGGACAGTGGTGGACTGGGCAAGGACTGGGCCCCCAGAGGGGTCAGCCAAGGAGACTGGGACCGGTGCAGGAAGCGGTGTGAGCTCAGTACTGTCACGAAAGAAGCAACGGGAAGCACCTGAGTCAAGCGTGAAGGTGTGACAGGCCTCAGCCGGTGCGGTACCTGAGAGAGCAGTCTCTGTGGGTGCTGTACCTGAGAGAGCAGACTCGCAAACAGTCGGGACAGCACTGGAGGGAGCAAGTACAGGGGGCACCATACCAGAGAGAGCAGACTCACTAGTACCCAGGACAGCGGGCTCTATACCTGGGTCAGGCGGCACACACAAGTAACAGTCTCCCTCGGCACTAACAGTCAATGCATACATGGCAGCAATAATAGCATCATAGTCAAGAGCAAAGACATCAACACCAGCCCTCATGAGCTCAGCCCAGCGGGGGCGCTCAACATCCGCGCCCATCTCCTCACGCCAAGCGTCGTCAAGGCGGGAGAAGCAGCGGTACGGGGTGTGGAACCTCCCACACGTCTGTCCCTTGCGGTCACCTGTGCGAATGACATAAGAACAGCGGCCACTGCCCCCCGACGTCCCACGCTGAGCAAGCCACTCACGAAGCTGCTGGGTCGTCTGGGGACGCTGCTGCTGCTGGGAGCTCTGGCCCGAGCCAGTGCCTCCACTCCGACCGCCGCCGCCACCACTACCACCGCTCCGACCGCCACCGCCACCACCGCCACCACCGCCACCGCCGCCACCGCCGCCGCCGCCACTACTGCCACTGCTTCCGCCGCCGCCCCCGCCTCCACCACCGACCCCACTCCCACCAGCGCTCCCGCCACCGCTCCCTCCAGCACCGCCTCCCCCCCCACCTCCCCCACCTCCTCCCCCCCCAGCGCCACCACCACCACCCTTGCCCCCCTTGCCCTTGCCGGTGCGGCGCCTCCCACCAGGAGCAGAAGCAGCGCCAACAGACTCAGCACCAAGGAAGTCAACAGCAGCAGCAGCAGCAGCGTAGGAGGGAGCGAGGGGAGAGGGAGAACACCCCTCAAAGATGGGGGTGCGAGGAGCGCCACGAGCAGCACCAACAGCTACAATGCTCTTTTCGGCCGCGAGCAGCTGCTCCTCTAGGAGGGCGACTGTGAGCTCAGTGGGACAGCGAGCAAGGAAGTGGTCTCGAACTGAGCGGAGGGTGTCAGGGAGACGGGTGACTATGAAGTGGAGTGTCCAGTACAGTGGAGGGGGGTTCTTAGCGCAGAACTCGGTGGGAAGGGCGGCACGCAGGCGAGTATCACTAGTGCGAAGGTGGGTGATAAGATCGGCGACTGTAGTAAAGGTGGACAGATCGGGGAACAGGTACGGCAGCATGAGGCGGCTAAGCTCGGCTGTGGCAGGCGAGGAGTAGCGAGCAACGACAGCATCGTACAGGGCCTTAGCGGATTTGCAGTCGCCAAAATGCTCGAGCTCAGCTAGCGGCAGGTGACTACGAATGGCTAGGCGAGCAGCTGCGTCACGAGTCTGCCAGTGGGAACGAACACTAAGCTCGGCTGTGGCAGCAGGAGCAGCGGCAGCACCAGACGCGTAGTCATAGAGGGAGATGTGGTCCGTGCTATTGCTCATAAGATACAACTGCAGGTCGTCGAGCCAGGAAGTGAACTGCACGGGACGGCCCTCAGCATCGAAGGAAAGAACGCGAATAGAGGCCATAGCTCAGGCGTGAGGGCACAGCAGAGCAGCGGCAGCAGCAGCAGCAGCAGAGGGGACGCAGCAAGCGGGCAGTGAGGCAGCGGGCGGCGCTGCGAAGCAGGTAGCGGGCGGGCGGGCGGCGCTGCGAGCGGGCAGCGAAGCGGGCGGGCCGCGAAGCGGGCAGCGAGCGGGCGGGCGGGCTGCGAAGCGGGCGGGCCGCGAAGCGGGCAGCGAGCGGGCGGGCGGGCTGCGAAGCGGGCGGGCCGCGAAGCGGGCAGCGAGCGAGCGGGCTGCGAAGCGGGCGGGCCGCGAAGCGGGCAGCGAGCGGGCGGGCGGGCCGCGAAGCGGGCAGCGAGCGGGCGGGCGGGCCGCGAAGCGGGCAGCGAGCGGGCGGGCGGGCCGCGAAGCGGGCAGCGAGCGGGCGAGCGGGCTGCGAAGCGGGCGGGCCGCGGAGCGGGCAGCGAGCGAGCGGGCTGCGAAGCGGGCGGGCCGCGAAGCGGGCAGCGAGCGGGCGGGCGGGCTGCGTGGCGGGCGGGCCGCGAAGCGGGCAGCGAGCGGGCGGGCGGGCTGCGAAGCGGGCAGCAGGACGAGCGGGCTGCGAGCGGGCGGCTCGGCGGGCGGGCGACACTGCGAGGGGCGCGCGAGGGCGCTAGTGAGGGGCGCGCGAGGGCGCTAGCAAGGGGCGCGCGAGGGCGCTAACGAGGGGCGCGCGAGGGCGCTAACGAGGGTGCGCGCGAGGGCGCTAACGAGGGGCGCGCGAGGGCGCTAACGAGGGCGCACGAGGGCGCTACGAGGCTAGGGCACGGGGTAGCGTGGTAACCGCATGCGAGCGGTGGTGGGCCCTTAAAAAAAACGGTCGGTAGGTCCTAGGGACCTCCTGCTCTGAATACCATGTCAGAATCACTAGGCAAGAATGGATGAACTAGCAGAAGTTTGGGTACAAATATCAAACCCTAGTTGGGGTTGTACCCCATATTGGCTACCCCACTACAGCCTACAAGCATAATACAGTTTAACACTCCCCTGCTCTCCCTCCCTTTCCCACCTTTTCTTTCCTCTTTCTCTATCTCCATTCCACCTCTCTTTCTTCCCTCCCCTCCCCTTCCATCCCCTCCCATCCCCTCCCTGTCCCGCGCTCCTCCCCCCTCGTTTGCAGGAGCCAGCAACCCCTCGGGTCTACAGTGCCACGTCAACTCCCCCCAGCCAATCACAGCTCAGCATGCAGGAGAGAAGAAGGGGTGGTGGAGGGGTGGGAATGAAGGGGAGGACAGTAGGGAAGAGGGGCGGCTGGGCAAGGGAGGTAGAAGCAGAGTGGGAAGAGGAAGAGGAGGAGGAGGAGGAGGAGGAAGAGGAAGAGGAGGAGGAGGAGGAAGAGGAGGAGGAGGAAGAGAGGGGTGAGCAGCAGCAGCATGGGACGGAGATACAAGTGGAAGAGGGGTTGATTCGTGTGGTAGGAGCTGAGAGTGTGGGCGAAAGGAGCGACGTGTTCTATCGATACAGCAGCACTGGCATAGACAAGGTGAATTGCTTGTGAGTCGATTTTTTAGTCGACTCAAAGGACGTGTTTTACTGATTCAACTGCACGCACTCACACTGTGGAATTGAGCGGAGTGGCATGTATAGGGGGTGCATAAGTAGTGTATCTTGCACAATCCAAGCTAAAAGCGAACCCATTTATATGCTGGGACATTTGCAAGTTGTGTCTTTAAGTTCCGTTCCGGGTGTCTGCAAGTGCCGAATCCAATCCGTTTCATGACAATCCAATCCAATCCAATCCAATCCAATTCGATTCGATCCAATGCGCCTGCGTGCTTGGCAGGTGGTGTTTCAACTGTCGGCCAATCCCGGAGAGCCTCTGCTGCCGCTCTCCCAAGTGGCCTCGGGCGGCGAGTGCTCCCGCATTATGCTCGGTTGGCTGGGCTGGATGGGGTGCGGTGGGGTGGGGTGGGATGGGGTGGGTTGGGGTGGGCTGGGGTGGGCTGGGATGGGTTGTGGTGGGTTGGGATGGGGTGGGGTTGGCTGGAGTGAGATGGGGTGGGCTGGGCTGGGCTGGGCTGGGCTGGGCTGGGCTGGGCTGGGCTGGGCTGGGGTGGGCCGGGGTGGGTTGGGGTGGTTTGGGTTGAGTTGGGGTAAGTTGGGTTGGGGTGGGTTTTGATGGTTTGGTTAGGCCAGTCTGGGCCGAGGGGTCGTGTTGGGGACGTTTGGTTGACCTGACGTGAGGTTGAGAGAGGTGAGAGAGTTGGGCTGAGGGGTTAAGCTGAGTCATGCTGGTTCGTGTGCACAGGAAATTTATGCTGAGTCATGCTGAGTCGATGGCTAGGGTTTTGCTGGGGTGGAGTTATGCTAGCAAAAGATGACGTCGGGAGAGTTTGACCCTGGTGTGCATTGGTACGCTGAATTGTGCTGAGTTGACTTTTGAGTTGACTTTTGAGTTGACTTTTGAGTTATGCTCACCATTTACAGGACGTCGACCCATCCAACACCTCCGTCCGTTCTTCCATGTTCTCTTCCCTCCGTTGACATTTGAGTCGACTCAAAAGTTTCTCCATTCCCCCTTTCTTCCAGCGCTCAAAATCATTGCCGCTACCACCAGCAGCGGTGATCTGCCAGCAGCCAATGGGAGCACGCCAGGTGTCAGCGTGTCGGTGTTTGATGAGCTCGACAGCGGTGTGGGCGGCAGGATTGCTTCCCGGTTCGCCCTCGCCTTGCGCCACCTGTGCAGACAGGGTAACCAGGTCAGTACACCTGTGCAGAGAGGGTAGCTAGGTGATAATACTGTGCAGACAGGGTAACCAGGTCAGTACACCTGTGCAGAGAGGGTAGTTAGGTGATAATACTGTGCTGACAGGGTAATCAGGTCAGTACACCTGTGCAGAGAGGGTAGTTAGGTGATAATACTGTGCTGACAGGGTAATCAGGTGAGTATGCCTTGAGCCAGGGATAACCACGCGAGTCATTATTATGCCAGAAGTAACCAGGTAAGAGGTGAGTATACCTTGAGACAGGATAGCCGGGAGAATGTTTAGCGAGTTTACCTTGTCCGTCTCTTCCTTCATTCTCCCTGCCTCCACACGCCTCCTGCCACCAGGTGATTTTTGAGACGTCTCAAAAGGAGTTTACCATGTCCGTCCCTCCCTTCATTCTCCCTGCCTCCACACGCCTCCTCCTGCCACCAGGTGATCTGCATCGCCCACCTGCCTCAGGTGACAGTGCATGCAGACGCGCACATCAGCGTAGGCAAGCACGTGGACATGGCCGATGGCCGCATGCTCCTTGCCCTTTCCTTTCATTCTCCCTGTCACCACAACCCCTGCCACCACACCCACAACCCCTGCCACCACACCCACAACCCCCTGCCACCACACCCACACCCCCCTGCCACCACACCCACACCCCCCTGCCACCACACCCACACCCCCTTTCCTCCAGGTGATCTGCATCACCCACCTTCCCCAGGTGGCAGTGCATGCAGACGCGCACATCAGTGTGAGCAAGCGAGTGGACGGGGCCGATGGTCGCATGCGCACCACTGCTGCCCACCTTACTACCCTGGAGGAACGGGTGAGGCTCGGCGGGAGGCATGGGTGAGGCTCGGAGAGAGGCATGGGTGAGGCTCGGAGAGAGGCATGGGTGAGGCTAGGCGGGTGGCATGGGTGAGGCCTGGAGTAGGTGTGGTTAGGTGTGGCTTGTGAGGAACTTTCATACGTCTCCCCCACAGGTGACAGATGTTAGTGCGAGGAGTGAATGTTGGGAAGACTATTCTGGAGGCACCTAAAAAATGTGTGTCTGTCCCAGTGAGTGAACGTGGCGCGGCACTTTATGGCTGTTGACCAGCCTTCTGAGTCGACTAAAAAATCTTTTCCCTCTTTCCCTCCCTCTCCCCCTCCTTGCCTCATCAGGCCTCAGAGGTGGCTCAGATGCTGGGCCTGGGCCTGCCATCAGCTCTGGAGCTGTTCAATGCTAAGGGAGGTATGGAGGGAGCCGTGACTGCTGAGGGACCAGTGAACACGGAGCAGCACTTGAAGGCTGTACAGCAGGATGCTTGATCAGTGTTCGCCACTGCTGGGCTTTTTTTGGGAGGCTATTTTTGTGGTGCTAAAGCTATCGGCGGCTTAGAGTCAAATTTTACTAGCAACTGGAAGTTTTATAGCCATGCGTTTCAGAAGGTTTCCTGCTCAATCTTGGCAGGGATGAGTTGCTATGGCGCTATAAGTCAAGGCTGCGCTAAGTAACTGATGCTTTTCGAAAACAACAATACAATGGAGTAGCTTGAAAATGATGTGATCGACAGTCAGAGAAAAAAGGATAGTCAGCCTAAGGAGCAACCCGGGTTTGAACCGGGGACCTATCGATCTGCAGTCGATTGCTCTACCACTGAGCTATTGCTCCATGCTGGCAAAAGAGTTTGTTATATTATGTAAAATATAAACAAAGGCTGCGCGAATCCACGCTCATATTCATCCCACGTGAGCGAAATCCAATCCGTTCGCCAGGATAACAGTTTCTGGTGTAGTCTTGCACAAATTTACCCCATCTCTCACAAATGAGCAGTGAAACCTCAAGAGTTTGTCCAATGGCCCATTCCCAACTCGTGTCTGACATCAGGTCATCGGCGAAGTGGAGGCTCGGAAGACCCGAAGTGGCTCGAAATAGGGGCAAATCAGCATTCGGAAGGGCCGATGACCTGGGCATCGTTCTGTAGGCGCATTGGAGATGCTCAGGCCCAGTAATGAACCTTCTTGGAACGCGATGTGAGGCTTTAAAACCCACGTCGAACCTCCCATTTCGTTATTGTCGTCCGAACCTGGGAGCAGACGGTGTGCGCCCACGTGTAACTGAACGGAGAACAGTCCATTCCCTCCGAGGCTGCATGGAAGCCTCTTCCTCGGGCAAATTGAGCCAACAGCCCGTGCAAACCCTACCCGCCCATCCCCCCAGGGATAAGGAGACGCACAGGCTATAACGGGCAGATCACAACGCCCGTTACTGGGACGTTTGAAGATCAAACCTCACCACAGAAAAATCAAACCCCGAAAACGCCTACGGTTGAGAGGTGGTTGCAGGGAACCCCAAAAAGTCTAAGGTTTGTGCCTGGGTTGAGCCCTAAAACATCCTTCAATCGTTCTGGGCAGATGGGACGAAAAAAGTTCGGATGTATGCGAAATTGCTTCGTCAGCAGTTTCGAGTTTCGGCGACCTCTCCCCTTCGGAGAACATGCTTTCCGCAGAGTTGTGCAGAGAGGCCCGATGGCTTGTGCGTGTACAGAACGATGCCCTGATGTCAGACACGAGCTAGGAATCACCCCAACATTGCGGGGGAACCTTTCTGAAGAAATGTTATTTTTTTTTTCTTGCCCGGTGTAACATTTGATTTCGTCCCGATTTGACCTTTCACCCGAATCCTCCGTCCTCAGCTCCTTGACAAGGATCGTAGTGTTCGACGACATTATTAAACCCGTTGAAACGTACAAAACCTAGGCGAACCGTATTTTTACCCTCATTCAGTCCTGTGAGATCCAGGATCTTCGGGAGGAGGAACCAAATTTCTGCTGCTCGAACTAGAACAGCCATATCTTGGATGGTCCATCTGATTCGATTCGAGAGGAAGGAGCCACAACTAAGCCCTTGTATTCTCCCCAAAACACAGCAAGGTGGCTGGCTGAACCAAGCCAACCATCACCTCACCACACACAAATGCATTTTCACCATGAGCAGCTTGTTTGGCCTTCGCCAGCTAAGGGCCCCATGGTTTCCCCCCTGACTCCCCCAGTGTTAGGCGTTAGCGTCTGCCCGTACCATATCTTTGTTTCCCACCAGGCCTGGCTGGGATCAAACGATTCTCTTCAGAATCGTTCTCGTTTCACGATCGGCACAATCGGATGCAGCATCGATCTGTCCAATCGTCCCGCTTGGCTGGGAAAGTCGGCTAAAACTAAATGAAATCGCCGTCTAAAAAACTGTAACAACTTTTTAGAATCGCCGGATTTCATATCTGTTGCATCAGTTCAGTTCGCCCTCCTATGAATCGCAATCTGGCCGTTCCAAATTAACATCTGCTCGAGGGCAGGTCTCCCGGGATTGCGTTGCGTTGCGTACAGGTCTCCTCTTCTCACCTGTGGTGGGTTGTGAACGCCTAGCCAACTGGCGTGGGCCCCGACCATACTCTGTCACTCTCCGACTTCTGGCGGACACAAATCTTCTTCCATCAAGGTGATTCTTAATTTTCCGTGTCTTCAAGAACAGGTTCATACAGCTTCTTGATTGAAATGGAGGAGCTGGACGAAGATTGAGCAACTATTCGTACTACTAGCCTTAGGTGGTTTGAAAGACGACAGTGCTCCGATCGGAGTGTCGCGGCACTCCATTAGAACACACTCCATTAGTAGTAACATCATTCACAGGCGATCTGAGTGTCGCGGACGCCTCTCCTGGACTGAGAGTCAGAGAAGCCTGCTTCAGACCGCGGCCTGCTCTTCTGACTGAGTCAGAGGCTATAGCACCAGCCTGCTTCATGCGGCATGGCAACACCAGCGGCCATGGATCCACCTCCGTTCGCGTACCCAGCATCATCGCCTCGCAGTGCTCCCCCGAGCGAAGAATCCCCCTACACCGACTCGCTTCTGCCGCTCTTCCCGTCACCAGCTCAACCCAGCAATGCAGCAGCTCAGGACCCCCCCAACCGCGACAGCCTAGGGTTTCGTGTTTCTGAACCGATTGGTGGGCAAAAACCGGTCTTCCTGGAAAAGAGAGTGGCACGGGAACCGGACTCCACCGCTGGCTCCAGGAAACGCTGTCAGAGCCAGCCTTTTCCCCGCAGCAGCAGTACCAGCCGCGGCAGCACGTGGCAATCAGTAGAGCATTGGAGAGCCACTTCAGAAGCAGCCGCTCTGGCGAGCCCCACATCTCGGCCATCTGATGCAGCATCAGCACCCGCGCGCAGGCGGAGAAGGGTCGGAGGAGCAGCAGCAGCGGCAAGCACGGCGAGCCTGCCTGCTAAGCTGCCTACAGCAGAGGGGTTTGCGCGTGAGATTCAGGAGACGGCTCGGTCCATGAGTTTGGATCTGCCTCCGCCTTGTTGCTCCTCCATGTGCTCTTACTTCTCTGTACCCTGCAGGATGAAGAGCGGGTGGTATAGTGGCGTTTTGGCGGGAACTAGGGGAACTGGGGTGCATGCTAATAGCAGCCTGGCTGCGCAGCGGGTAAATCAGCAGGTACGGCAACAAGCAGAACCGCAGGTGCAGCAACAGGCACAGCAGCTGCAGCAGCAGCATCAACAGGAGCAGCAGCAGGATATGAGGTGGCACAGGCAGGAAGAAGGCACAGCAATGCCAAAGCAGCTTGTACAGCAGCAGCAGCCGGTGGCTCTGCTGCTGCCACCGTATCTTGAGCCGGGGCCACAAGAGCATCAAAGACTTGCACATCGCCTCCAACAAATTACCCCTCCGGATGTCTCGCAACCAGATTGTACTGGCATAAGCAGTTCACGTGCTGTACATACGATTGAGTTAGCTTGTATGGGGGATCATGAAGCGGCTGTTGGAGAGTCGGGACAGCACTCGATCCAGGTTCAGAGCCCTACTTCAATGGACACAAGAGGCAGTGCGTGCAAGGATAGGGATACCCCAAGGAATGACGTGCCTTTTCGTGAAGAGGCACGGCATAGCCAGTCATTTGCAACCGAACTGGCTCAACAACAACCTTTGTTGTTCGGCCGGGTTCTTTCATCTGTCAGTCATGATGTGGAAAGCCCGAAAGATGGGGCGGTGAAGCAAAGTGTGTGCTTTGAGGATGTTGGGTGCAGTGGGAGGGAGACTGATGCATCTGCTGGGAATAAGGGTTTTGAAAAAGGGGATATGATGGATGCGGGTAACAGATTGTTTGGTTGCGTTCTTACTCGGACTAGTGGTCGGCACGAGCCAAGCAAGGCAAGCCAACAAATAGATCTTAACCTAGACCTGTGAATAGATTTGTGTAAGATGTGGGTTCTGCATATAGAATGTGAAGTATTACTAAAAATCCAAGAGCACACCCGAACTCTACAAGATGAAGTTATATCAACCTGCAAGCATTGTTTCAAATAACATATATAGACTTTCTGGGATTCGCTACACGAGATACCACGTTATCACAAATTCCGCTCCCCATGTCCCTTCACGGATTCTACCTTTTCTTCGGACCTCGGAGCCTTAGAACAAGCGCAATGGCGGTTCCTCTTACATTAATCCGCTCTGCGTAAACCGCGCGGGGATAATTTCCTCTCGCCGTCCTTAGGTCGATATGCAGGGTCCTCTTTCACCAAGCGCGAAAGCCACTTTTAATAATTCTCAAAAGATCCTCTTTCGCCAAGCCTCTCTGTTTTCGTATATCCTGACGGTTAGATCAGTAGCAGATTCTTGGACTAGTAGCGCCTGTGACACGTCTCTCTTTTGGTCGTGATGCTTCCGGGTTCCGTAGCTCGACGGGAGTAGGTTACGCGTCGCGTACGTCGATACAATTCCGAGACTCCAGATGCTGGCAGGCTCTGCTGAAGGGACGCGTCGGCAATTTCTAGGTTCAGCAAGTTCGTTCATCGAGCTTCCAGTCGCGTAGTTAGTCGTCCCGTTACTGCCGACGACGAGTATTAGCAAATCTGAGAATTTTAAAACTTCGAGTAGCCTTGTGGATTTCTGCTTACGTCTCTTGTAGGTAGTTCCTAGAAAATTGCTCTCAAACCGCTATATCAAGAGAAAATTCTCGGCTTTACCCCGTTTCCTGCTGTTTAGGGCGTCGTTTCGTGGCCTGTCTAAGTCTTCCCGTGTAGCTAGGCACCGTCGCTTGGATTTTCGCGTTTTCTGAGAGAAATCTCGCGTGGGTTTATCAAAGCGACGCTGAAGCTCGTGTACTAAGCGCCAAATTCCGTGGATTCTTCTTCCCCGCTCATCCGAAGGAGAGTTTTCAATTAGAATTCAGAATCTGGCCGTCTTCTAATCAAGCATCTCAATTGAGGGCGTGCGCTCTTACCAGCCGTTCTCATCATGCTTCCTACCAATGCTGTGGTAAGCAATACCTGATCCGAGATGCTTCAGCTATGTTTGAGGCTTTTAAGAAATCCGTGCTGTCCAGGAAATTGCAGCGCACTACACGTCCCACAAGTGATCTTAATTATTAGCACCTCAAGTTCTTCCTTCCCTCCCCTCCCCTTTCCCCCTTTCCTTACCCCCCTTTCCTTCCCTCCCCTCCCCTTCCCCCATTTCCTTTCCTCGCCTTCGCCCTTCTCTTCCCCTTCCGTTCCTCCCTTTCCTTTCTCCCCCTTCTTTACGCTTCCGCGTTTTTTCAACCCACCGCGAGCTCCTCAAGGCATAGCACGAAGGGAGCGCCTGTGTCCCCGCTACTCAACCCATTTCCCCATTTCCTCCCCCTTCCTCCCTCTTTTCCCTCGTCACCGCGAGCTCCTCAAGATTTGTCTGCTACAGCCGGCGGACTTAGCAGGACAGGAGCGCGTGTCCCCCCCGCTGCTCAACCCATCTCCCATTTCCTCCTCCCTCCTCCCCCTCTCTCTTCCTCCCCTCCCCGCCACAGCGCGAGATTCTCAAGACTCGTCTGCCACAGCTGGCGGACATAGCAGGGGGACCCGCATGTCTCCCCGCTACTCAGCCATCTCCTCATTCCCCTCACCTCCCCCAAACCAACCCGTCCCCCTTTCTTTTCCCCAGCGCGAGCTTCTCAAGACTCGTCTGCTACAGCCGGCAGACATAGCAGGGGGCCCCGCATGTCTCCCCCCACTCCTCCGCGCCCATCCCCACCTCGCCCCCCGCCTCGTCTCCGCGCTCCTCACCTTCTGCTCTTCTCCCCAGGAGGGGAGATGGGGGGAGGGGCGGGAGGTCAGGCGGGATCGGGGAAGGGACTGGGGGGGGAGGGCATGGGGGGAGGAGGAGCAGGAGGGGGAAACGAAGGTGGTAGTGACGCTGCTTTCTTAGATGAGGCAGTGCAAGCAGTCAAGGCTTTAAGTGGTGGTCGCGTGGGCTTTAATCTCGATCTTGACTCGCTAGCCATGGTAAAAGATGCCTATTTGGGCACTGTAGATTGGATTCTCTGGGCGGCATGCGGATCCGATCCAGAATCAGCACTGGCGGCTCTCGGCCAATCAGGAGCGTCGGGGGTATGCGGGGCGGTATGGGGAGCGAGTGACATAGCATATAGGTGCAGGACCTGTGAGCATGATCCCACCTGTGCCATATGTGTTCCTTGCTTTCTAGACGGGGACCATGAGGGGCATGATTATGCGATGATCAAAACGGGCGGTGGATGCTGCGACTGCGGCGATCCAACGGCCTGGAAGCGCCAGGGGTTTTGCAAGAAGCATCCTGGACCTGGGCACGCCCCGCCCCTCCCGGAAACTTTCGTTGCCCGGGCAGAACCCGTCCTGGCCGCGGTTGCTGCGGAATGGCAGCAGAAAATAGTTTTTGCTGCCCGGCTGGAGGAAGAGAGGAGCGGAGGCACTGCGGGTTGGGGGGGTTCTGGGTTCGGGTTTACAGGCGGGAGAAGTGGCGGAGGAGGGGGAGGGGGAGGCGGAGGCGGAGGGGGAGGAGGGAGAGGCGGAACAGCGGGAAGCAGTATGAGCTCATTACTAGGTTCCCTCACAGGGGGTGTGGGGGGGTCGGGAGGGTGGATGAGTGGTAACGATGGGTTCAGAGGATCCTCCTCCTTCTCCTCCTCCTCCTCCTCCTCCTCCTCCTTCTCTTCAGTGTTATCTGCAGCAGCGCGGCTCCGAGCAGCCAAGAACGAGGCAGCAGCAGCGACAGAGAGGTTTTCTGAGATGTTCCTGAGACTCGCCAGCACCAGTGAAGGGCTGCTGCACCTCGTATCGTCCGTGCTCACCAGGAAATGCCCCATCCCCGTTACTGCCCGCCCTGATACAGTCCCGTTGAGATTCCACTCGACCAGCACGGCCATTACTCCCACTTCTGCTGCTATCCCTACAGCCGCTGCCCTTACAGGTTCTTCTATCTCTGCTCCGGGATTTTCCCATGCACTCTCTGCTTCTGCTCCTGTGGGTCTAAGCTCACTGCTCAGCCCAGCAGCAAGGTCGTCCCTCCCGGCATTGTCACATCCCTCAGTGTCACCTCCCTTAATGTCACCTCCCCCAGCCTCACCTCCCTCCACCACTGCTGCTGCTGTCGCAGTGTCTACCAGTCTGTTGGAAGCTCTGGTGGCAAACGAGGAGGGTATCAAAGAGGACGCCATGCTTGTAGCCCACCGCCTGCTCTACAAGCTTCTAGGCGATCCGGGCTTTAAGTACCAGTTCGCGCTCGCGTTCGTTGCAAATTACTCGGCCTTCGTGCTGGGGAGTGGGGGGAGAGGGGACGGGGAGGAGGACGGGGGAAGGTGGGGGGGTGGGGGTGCGCGGGGGAGCGGGGGGCGGAGGGGACGGGGAGCGGCAGGGAGTGGGAGTGCAGGGAATAGAGTATCGATTCTTGAGAGTTTTTCCGTGCAGATTCTTACAGTACCGGTGCTGACGCCGAGGCTCGTGGTGGAGGCTCGGCTGCTGGATATCCTGCTGAGTACCCTGCAGAGCATGCTGCAGGGGGCGCTGGGGCGAGACGGGCGCATCAATGTGAGTTGTGGATCTAGTTTGAGGCTTTTCAACATCTGAGTCATGTTTCAAATGAGAACCCTTGAAAGGGGCTCGGCTGTTGGATATCCTGCTGGATATCCTGCTGGGTACCTTGCAGAGCATGCTGCAGGGGGCGCTGGGGCGAGATGGGCGCATCATTGTGAGTTGTGGTTCCGGTCAGGTCAGTGATTTGCTACGTCCTCTTTTACTTTGCCTCCTCATCTTCCCCTCCTTTCCCGTTCTCTCCCTTTCCCCCAGCTATCCCGTGAGGAGGTGCGTAATGGGCGAGTCACAGACGATATTCGCTACGTCCTCTCCCACTCCGCCTCCTCCCGCCACGTCACGGCCCGCCGCCCAGACCTGCTGCGCGCGTGGCTGCGCCAGCTGGCGGCCGCCCAGGGCATGTGTCCACATGTGCGGCGCACCACCACCCACGTGGCAATAGAGCCTGATGATTGGAGCTTCGCTTACTTGTTAGAAGCACAGCTGGCGACTGTCAACCCGCTGCTCGCCGAAGCTAGCGCCGTGCCTGGGCTGGAGGCTTGGAAGGAGGGTCGGCAGGTGGAGGGAGGGTCAGGAGGGGAGAAGGGGGGAGGAGAGAAGGTAGGGGAGAAGTTAGTTGAAGGGGGTGGGTTTCCGGGTTTGGGGTTTGGGAGGAGGAAGACTTTGCGATGGTTTGTGGATGAAGGTGCAGGGCAGCACGCAGGGCAGCACACAGGGCAGCAGGCAGGGCAGCAGGCAGGGCAGCAGCAAGGGCAGCAGCAAGGGAACCAGTCAGGGCAGGCAGGAATGGGGCATGGCAGTGTCACAGCAGCAGGAGAGACCATCCCTGGGGATGAGGGTTGGGGAGGTGTGGCTGCTGACCTTGATGCTACTACCAGCTGGAAGGCAGAGGGTTTTGATCCAGAGGCGTATGTGGATGACTGGGGAGCGACAGAGACAGGCACACACACATACCTGCCCCCCCGAGCCCGCGAGATTCGGCAGGTGGCGGCGAGGTTCGGAGTTCCTCCGGCGTTAGTGAGGCTGCTGCACGAGTGTGCATGGGTGCTGGCGCGGTGGGTGGCAGTGGAGGGGCTGAGATCGCTAGGTTCAGCGTTTGGCAGTGGGGCCAGCAGCGTGGAGGCACTCAGGCTGCTTGGGCTTACCAGGTCGCCGTTCTCTTCGTTTCCTTCTGGCGCTGCTGGGAATGTTGGTGCTGCTGCTGGTGCTGCTGTTGCTGCTGCTGCTGCTGGTGGCGGTGCTGGTGCAGGTGGTGCTGCGGGTGCTGCTGGTGGTGGTGCGGGTGCGACGGCGATGAGAGGCATGAGGCAGCTGGGGCAGCTGGGCCTGTTACCAGGTGCAGCAGCAGCAGCCATGGCTCGAATCACCTCCCCTTCCCACCCGCCCCGACCCACTCCCTCCGCTTCCCCGCCCTCGCCTCTGCTAACACCTCTGCCTCCCGCTGCCGCCACAGGTAGACTCTCTGGTGGAGTTTCGCCTGGGGAAGGTGGATCTGGGGGAGGGGCTGCTGGTGGGGGTAGGCCTAGGGGGGTATCAGCGCGTTCACTGACTGCTGCTGCCTTAAAACACCAGCAGCAGGAGGGTCAGTCGCTGCAGCAGCAGCAGCAGCAGGAGGAGGGTCAGTCGCTGCAGCAGCAGCAGCAGGAGGAGGGTCAGTCGCTGCAGCAGCAGCAGCAGCAGCAGCAGCAGGAGGTGCAGTTACTGTCGTCGGTTCTGGTGCACGCTCCAGGAGCGTCTCTCCTGTCGTTCAAGTGGGCCCAGGATGAACTCAAGGGGTTGGCTTCCGAGGCAGCTGCTGCTGCTGCAGCCGCCGCAGCAGAGAAGGAGGGTGGAGGAGGAGGGGCAATGGGTGGTCGAAGCAGCACGGCGGGTGATGCTGGGGAAGCAGGAGCAGCAGCAGCAGGAGGAGGAGGAGGAGCAGGAGCAGGAGGGGGAGGGGCAGCAGGAAGCGGCGGCAGCAGTGGGGTGGGGAGGGCAGGGAGGTTCTTATCTGGCATGGCAGCCGCAGCAGGAGCAGCAGCAGGGGCGGCTGCTGCTGCTGTGGGAGGCAGAGCAGCAGGCACAGGCAGCCCAGGCTCTAGAGGGGGTAGTCCAGGGGGGGCGGGTCTAGAGAGAGTTCCCCCAGCAGGAGCAGAGGCAGTGCCCGTGCTTGGGCTTGAAGCGTTAGGAAGAGAGGGAGGGGAAGGTGGGGGAGGAGCAGAGGCGGGGGTAGGTGCTGGGGTAGGGGCGGGTGCAGGCCTGGGTAGAGTAGGTTTGAGAGATGGGCAGGGGAATGCTGCTGCTGCTGCTGGCCCTGGTGCTGCTGGTGCGGGTATAGGAAGGGGAGGGGAGGAGCATGCAAGGCAGGAGGGAGAGGACGTGGGCCATATGCAGAGGGGGCACATGGGGATTCTAAGCACGTGGCTCAGAAGGGCGTCTAGGTTCAGGGCGACAGGGGGGGAAGGGGCACAGGGGACCCAGGGCAGGCATGCAGGTGCAGGTGAAGCAGTAGGCGTTGAGGCAGGATGGGCAGACGCAGGGGAAGGTGCAGAGGCAGGAGCGGCAGGGGGAGGGGAAGCAGCGGCAACAGCCATGCAGACAGATTCGTTGGCAGCAACCGAGGCTGCTTCTCTCTCTGCTGCTCTCCCCCCCTCCGCCGCCCCCCCGCTCTCCGCTGCTGCCGCTGGTGCGCTCGCTGCCCTGAATAGCCCCTGCTGGTGGGTGGGGCGGCAGCAGATGTCGCTTCTGGAAGGTTTGCTGCCGTTCCCTCCCCCCCGGGTGGAACCAGGGGATATGGCAGGGGACATGCCACAGGAGGGGGCTTGGACAGACGAAACGGCTGTCGGAGGAGCAAGAGAGGGGCCAGGGGCAGGGATGGGAGGGGCGTGGGCAACAGCAGGGGCGGGGGCAGTAGCAGGGGCGGGTGAACGTGGTATGATCATGGATATGGAGAGGGCAGAGGCGAGTTCTGTGTCTAAGGGGGCTGTGGGTGGGGCTGAGAGCGTGCTGGAGTGGCCAGTGGTGGAGTACGATGTGGGGCGGCAGGAGGTGTCGTTCCACCTGCCTCTGCACCGCATGCTCGCGCTCCTCCTGCACTCCCTGCTGCGCCTCTCCTGCCCCATGCCTGACCCGCAAGGACACCCACAGGAAGACTCAGAACAGAGGGAAGGGACCGGAGGGATGGTGGGGGCCGCACAGGATACGAGGGAAGAGAGGCGGTGGGAGGGAGAGCGGGAGGGGGGTGGAGGGGGAGAGGCATCAGAGCTGTGTCTGCTGCGCCTGCTGCCCAGCAAGCTGCAGAGAGGAAGCTTCCTCGCAGCTGTGGCTGAGCATGGGCTGCGAGTGCAAGTGCTGTGCGCGCAGATATCAGCTGGCATGTGGAGGAGGAACGGGCAATCCATGGTCGCTCTCTGCGACCTCTACCACTCCGTGCACTGGTCAGTATAGTCATTGCTCGGTCGTTTCTGGTTGTTTCTGGCCGTAAAACCCATGTCTGTCTTGTCATGATGACCCCGCCCTCCACGCACGTCACATCTAGAGAGGGTGTTTTTGAGATGTCTCAAAAACACCCTCTCTACACGTGGCTATTCTCTATCTGGTTCCTGTAGATTTTGTTTCTGGTCGTAACGTAAAACCCATGTCCGTCTTGTCATGATGACCCCCCTCTCCACTCACGTCACATTGCATCGCATGGCATGGCATGGCATGGCATGGCGTGGCGTGGCATGGCATGGCGTGGCATGGCATGGCATGGCATTGCATGGCATGGCATCATCATGTGAATCCACCCACAGGTGCAAGGACAGTCAAGGAGTTGGACCTCTTTCTGCTGCGATGCAATGCACTGCTGTCTCGGCTCCTCACCCCACTACTATCCCCTCTTTCCCCTCACATGCCCCCTGCCATGCCACGTTGTGCTATCATGCTTATGTCACAGGTGCGAGGACAGTCTCGAGTTGGATCTCTTTCTGCTGCAGTGCACTGCCGCCTCTGCCCACGCGTTCTATGCGGTCGTCATAAGACCCCCACTTGACCCCTCTTCCCATGCCATCCCGTGCCATGCCATACCAGGTGCGAGGACAGTCTCGAGTTGGATCTCTTTCTGCTGCAGTGCGCTGCCGTCTCTGCCCCTCCTGATGCCTTTGTGCGCCAGGTTGTGGCGCGCTACAGCCTCACCAGCTACTTCTCACTCACAGTGGGGGCTGCCTCAGAGTGAGTCAGCAGTAGGATCCCTCCCATCCCATCCGCTACAGCCTTCCAATCCATGTTGAAAGGCTAGAAGAGATACATTGAATAATGAGCCAAGAGGCCCTTTAGTACAAACAATGAGCAAGAGAGAGATGAAAGGGAAGCTTACCCTATTGGCCAATAAGTTGGCCAATGGGTGAGCTTGCTTGTGACCCAAGCAACCACAAATGTGTGTTGGTTGGGATTGGTTGAGCTAGGGACCAATCCCAACCAACCACAAAATGTGGTTGGAGGGTACACTAAACAACCCCCCAATTTATAAGTGTACTACAGATCTAATTCTAGCCTATGTATGTTGTACAAATTATGAAATTACAACACAACCCCCCAACATGCATAAGGCTAGAAGGCTAGAATCAAGAGGCGGGAGGCGACTTAGGAGGAGTGAGGCCAAGAAGACGAAGTAGGAAAGAGTGAGCGACATGAGGAAGAGCTTTTGTGAAGATGTCGGCAAGGTTGGCCGCCGAGTCAACCTTGTCGAGCCGAAGGTGCCCCGCCTGAACAAGATCGCGAATGAAGAAATGACGGAGCTCAATGTGCTTGGAACGCCCGTGAAACACGGCATCTTTGGTGAGGTGAATGGTACTGGCATTGTCACACCAAATGGTGGGACAGCGCTGGGGGGCACCAAGTTCCTCAAGGAGGAAGGTGAGCCAGCGGGCCTCTTGCGCAGCCATGGTGGCGGCATACAACTCCGCCTCGCAGGAGGAGAGGGCGACAGCCGAGGAGCGGGTGGAGCGCCAGCTGATAAGGCCGCTGCCAAGAGAGAAGCCATAGCCCTGGGAGGAGCGACGATCTGGCTGGGAATCAGCCCAGGAGGAGTCACTGTAGCCGCTGAGGGTAGGTGGGGAGGGGCCGCCGAGGGTAAGGACATAGTCCTTGGTGCCACGAAGGTACCGGAGGACACGCTTGGCGGCCTGCCAGTGCTCTTCCGTATGCTTGCCTGCGCCAACAAAACGAGCGAGGACGCTGATGGGGTAGGCAAGGTCAGGGCGAGTGGAGACCATGGCGTACATGAGGGAGCCGATGAGCTCGGGATAAGGATGGGAGGAGGCTGAGGGGGAGGTGGGTGGAGAGAGGTGGTGCCCGACAGAAAGAGGAGTAGGTTGGGCGCCGCCGCGGACCATGTCAAACCGCTCCAAGACCTGCTGCAAGTAATGACCCTGGGAGAGAGAGATGGTGCGGGCGGAGCGATCGCGGGTGATTGTCATGCCCAGGTAATGCTGCAATTCGCCCAAGTCCTTGCACTTGAGACGGCTGCCCAACTCAGCCTTAACACGCTCCAACTCGCTGAGGTCGGCAGTGAGTAGAATCATGTCATCGACATAGACAAGGATGTAGAAGGGGGAGGGGGAGGCGCGGAGGAAGAGGCTGGCGTCAGAACGGGAGGTGCGGAATCCAAGTTCAGCAAGGGTGGCGGCAAGCTTAGCATGCCACTCCCTCGGGGCCTGTCGGAGCCCATACACAGGGCGACGCAGCTGCCAGACAGAGTCCGCAGGGAAGGGAAGGTGAAAACCGGCAGGACGCTCCATGTAGATAAGCTCGCGGAGGACGCCTTGGAGGAAGGCGTTAGAGACGTCCATCGAGTGGATCTCCATATTGAGGCGAGCGGCGAGGTCGAGCACGGCGCGAACAGTAGCGGGCTTGGCAGTGGGGGAGAAGGTATCGAAGAAGTCAAAACCATACCGCTGCGTGAACCCCTTGGCGCAGTAACGAGCCTTGTAGACGGGCGGCTCCCCTGGCAGTTGTTTGACGCGAAACACCCACTTCCCCTTCACCACGTTCGTAGAGGAGGGAGGGCGAGGCACATCAACAAAGGAGGAGTTGGCGACAAAGGCCTCCAGCTCCTTGATAATGGCGGCGAGCCAGAGTGGGGCGTCGGGGCAAGCCATGGCCTCCTCATACGTGGTAGGGATGAAAACGGAGGGAGCAGAGGAGAATGCGAAGACAGGTGTCCCAGAAAGGTCGAAGGTGATGGGTAGAAGGGAAGGGTCACAGAGGTGGAGGTCAAGGAACTCCTCATGGGAGTCCTCAGAGAGGGAGGTGTGGAAGGAGCGGATGACCGTTGGTGCCGCTGGTGCTGCTGCACGTGCCGCTGCTGGTGCCGCTGCTGGTGCCGCTGCTGGTGCCGCCGCTGGTCCTGCTGCTGGTGCCGCTGCTGGTCCTGCTGCTGGTGCCGCTGCTGGTGCCGCTGCTGGTGCCGCTGCTGGTGCCGCCGCTGGTCCTGCTGCTGGTACCGCTGCTGGTCCTGCTGCTGGTGCCGCTGCTGGTCCTGCTGCTGGTGCCGCTGCTGGTCGTGCTGCTGGTGCTGCTGCTGGCGCCGCTGCTGGAGAGGTGGCGGCGGGGGCTGCTGCAGGGGGAGGTTGATGCAGAACAGCCTGGAAGAAGTGGTGAAGGAGAGGGGAGAGTGGGGGGAGGGTAGAGGTAGAGAGGGTAACAGGGGGCGGTGCACCAAGGATACTGTCTTGTGACCTGGTATGGGGGTACCGGGTTAGTACAGTGCGGGGAGGGGGGGAAGGACGAGTCGGCAGCGAGGGAGGTGAAGGAGGGGCGGGAGGGGCACTAGGAGAGGAATGTGTGGGGGAGACGGGAGAGGACAGAGGTTCCGGGTCAAATATATCACCAGACAAGGGAGGGGCACCGTGGGACGAGGACGACGGTGGGGGAGGGGGAGGGAGGATGGGGGGAGGAGGAAGTAGAGGGGGAGGGGTGGTGTCAGACCAGACAAGGGGACGGGGAAGACGGGGGAGTGGGTCAGTGGATGGGGGAGAGGAGTAGTAAGGAGTGGACTCATCAAAGACCACATCCCTACTGCGGAATAGACGACCTGAGGGGGGATGGAGGAAAAGGTAGTCAGGTGAGGAGGAGTTATGACCAAGAAAGATGCAGGGAAGGGTACGAGGGGCAAGCTTTCCCATAGAACGGGAGCGGTCAGCGGGGTGAAGAAGGACATAAGCCTTTGAGCCCCAGACACGAAGAGATGAGACATCAGGCTTGTTGTTCGTCCACAGCTCAGTGGGGGTGGTGGATGGGAGAAGAGGGTGAGGGTAAAGGTTAGTAAGCAGGGCGGCATGAAGGAGGGCGTAGCCCCACAGAGAAGGAGGGCAGGAGGCGTGGACAAGGAGACACCGGGCAGTTTTGGTGATCTCTCGAACACGACTTTCAGCCACACCGTTCTGCTGTGGGGAGTGAGGGAGGGTGTAAGTCTGAAGAATGCCATGAGACTGGCAATAGGAGGATATTTGGTTGTTAAGGAACTCACCACCACCATCAGAGTGAAGGCGGCGAACAGGGCGCCCAAAATGGGTGTTTGCTCGCTCGAGCCAGGCGATGATCGCAGCCGGGGCATCTGCCTTCGTCCGAAGGAGAGAGACGGACGAGTACCGACTGTGATCATCGACGAGTACGAGGAGGTATCGATGGCCCTGGCGAGTGGGAGAGGGATTGGGGCCCCAGAGGTCCATGTGAACAAGATCAAGTGGCTGAGCAGCAGCGGAGGGGGAGCTCCGGTGCGGCTGCTGCTTGAGCTTGCTCTGAACGCAGACGGTGCAGGGGGGGGCAGGGGATTTGGGGAGAGGAGGGAGGGAGGAGGGGAGACCATGGAGGAGACCGGAGGAAACAGAGGAGCGTAGAGTAGCGAAGTTAGGGTGACCTAGCCTGTGATGGAGGAGGACGGCAGGGTGGGAGAGGGAGCGACAGGAGCAAGAGGAGTCAGGGGGGGGGCGTGAAGGGAGGTCCGGGTTAGTGGGAGGGAGAGGAGGGGGTGGGATGAGAGGGTGGAGGGGAGGACGAGAGATGACCTGACAGGAGGGGAGGCGAGGAACACGAAGGGTGTACAGACGGGAGCGAGGGCAAAATGGAATGCGAGAAATGAACTGACCGGTGGCGGAATGGTAGAGAGCGCAATAGTTAGCATAAGCTGGGAATACTGTGGTGATACCGGCTTGTTGAAGGGACCTTTGCGAGAGGAGATTAGCGCGAAGAGAGGGTATGTGGAGACCGGTGACAGTGCCTGAGGGGAAGAGTGGGCAGGGGAGAGTCGAGGTGTTATGGCAGGGGATAGAGAAGCTGCTATCGGCGCCAAGGAGGGAGGTAGGCGTTGGGAGGGGGCGCAAGGTGCCAGCATCGCGAAGAACTGTGTCAGTGGCGCCGCTGTCAAGGACAAAGTCGACAGTGGAGGGGAGGGAGGAGGAAGGGACAGAGGACTGGAACGCAGTTTCTTTAGTGCTAGAGGAGTATGTGGCAGGGGCAGCTGATGTGGCTTGATTGACCATACCAGCAATACCAACGGATGAGAGAGGTGGGACATTGCTTGAAGTGGCGGAGCTTGTGGAACAATGCGGAACTGAGTTCTGCTGGGAAGTTGGGGGAGGAGGAGGAAGAGGCAGCTGCGCTTGTGCGCTAAGGTGCTGCTGCAGGCGGTGAAGCAACTGCTGGAGCTGGAGGAGGAGGTGCCAGAGCTGCTGGTGCTGGTGCTGCTGCTGCTGCTGCTGCTGCTGCTGCTGCTGCTGGTGCTGCTGCTGCTGCTGCTGCTGGTGCTGCTGCTGCTGCTGCTGCTGCTGCTGCTGCTGCTGCTGCTGCTGCTGCTGCTGCTGCTGCTGCTGCTGCTGCCGCTGCCGCTGCCGCTGCCGCTGCCGCTGCCGCTGCCGCTGCCGCTGCCGCTGCCGCTGCCGCTGCCGCTGCTGCTGCTGCTGCTGCTGCTGCTGCTGCTGCTGCTGAGGAGGAGGAGGAGAGAAGGGTGGACTCGGGGCATGGTGGGCTTGGGTGGAGATTTTGCACTGAAGTCCCCGAGTCGGGCCATAGCGAGGCACATATTCACGAGGAGAGAAGGCTGCTGCTGCGCCGCAGCCTGCGCTCAAACCCCTGATACCACAATATCCTGCGAGTCTCCCTTGACCACCACCACAGCTACCACTATGCCCTCCTCCATGCCCACCGGCACCACTTCTGCTGCATGCCAGGGCGACTATTGCCATGGAGGGAGCAATGTGAGTGTGGGCGGTTACGGCATGGCGCAGGCGAGCAGGGCATGAAGGTGTGCGGTATGCGTTTGCAAATGTGCGGTATGCCGGGGAGGTGGGCAGGGGGCGGACAAGGGGACGGGGGACAGCGAGCGGGGAAGGAGGGCGTGCGACGAGTGCGCGGACGGGGAGGGCGCGGACGAGCATGGCGCGCGGACGGGCAGGGCGCGGACGAGCAGAGCGCGCGGACGGGCAGGGCGCGGACGAGCAGGGCGTGCGGACGGGCAGGGCGCGGACGAGCAGGGCGTGCGGACGGGCAGGGCGCGGACGAGCAGGGCGTGCGGACGGGCAGGGCGCGGACGCGAAGGGCGGACGAGCAGGGCGCGCGGACGGGCAGGGCGCGGACGAGCAGGGCGTGCGGACGGGCAGGGCGCGGACGAGCAGGGCGTGCGGACGGGCAGGGCGCGGACGAGCAGAGATGGGCGCGAAATGGTCAGATTTCAGCGCGGGAGATGCAGATCTGGTCGCGCGGAGGGCAGATCTGGGCGCGCGGAGGGCAGATCTGGGCGCGCGGAGTGCAGATCTGGGTGCGAAATGTTCAGATCTGGGCGCGGGAGGAGGAGATCTGGTGGCGCGGAATCCAGATCTGGGCGCGGAATGATCAGATCTAGGCGCGGGAGGAGTAGATCTGGTCGCAGGGAGTGCAGATCTGGGCGCTGGAGTTGCAGATCTGAGCGCGGGGAATGCAGATCTGGGCGCTGGAGTTGCAGATCTGAGCGCGGGGAATGCAGATCTGGGCGCTGGAGTTGCAGATCTGGACGTGCCTTGGAGGGCAGCGCCTTAGGGGGCGCACGGGGAGGGAGGACAGCGCCTTAAGGGTGCGTGAAGGGAGGGCAGCTCCGTGGGTGGGGCTAGATCTGAGGAACGGGGAGGAATAGATGTGAGCTCGGGAGGAGTAGATCTAAGCTCGGGAGGAGTAGATGTGAGCTCGGGAGGAGTAGATCTGAGCTCGGGAGGAGTAGATCTGAGCTCGGGAGGAGTAGATGTGAGCTCGGGAGGAGTAGATCTGAGCTCGGGGGGGATAGATCTGAGCTCGGGAGGAGTAGATGTGAGCTTGGGAGGAGTAGATCTGAGCTTGGGACGAGTAGATGTGAGCTCGGGAGGAGTAGATCGGAGCTCGAGAGGAGTAGATCTGAGCTTGGGAGCACCGTAGTAGGACTAGGTCTGAGGGACGGGGAGGAGAGGGTGGCCTTAGGATCGAGGGATTAAGGCGTGAGCCAATAGCTCATGATACCATGTTGAAAAGCTAGAAGAGATACATTGAATAATGAGCCAAGAGGCCCTTTAGTACAAACAATGAGCAAGAGAGAGATGAAAGGGAAGCTTACCCTATTGGCCAATAAGTTGGCCAATGGGTGAGCTTGCTTGTGACCCAAGCAACCACAAATGTGTGTTGGTTGGGATTGGTTGAGCTAGGGACCAATCCCAACCAACCACAAAATGTGGTTGGAGGGTACACTAAACAACCCCCCAATTTATAAGTGTACTACAGATCTAATTCTAGCCTATGTATGTTGTACAAATTATGAAATTACAACAATCCAAACTGCATTTCCCTCACCGTCGACGCTGCCTCACCAGAGTATAGGCACTAGGGTTTCTGCAACGCACTGCCATTCTATTACACGAGAGTGGTAGCATCATCTGCTTCCCCATCTGCCCCATCTTCTACTGATCCTTCCCAGCCTCCGCCCCACCCGCTTCCTCCACTCCCCCCCTCTCCACTCTCTCCTTCTCACTCTTCCCCCAACCCATCACAACCCCCCCTCATCATCAGGTACGAGCCTGCGATAGCTCAGGAGGACTGCATAGCCCTCTTTTGAGGCGCCTCAAAAGTAGCCTGCGATAGCTCAGGACTGCATAGCCTTCCTCATCCGTCTCATCTCAGAGCGATCCTTCCCGGCCTCCCCCCCACCGCTCTTCCATTCTCTCCTCCGGTGTTCCCCTCCACCCCCCGTCCTGCTATCCCCTTCAACCCCCAATCCCACCATGCAGGTACGAGCCTGCAGTGGCCCAGGACTGCCTGGCCTTCCTTATCCGTCTCATCTCAGAGCGATCCTTTTCCGGCCTCCCCCCCACCGCGGCCCTTCGGAGGGAAATAGTGCAGCGCCTAGCCATCGGCAATGCCACCCGCAGCAGCGTCGTCAAGTCCCTTCCCCCCCGGTTTGCCGAAAACCCTGCCATTCCCTCTGTTCTCGCCGCTGTTGCTGATTATTCCCGGCCCTCGGGTATGGAGCAGGGGCGGTACTTACTTAAAAGAGACTGTTACAGGGAGCTGGATTTGTACTGCTTAAGATGGGCGCCTAGGGAGTTGCAGAGAGCGGAAGAGAGATATTCAGAGGCGGTTAAGAGATCGGCGGTTGTGGAGCAGACGCCTAGGTGGCGCGATCCTGTCCGTCCGTTGATGGGGCTGCGGGAGATCGCCACGTCAGCAGGCGTGCATGATGTTGTGCTGTCGGTGGTGCTGCATGCGTGGTGGGACGAGGAGGGGAAGGAGATGAGCTACAGAGAGGCAAGAGCCAGCAACGGTGCCGGCAGTGGCAGTGGTGGTGTTGGTGGTGGTGGTGGTGGGAGTGGGAGTGGGGGAAGTGGGTCGTCACGAGCGCCTGACATTGTGCTGCATGCTGCGTTGCATTTGCTGGCATTGGCTCTTGACGCTTGCATGGCTTGGCAGGAAGCTGAGGAGAAGGAAAGGGAGAGAGAGAAGAAGGGGTGGGACGGGCAGGGAGGAGCGGAGGAAGGGAAGGGAGAGAAGGTGGGGAGAAAGAGTAGGGAAGGTGGAGAGGTCGAGGGGATGATAATGATGGAGGTCGATGGGCGTGTGGGAGGGAATACGAGTGGTGCTTGGAGTGAAGCAAGAGAAGGAAGCGAAGGAGCGGAGGTTTCAGGTTCAGGCATGGAAGTTGATGGGACGGATTGGGTTGGAGGCCGAGACAGGACAGGAGGGGCAGGCAGGGCAGCCGCTCCTGCAGCTGTTCAGAAGAGACAAACCTGGCCACCGGCGCTTCTGTCCCGAGCATGCCAGCCGTTCGAAGCACGGCTTCCTGACAGCAGCAGCAGCGGCGGAAGCGGTAGTGGCAGCAGCAGCAGCAGCACGGCCGCTGGGCTGTTCGCCCTGCTGCCAGGAGCCGCGTTCTCCTCCCACTGGTTCCGCGCTTCCCATGCTGCCCCGGTCTCCCTGCTCGCTCTCCTCGTGCTCCTCCTGCGGTGCTGGCAGCGCCAGGCAGGGACGAAGCACAGCACTGCTGCTGTTGCTGCTGATGGCAGTGCCGGGATGGGTTTAGGGTTTGGAGGAGACGTTAGTAGGGGAACGGAAGATGAGGAGGGCGGAAGCGCAGCAGCTGGGGGGAGGTCGGGTGGCGCAGGAAGAGGGGAAGGGGGGGAGGGGCGGGCGGAGCTGCATGTTCTAGTGTTACGGCTGCTTAAGCGTTTCTCTCAGCTAAGCGACGAGTGCAGGAGGGCTCTGGAGGTGCTGTGCCCGGAGGAGTTTGATAAAGGAAAGGGGAAGGCTGTGGTTGGAGGGGGCGGGGGAGGGGCTGGGGAAGAGGGGGGGGCAGCGGCAGCAAGGGCAGGAGCAGCAGGGGGAGCAGGTGTGGGGGGTGGGGGCGGTGTGGGAGTAGGGGGCAGTGAGACAGAAGCTGGAAAGAGTGGGAGGGGAAGTGGTGGTGGTGGTGGTGGTGGTGATGGTGGTGGTGGTGGTGGTGGTGGTGGTGGTGGTGATGGTGGTGGTGGTGGTGGTGGTGGTGGTGGGGGTGGTGAGGAGAAGGGAGAGGGAGGGGCAGTGAGTGAAGCTGATGCAAGGAAGGCATTTGCTCGGGCAAGGCAGCAGGCGCTGCTGGTACGTGGTTTAGTGAGTGGGGCGTGGTCGTGGGTTACTTGTTTAAGTTCCTTAGAATTGCTCGGGCAAGGCAGCAGGCGCTGCTGGTACGTGGTTTAGTGAGTGGGGCGTGGTCGTGGGTTACTTGTTTAAGTTCCTTAGAATTGCTCGGGCAAGGCAGCAGGCGCTGCTGGTACGTGGTTTAGTGAGTGGGGCGTGGTCGTGGGTTACTTGTTTAAGTTCCTTAGAATTGCTCGGGCAAGGCAGCAGGCGCTGCTGGTACGTGGTTTAGTGAGTGGGGCGTGGTCGTGGGTTACTTGTTTAAGTTCCTTAGAATTGCTCGGGCAAGGCAGCAGGCGCTGCTGGTACGTGGTTTAGTGAGTGGGGCGTGGTCGTGGGTTACTTGTTTAAGTTCCTTAGAATTGCTCGGGCAAGGCAGCAGGCGCTGCTGGTACGTGGTTTAGTGAGTGGGGCGTGGTCGTGGGTTACTTGTTTAAGTTCCTTAGAATTGCTCGGGCAAGGCAGCAGGCGCTGCTGGTACGTGGTTTAGTGAGTGGGGCATGGTCGTGGGTTACTTGTTTAAGTTCCTTAGAATTGCTCGGGCAAGGCAGCAGGCGCTGCTGGTACATGGTTTAGTGAGTGGGGCGTGGTCGTGGGTTACTTGTTTAAGTTCCTTAGAATTGCTCGGGCAAGGCAGCAGGCGCTGCTGGTACGTGGTTTAGTGAGTGGGGCGTGGTCGTGGGTTACTTGTTTAAGTTCCTTAGAATTGCTCGGGCAAGGCAGCAGGCGCTGCTGGTACGTGGTTTAGTGAGTGGGGCGTGGTCGTGGGTTACTTGTTTAAGTTCCTTAGAATTGCTCGGGCAAGGCAGCAGGCGCTGCTGGTACGTGGTTTAGTGAGTGGGGCGTGGTCGTGGGTTACTTGTTTAAGTTCCTTAGAATTGCTCGGGCAAGGCAGCAGGCGCTGCTGGTACGTGGTTTAGTGAGTGGGGCGTGGTCGTGGGTTACTTGTTTAAGTTCCTTAGAATTGCTCGGGCAAGGCAGCAGGCGCTGCTGGTACGTGGTTTAGTGAGTGGGGCGTGGTCGTGGGTTACTTGTTTAAGTTCCTTAGAATTGCTCGGGCAAGGCAGCAGGCGCTGCTGGTACGTGGTTTAGTGAGTGGGGCGTGGTCGTGGGTTACTTGTTTAAGTTCCTTAGAATTGCTCGGGCAAGGCAGCAGGCGCTGCTGGTACGTGGTTTAGTGAGTGGGGCGTGGTCGTGGGTTACTTGTTTAAGTTCCTTAGAATTGCTCGGGCAAGGCAGCAGGCGCTGCTGGTACGTGGTTTAGTGAGTGGGGCGTGGTCGTGGGTTACTTGTTTAAGTTCCTTAGAATTGCTCGGGCAAGGCAGCAGGCGCTGCTGGTACGTGGTTTAGTGAGTGGGGCGTGGTCGTGGGTTACTTGTTTAAGTTCCTTAGAATTGCTCGGGCAAGGCAGCAGGCGCTGCTGGTACGTGGTTTAGTGAGTGGGGCATGGTCGTGGGTTACTTGTTTAAGTTCCTTAGAATTGCTCGGGCAAGGCAGCAGGCGCTGCTGGTACATGGTTTAGTGAGTGGGGCGTGGTCGTGGGTTACTTGTTTAAGTTCCTTAGAATTGCTCGGGCAAGGCAGCAGGCGCTGCTGGTACGTGGTTTAGTGAGTGGGGCGTGGTCGTGGGTTACTTGTTTAAGTTCCTTAGAATTGCTCGGGCAAGGCAGCAGGCGCTGCTGGTACGTGGTTTAGTGAGTGGGGCGTGGTCGTGGGTTACTTGTTTAAGTTCCTTAGAATTGCTCGGGCAAGGCAGCAGGCGCTGCTGGTACGTGGTTTAGTGAGTGGGGCGTGGTCGTGGGTTACTTGTTTAAGTTCCTTAGAATTGCTCGGGCAAGGCAGCAGGCGCTGCTGGTACGTGGTTTAGTGAGTGGGGCGTGGTCGTGGGTTACTTGTTTAAGTTCCTTAGAATTGCTCGGGCAAGGCAGCAGGCGCTGCTGGTACGTGGTTTAGTGAGTGGGGCGTGGTCGTGGGTTACTTGTTTAAGTTCCTTAGAATTGCTCGGGCAAGGCAGCAGGCGCTGCTGGTACGTGGTTTAGTGAGTGGGGCATGGTCGTGGGTTACTTGTTTAAGTTCCTTAGAATTGCTCGGGCAAGGCAGCAGGCGCTGCTGGTACATGGTTTAGTGAGTGGGGCGTGGTCGTGGGTTACTTGTTTAAGTTCCTTAGAACTGCTCGGGCAAGGCAGCAGGCGCTGCTGGTACGTGGTTTAGTGAGTGGGGCGTGGTCGTGGGTTACTTGTTTAAGTTCCTTAGAATTGCTCGGGCAAGGCAGCAGGCGCTGCTGGTACATGGTTTAGTGAGTGGGGCGTGGTCGTGGGTTACTTGTTTAAGTTCCTTAGAATTGCTCGGGCAAGGCAGCAGGCGCTGCTGGTACGTGGTTTAGTGAGTGGGGCGTGGTCGTGGGTTACTTGTTTAAGTTCCTTAGAATTGCTCGGGCAAGGCAGCAGGCGCTGCTGGTACGTGGTTTAGTGAGTGGGGCGTGGTCGTGGGTTACTTGTTTAAGTTCCTTAGAATTGCTCGGGCAAGGCAGCAGGCGCTGCTGGTACGTGGTTTAGTGAGTGGGGCGTGGTCGTGGGTTACTTGTTTAAGTTCCTTAGAATTGCTCGGGCAAGGCAGCAGGCGCTGCTGGTACGTGGTTTAGTGAGTGGGGCGTGGTCGTGGGTTACTTGTTTAAGTTCCTTAGAATTGCTCGGGCAAGGCAGCAGGCGCTGCTGGTACGTGGTTTAGTGAGTGGGGCGTGGTCGTGGGTTACTTGTTTAAGTTCCTTAGAATTGCTCGGGCAAGGCAGCAGGCGCTTTGCTCCGCCAAGGCAGCAGGCGCTCTGCTCGGGCAAGGCAGCAGGCGCTCTGCTCGGGCAAGGCAGCAGGCGCTCTGCTCGGGCAAGGCAGCAGGCGCTCTGCTCGGGCAAGGCAGCATGCGCTCTGCTCGGGCAAGGCAGCAGGCGCTTTGCTACACCCTTTTCTGCGCCCCTCTGCAGGCAGCAGGCGCAGCAAGACCCGAATATCTTGAACCACCTTTATCTTAATTCGTGGTATTGCTGCGCACCCTAAACCCTAGATCCTTTTTTTTTTTTACTGCAAAGTACCTTCCAATTTCTTACTGCTTATTGTTGTAATTTCATAATTTGTACAACATACATAGGCTAGAATTAGATCTGTAGTACACTTATAAATTGGGGGGTTGTTTAGTGTACCCTCCAACCACATTTTGTGGTTGGTTGGGATTGGTCCCTAGCTCAACCAATCCCAACCAACACACATTTGTGGTTGCTTGGGTCACAAGCAAGCTCACCCATTGGCCAACTTATTGGCCAATAGGGTAAGCTTCCCTTTCATCTCTCTCTTGCTCATTGTTTGTACTAAAGGGCCTCTTGGCTCATTATTCAATGTATCTCTTCTAGCTTTTCAACATGGTATCATGAGCTATTGGCTCACGCCTTAATCCCTCGATCCTAAGGCCACCCTCTCCTCCCCGTCCCTCAGACCTAGTCCTACTACGGTGCTCCCAAGCTCAGATCTACTCCTCTCGAGCTCCGATCTACTCCTCCCGAGCTCACATCTACTCGTCCCAAGCTCAGATCTACTCCTCCCAAGCTCACATCTACTCCTCCCGAGCTCAGATCTATCCCCCCCGAGCTCAGATCTACTCCTCCCGAGCTCACATCTACTCCTCCCGAGCTCAGATCTACTCCTCCCGAGCTCAGATCTACTCCTCCCGAGCTCACATCTACTCCTCCCGAGCTCAGATCTACTCCTCCCGAGCTCAGATCTACTCCTCCCGAGCTCACATCTACTCCTCCCGAGCTTAGATCTACTCCTCCCGAGCTCACATCTATTCCTCCCCGTTCCTCAGATCTAGCCCCACCCACGGAGCTGCCCTCCCTTCACGCACCCTTAAGGCGCTGTCCTCCCTCCCCGTGCGCCCCCTAAGGCGCTGCCCTCCAAGGCACGTCCAGATCTGCAACTCCAGCGCCCAGATCTGCATTCCCCGCGCTCAGATCTGCAACTCCAGCGCCCAGATCTGCATTCCCCGCGCTCAGATCTGCAACTCCAGCGCCCAGATCTGCACTCCCTGCGACCAGATCTACTCCTCCCGCGCCTAGATCTGATCATTCCGCGCCCAGATCTGGATTCCGCGCCACCAGATCTCCTCCTCCCGCGCCCAGATCTGAACATTTCGCACACAGATCTGCACTCCGCCCACCCAGATCTGCCCTCCGCACGTCCAGATCTGCACTCCGCGCACCCAGATCTGCCCTCCGCGCGCCCAGATCTGCCCTCCGCGCGACCAGATCTGCATCTCCCGCGCTGAAATCTGACCATTTCGCGCCCATCTCTGCTCGTCCGCGCCCTGCCCGTCCGCACGCCCTGCTCGTCCGCGCCCTGCCCGTCCGCACGCCCTGCTCGTCCGCGCCCTGCCCGTCCGCACGCCCTGCTCGTCCGCGCCCTGCCCGTCCGCACGCCCTGCTCGTCCGCGCCCTGCCCGTCCGCGCGCCCTGCTCGTCCGCGCCGTGCCCGTCCGCGCGCCCTGCTCGTCCGCCCTTCGCGTCCGCGCCCAGCCCGTCCGCACACCCTGCTCGTCCGCGCCCTGCCCGTCCGCACGCCCTGCTCGTCCGCGCCCTGCCCGTCCGCACGCCCTGCTCGTCCGCGCCCTGCCCGTCCGCGCGCTCTGCTCGTCCGCGCCCTGCCCGTCCGCGCGCCCTGCTCGTCCGCGCCCTCCCCGTCCGCGCACTCGTCGCACGCCCTCCTTCCCCGCTCGCTGTCCCCCGTCCCCTCGTCCGCCCCCCTGCCCACCTCCCCGGCATACCGCACATTTGCAAACGCATACCGCACACCTTCATGCCCTGCTCGCCTGCGCCATGCCGTAACCGCCCACACTCACATTGCTCCCTCCATGGCAATAGTAGCCCTGACATGCAGCAGAAGTGGTGCCGGTGGGCATGGAGGAGGGCATAGTGGTAGCTGTGGTGGTGGTCAAGGGAGACTCGCAGGATATTGTGGTATCAGGGGTTTGAGCGCAGGCTGCGGCGCAGCAGCAGCCTTCTCTCCTCGTGAATATGTGCCTCGCTATGGCCCGACTCGGGGACTTCAGTGCAAAATCTCCACCCAAGCCCACCATGCCCCGAGTCCACCCTTCTCTCCTCCTCCTCAGCAGCAGCAGCAGCAGCAGCAGCAGCAGCAGCAGCAGCAGCAGCAGCAGCGGCAGCGGCAGCGGCAGCGGCAGCGGCAGCGGCAGCGGCAGCGGCAGCGGCAGCGGCAGCGGCAGCGGCAGCGGCAGCAGCAGCGGCAGCGGCAGCAGCAGCAGCAGCAGCACCAGCACCAGCAGCTCTGGCACCTCCTCCTCCAGCTCCAGCAGTTGCTTCACCGCCTGCAGCAGCACCTTAGCGCACAAGCGCAGCTGCCTCTTCCTCCTCCTCCCCCAACTTCCCAGCAGAACTCAGTTCCGCATTGTTCCACAAGCTCCGCCACTTCAAGCAATGTCCCACCTCTCTCATCCGTTGGTATTGCTGGTATGGTCAATCAAGCCACATCAGCTGCCCCTGCCACATACTCCTCTAGCACTAAAGAAACTGCGTTCCAGTCCTCTGTCCCTTCCTCCTCCCTCCCCTCCACTGTCGACTTTGTCCTTGACAGCGGCGCCACTGACACAGTTCTTCGCGATGCTGGCACCTTGCGCCCCCTCCCAACGCCTACCTCCCTCCTTGGCGCCGATAGCAGCTTCTCTATCCCCTGCCATAACACCTCGACTCTCCCCTGCCCACTCTTCCCCTCAGGCACTGTCACCGGTCTCCACATACCCTCTCTTCGCGCTAATCTCCTCTCGCAAAGGTCCCTTCAACAAGCCGGTATCACCACAGTATTCCCAGCTTATGCTAACTATTGCGCTCTCTACCATTCCGCCACCGGTCAGTTCATTTCTCGCATTCCATTTTGCCCTCGCTCCCGTCTGTACACCCTTCGTGTTCCTCGCCTCCCCTCCTGTCAGGTCATCTCTCGTCCTCCCCTCCACCCTCTCATCCCACCCCCTCCTCTCCCTCCCACTAACCCGGACCTCCCTTCACGCCCCCCCCCTGACTCCTCTTGCTCCTGTCGCTCCCTCTCCCACCCTGCCGTCCTCCTCCATCACAGGCTAGGTCACCCTAACTTCGCTACTCTACGCTCCTCTGTTTCCTCCGGTCTCCTCCATGGTCTCCCCTCCTCCCTCCCTCCTCTCCCCAAATCCCCTGCCCCCCCCTGCACCGTCTGCGTTCAGAGCAAGCTCAAGCAGCAGCCGCACCGGAGCTCCCCCTCCGCTGCTGCTCAGCCACTTGATCTTGTTCACATGGACCTCTGGGGCCCCAATCCCTCTCCCACTCGCCAGGGCCATCGATACCTCCTCGTACTCGTCGATGATCACAGTCGGTACTCGTCCGTCTCTCTCCTTCGGACGAAGGCAGATGCCCCGGCTGCGATCATCGCCTGGCTCGAGCGAGCAAACACCCATTTTGGGCGCCCTGTTCGCCGCCTTCACTCTGATGGTGGTGGTGAGTTCCTTAACAACCAAATATCCTCCTATTGCCAGTCTCATGGCATTCTTCAGACTTACACCCTCCCTCACTCCCCACAGCAGAACGGTGTGGCTGAAAGTCGTGTTCGAGAGATCACCAAAACTGCCCGGTGTCTCCTTGTCCACGCCTCCTGCCCTCCTTCTCTGTGGGGCTACGCCCTCCTTCATGCCGCCCTGCTTACTAACCTTTACCCTCACCCTCTTCTCCCATCCACCACCCCCACTGAGCTGTGGACGAACAACAAGCCTGATGTCTCATCTCTTCGTGTCTGGGGCTCAAAGGCTTATGTCCTTCTTCACCCCGCTGACCGCTCCCGTTCTATGGGAAAGCTTGCCCCTCGTACCCTTCCCTGCATCTTTCTTGGTCATAACTCCTCCTCACCTGACTACCTTTTCCTCCATCCCCCCTCAGGTCGTCTATTCCGCAGTAGGGATGTGGTCTTTGATGAGTCCACTCCTTACTACTCCTCTCCCCCATCCACTGACCCACTCCCCCGTCTTCCCCGTCCCCTTGTCTGGTCTGACACCACCCCTCCCCCTCTACTTCCTCCTCCCCCCATCCTCCCTCCCCCTCCCCCACCGTCGTCCTCGTCCCACGGTGCCCCTCCCTTGTCTGGTGATATATTTGACCCGGAACCTCTGTCCTCTCCCGTCTCCCCCACACATTCCTCTCCTAGTGCCCCTCCCGCCCCTCCTTCACCTCCCTCGCTGCCGACTCGTCCTTCCCCCCCTCCCCGCACTGTACTAACCCGGTACCCCCATACCAGGTCACAAGACAGTATCCTTGGTGCACCGCCCCCTGTTACCCTCTCTACCTCTACCCTCCCCCCACTCTCCCCTCTCCTTCACCACTTCTTCCAGGCTGTTCTGCATCAACCTCCCCCTGCAGCAGCCCCCGCCGCCACCTCTCCAGCAGCGGCGCCAGCAGCAGCACCAGCAGCACGACCAGCAGCGGCACCAGCAGCAGGACCAGCAGCGGCACCAGCAGCAGGACCAGCAGCGGCACCAGCAGCAGGACCAGCGGCGGCACCAGCAGCGGCACCAGCAGCGTCACCAACAGCGGCACCAGCAGCAGGACCAGCAGCGGCACCAGCAGCAGGACCAGCAGCGGCACCAGCAGCGGCACCAGCAGCGGCACCAGCAGCGGCACGTGCAGCAGCACCAGCGGCACCAACGGTCATCCGCTCCTTCCACACCTCCCTCTCTGAGGACTCCCATGAGGAGTTCCTTGACCTCCACCTCTGTGACCCTTCCCTTCTACCCATCACCTTCGACCTTTCTGGGACACCTGTCTTCGCATTCTCCTCTGCTCCCTCCGTTTTCATCCCTACCACGTATGAGGAGGCCATGGCTTGCCCCGACGCCCCACTCTGGCTCGCCGCCATTATCAAGGAGCTGGAGGCCTTTGTCGCCAACTCCTCCTTTGTTGATGTGCCTCGCCCTCCCTCCTCTACGAACGTGGTGAAGGGGAAGTGGGTGTTTCGCGTCAAACAACTGCCAGGGGAGCCGCCCGTCTACAAGGCTCGTTACTGCGCCAAGGGGTTCACGCAGCGGTATGGTTTTGACTTCTTCGATACCTTCTCCCCCACTGCCAAGCCCGCTACTGTTCGCGCCGTGCTCGACCTCGCCGCTCGCCTCAATATGGAGATCCACTCGATGGACGTCTCTAACGCCTTCCTCCAAGGCGTCCTCCGCGAGCTTATCTACATGGAGCGTCCTGCCGGTTTTCACCTTCCCTTCCCTGCGGACTCTGTCTGGCAGCTGCGTCGCCCTGTGTATGGGCTCCGACAGGCCCCGAGGGAGTGGCATGCTAAGCTTGCCGCCACCCTTGCTGAACTTGGATTCCGCACCTCCCGCTCTGACGCCAGCCTCTTCCTCCGCGCCTCCCCCTCCCCCTTCTACATCCTTGTCTATGTCGATGACATGATTCTACTCACTGCCGACCTCAGCGAGTTGGAGCGTGTTAAGGCTGAGTTGGGCAGCCGTCTCAAGTGCAAGGACTTGGGCGAATTGCAGCATTACCTGGGCATGACAATCACCCGCGATCGCTCCGCCCGCACCATCTCTCTCTCCCAGGGTCATTACTTGCAGCAGGTCTTGGAGCGGTTTGACATGGTCCGCGGCGGCGCCCAACCTACTCCTCTTTCTGTCGGGCACCACCTCTCTCCACCCACCTCCCCCTCAGCCTCCTCCCATCCTTATCCCGAGCTCATCGGCTCCCTCATGTACGCCATGGTCTCCACTCGCCCTGACCTTGCCTACCCCATCAGCGTCCTCGCTCGTTTTGTTGGCGCAGGCAAGCATACGGAAGAGCACTGGCAGGCCGCCAAGCGTGTCCTCCGGTACCTTCGTGGCACCAAGGACTATGTCCTTACCCTCGGCGGCCCCTCCCCACCTACCCTCAGCGGCTACAGTGACTCCTCCTGGGCTGATTCCCAGCCAGATCGTCGCTCCTCCCAGGGCTATGGCTTCTCTCTTGGCAGCGGCCTTATCAGCTGGCGCTCCACCCGCTCCTCGGCTGTCGCCCTCTCCTCCTGCGAGGCGGAGTTGTATGCCGCCACCATGGCTGCGCAAGAGGCCCGCTGGCTCACCTTCCTCCTTGAGGAACTTGGTGCCCCCCAGCGCTGTCCCACCATTTGGTGTGACAATGCCAGTACCATTCACCTCACCAAAGATGCCGTGTTTCACGGGCGTTCCAAGCACATTGAGCTCCGTCATTTCTTCATTCGCGATCTTGTTCAGGCGGGGCACCTTCGGCTCGACAAGGTTGACTCGGCGGCCAACCTTGCCGACATCTTCACAAAAGCTCTTCCTCATGTCGCTCACTCTTTCCTACTTCGTCTTCTTGGCCTCACTCCTCCTAAGTCGCCTCCCGCCTCTTGATTCTAGCCTTCTAGCCTTATGCATGTTGGGGGGTTGTGTTGTAATTTCATAATTTGTACAACATACATAGGCTAGATTTAGATCTGTAGTACACTTATAAATTGGGGGGTTGTTTAGTGTACCCTCCAACCACATTTTGTGGTTGGTTGGGATTGGTCCCTAGCTCAACCAATCCCAACCAACACACATTTGTGGTTGCTTGGGTCACAAGCAAGCTCACCCATTGGCCAACTTATTGGCCAATAGGGTAAGCTTCCCTTTCATCTCTCTCTTGCTCATTGTTTGTACTAAAGGGCCTCTTGGCTCATTATTCAATGTATCTCTTCTAGCTTTTCAACACTTATTGTGTTCTCTCAACAAACAGGCGAAAATGCGGGCAGCGCAGCAAAGATTCGCAGCAAGCATGAATCAAGGCAAAGGAAAGGAGGAGGATGAGGAAGAGGAAGAGGAAGAGGAGGAAGACGAGGAGGAGAAGAAGGGGAGGGTGCAGACAGGAGGGTGGGAGTATGGGCGGGATGTGGACATGGGAGTGGGTGAGGAGGAAGGGAGGAAGCGAGGGAAGAGGCGGAAGGGGAAGGCAGTGATGGTGGAAGAGGAGGCAGAGGAGGAGAGGGAGTGTGTGTTGTGCAGGGAGGGGGACAAAGGAGGAACTTCCTCCCCACTCTGTCACATTGTCTTCTGCCAGGTGGGTTGGTGCTGTGCTCTCACTCTTTTCTGTCAAGTGGGTTGGTGTTGCGCTCACGTTTTGAGTCAACTCAAAACGTCACGTTGTTTTCTGTCAGGTGGGTGCTGCGCTCACTCTTTACTGCCAGGTGGATGCTGTGCTCTCACTCTCCTCCACTCCGCTCCTGTTTCCCCCTTCCTTATCTCGCCCCACCCTTCCATCTGCAAACCCCCTCACCTCCACCTCCCAGTCTTGTCCCGTGAGTTTTTCCAGCCAACACTTGTGATGCATAATACACTTTCTCTCCCACTCTCACTCCCGAAACTCCCTCCCCACACTCCCCCCATTGTAAACAACCCCCAACAGAAGTCTCGCCTCGTGGGTCTCTCCAGCCGTCCCTCCCCCACCTGGCAGCACGGTGCTTGTTCCCCTGCTGCCCCCACAGCCCCAGCTGCCCCCGCTGCCCCGCTTGCTGCCACCCACACTGCTGCTGCTGGTGTGACTGGTGCAGGGGGGACTGGAGCAGGTGCAACTGGGGCAGGGGGCACAGGAGGGCAGCAGCAAGGGGTGGGGCAAGCGGTGATTGTACTGGGGGGAGCACGTGCAGGTGGTGCAGCTGGTGCCATCGGTGGGGTGGCAGCAGCAGGAGCGGGAACAGGGGCAGGCGTAGCGGCAGGGGCAGGGACAGGGACAGGCGGGGGTGGCGCAGGGACAGGCACAGCTGCTGCAGCAGCAGCACTAACACGAACAGCAGCAACAGGAGAAACGCCAATCGGAGGAGCAGCTACGACAACAACACCAGGAGGAACAGCAGGAGCAGCAGGAATGGCAGCAACAACCACGGGAACGTGGGTGCAAGCCACAGAGTTTCTAGACTGGATCAGGGCGACCCTGCGCGAGGGGGGAGGGGGCCCTGTGACTGTACAGGGCCCGCAGGGCGAGTGGCAGGTGGACGGGGAGGATCTGATGGATATTCTGCAGCAGGAACTACCGGGGGAGGTGCGATTCACCACCACTATAGTCACAGGGGAGGGGTGGCCGGGCGGGGGAGGGGATGGTGCTGGAGGGGGGGTTGTGCGAGAGGGCGGGGGAGGGGATGGGGGAAGAGGGGCGGGGAGGGGGGAAGGAGGGGAAGTGAGGGTGGGAACAAGAGAAGAGGGGACAGGAGGTGAGGAGGAGGAAGAGGTGGAGGAAGAAGGGGAGGAGGAAGAGGATGAGGAGGAAGAGGAGGAAGAGGGAGGGGGAGGGGGAGAGGAGGGTGGGGAGGAGGAGATGATGGATGGGCAGGGGTTGCTGCTGCTGGGGGAAGAGGAGATGGGAGAGGCGGGGGCGGAAATGTTTTCAGATACTGATGATGACAGTGGTGATGGGGAGAGGGATGGTGATGGGAATGATACGGAGGAGGGTGGTGCTGGTGTTGGTGATGGTGCTGGTGCTGGTGCTGGTGCTGGTGCTGGTGATGGGGATGGGGATGGGGATGGTGATGGGGATGGGGATGGTGATGGGGATGGGGATGGGGATGAGGTGATGCTAGATGCTGTTAGTCAGGGGTTAGAAGAGGATGGGGATGAGGGGCAGCAAGAGGGGCAGACCCAAGGGGTGACAAGGGAAGCAGCAGAAGCAGCAGCAGAAGCAGCAGCAGCAGCAGCAGCAGCAGCGCAGCAGGCAGGTGTAGCTGGTACGGGCATTCGTGGTGTGGTTACTACAGTGCCGCCCGTTGCTGCAGTGCCGCCCATTGCTGCAGTGCCGCCCGTTGCTGCAGTGCCGCCCGTTGCTGCAGTGCCGCCCGTTGCTGCAGTGCTGCCCGTTGCTGCAGTGCCGCCCATTGCTACAGTGCCGCCCATTGCCACACTGCCAGCTGCTGCTGCAGTAGTTGGAGCAGGCACTGCCATTCCAGGGGCTGGAGGGGAAGCGCGAGCAGGGGCAGGCGGAGGGCCAGGGGGAGGGGCAGGGGGAGGGGCAGGGGGAGGGGCAGGGGGAGGGGCAGGGGGAGGGGCAGGGGGAGGAGCAGGGGGAGGAGCAGGGGGAGGAGCAGGGGGAGGAGCAAGGGGGGGAGCAGGGGGGACACGCGCAGGGGCAGGGGGAGTCCGTCCAGGGGAGGGGGGAGCTGGCGCCGCCAGGGGGAGGCTGGACGCAGTGCAGGCTGCAGCGGGGGAGGTGTTTCGGGGGTTCTGGATGAACATTCCCCCCATCAGGCGCACTGCTAGGCTGAGGCGCAGGGGCATCTCTGGGAGGGCGGATCTGTTCGGGCAGGCAGGGGGAAGAGGGATGGGTGCGGAGGAGAGGGAGAGTGGGGCAGTGGTGGGCGGGGGGCTGGCGAGTGGGGTGTGTGTGAAGGGGTGTGGGCATGTGATTCACCACTCGTGCATGGACCAGTACTTCTCAAGTCTTTACCAGAGGTGAGTGGGGTGTGTGACTTATGAGTTGACCCAAAAGTCGGCTTGAGTGGGGTGTGTGTGAAGGGGTGTGGGCATGTGATTCATCATTCGTGCATGGATCAGTACTTCTCGAGTCTCTACCAGAGGTGAGTGTGGCCTTCACTAGCGGTGTTTGTCTTTTCCACCACTCATGCGTAGACCAGTTATTCATCTCGTGTATGGACGCATGGTTTCGTGGACCAGCGTTCTTCATGATTGCGTATGACGCGAGCTCAGAAGCCGTGTGGGCATGTGGCCATGTGATATACCACTCATGCGTGTACCAGTATTTCTCAAGTCTGTATCAGCGAAGAGTCATTCCTTCGACAAGGACTTAGCTGTGGTGGACCCTAGAGTTTGAGTCGTCTCAAACCCCACATTTCCCCACCTCTCCCAAACTCTCCCCACCTCTTCCCACCCCTACTCCCCCCCTTCCCGTGGCTGCTGGCAGGCAGGTATCTGAGCGGTTCTTTTTACAAGGGCTCGTCAGTGGTGGACCCTGAAGCGGTGGGGTGGGACTAATTTTTAAGTGTCAAACAAAATCCTCCCTGCCTCTCCCCACCTGTTCCCACCTGTTCCCACTTCTCCTTATGCTGTACTGGCAGGTATCTGAGTGGTTCTTTCTACGAGGGCTCATCTGTGGTGGACCCTGAAGCGGTGGGGTGGGACTAATTTTGAAGTGTCTAATAAAATCCTCCCTGCCTCTCCCCACCTGTTCCCACCTGTTCCCACTTCTCCTTATGCTGTACTGGCAGGTATCTGAGTGGTTCTTTCTACGAGGGCTCGTCTGTGGTGGACCCTGAAGCGGTGAGTTCTGTGCACCATGCCACGCGATTGGTTCAAAACATTGAATTAGCATAGCACAATACGAAGGAAGAGATAAGGGACTCTCTGTTGAAGCGAAGACGTGTTTTTATGCGAGTACTCCTTATTTTTGCATGCACAATGCTTGTTGACTGTGTTGACTGTGTTGACTCTGTTAACTTTGCCTTCCTCCCTTCTTCGCCCCTCAACCCCATCCTCCCCACTTTCTCTTTTCTCCTCTCCTGTCTCTCTCCTTTCTCCGCCCCATCCCCTCCCCACACCACCCCACCCCACACCGCAGGGCGAGTTCCTGTGTCCCGTGTGCCGCCGTCTCGCCAACGCCACCCTCCCTCTGCTCCCATCTCGCTGCCCGCCTCTGCCCTCCCCACCCCTTCCCTCGCGTCCCCTCCCATCTCCTCTGCCCTCTTCTCCTCTCCCTGGGGCTCACCAGTCCATCCCTCTTGCTGCACCCACTGAGAGCCAAGGACGGGCACAAGAAGCAGCGCGGATTGGAGCAGCAACAGCAGGGGAAGGGTTTGCAGCAGCAGGAGAAGCAGCAGCAGCAGCAGCAGCAGCGCCTAGAGTAGCAGGAGGAGGGACCGGAGGGCATGGGTCTGAGGGCATGTCAAGTGGTGCGTCTGGTTTGGCTGGTGTAGTGTGGCGAATCAAGGAGGCGGAGAGCAGGGTGAGAGAGCGTAACCTCCGAGCCTGTATTGTCGCCGAACCTGCTGTCAGGTCCGGTGAAGGCAGGCTCGGCACCAGAGCTGCGTCAAGAAGGGATCCGAATGTTGGAACCACCATAAGCCGCACTGAGGGCATGATTAGGGGTGTTTCCTCTTACCCTAGAGAAACAGGTAACGTGGTAACGGGTAATGCGGTAACCGGTAGCACGGTAACCATCCCTCAAGACATGGTAACAAGACAGCCTCCACGTATGCAGGAGGCTATAGAGGCCACGGCTATGCGCATCTGCCAGGTGGCGCGTTCGGATTCGTCGAGATTCCGCCATGTGGCGCTTGGTCGCGAGCTACAAGGCCTGCTGATTTGGCAGAGTCTGGAGTACACGGTTGCCTGCGCTGAGCTGGCAGGGCGAGGGGCGCCACCTGGCTGTCCAGCTGGCAGGGTTGACACGTCAGCACAGTTCTGGGGGCTGGGGGAGACGGCGGCAGCGAGGATGAGGACAGGTGGCGCGATGTGGTTGGCTACTGCTGAGGCGAGAGTTGCGGCACTGGCTGCTTGTGCAGAGGAGGAAGGGTGGAAGGGGGAGTGGATGGAGGAGGGAAGAGTAGAGGGAGAGGGGAGAGGGTGTGAGGGAGCAAGCATGAGGAGGGAAGAGAGAGGTGGGTCCAGTAGTGAGGGGATGGAGGGAATGGAAATAGGGAGTTCAAGAGGCATGGAGGTGGGAGGGGATGGCAGCAGTGGTGGTCAAGGGAGGAGTGAGGAAGGAGGAGGGAACAGCATAGGAAGAGAGGTGAGCGGTGGTGAGGAGAGGAGCAGTGGTGGTGAAGAGAGGAGTGGTGGTGGGGAGGAGGGGAGTAGTGGTGATAGGATGGGAGAGGAGAGGAGACATCACGAGTGGAGGAGGCAGCTTATAGAGAGGATGCAGGGGAGGGCGCAAGGGGGGGCGCAGGGGGGGGCGCATGGGGGGGCGCATGGGGGGAAGGGGAAGGCGGAGGGCACAGTTGGGGCGCTGGCACGTTTGGCAGTGGCTCAGGCGTCTCACAGCACGCATGCTGTCATGCTCAGGACACGTGGCATGCTGCCATTGGTCGACAGCTTGGCCCCTGGGACACCATCAGAAGCAGCACTATCCGCACCTCATGCCGCAGCCGTCCCTTCATCTGGTTCTCCCGACCCCTCCCATCCCACCCACCCCTCCTCTTCCTCTTATTCCACCTCCACCTCCCCACCTACCTCTCTCCCCGCCTCCCTCTCCGCCTCCCCATCCCCATCCTCCCCCCCGGAGGAAAACGCCTTTCTCCTCCTCCTCGCCTCCCCCGCTCTCGTGCGTGATCCCTTCCTCTCCCTCTCCCGCCTCCTCTACTGCCTCCTCCCGCTCCCCCTTCCCCACCTCGCCTCGCTCTCCCACCCATCTCAACACAAAGCTTCAGGTTTGTTCGAGCACAAAGTAAGCAGAGAGGAGGAGGGCATGGCGGGTGTGGTGAGGGATGCAGTGCGGTTGGCGTACACAGCAGCAGTGGCTCAAGCCTTGCTGCTCCTCACCCCTGCTGCCTTCCGCCTGCTCCCCGCTCTTGCATTCCCTGCTGCTCTTCCTCATAGCAGTGTCCCTACTCATGCATCCTCAGTCCCTGCCGCCGTTCCTGAGCCTGCCCCTGCTCTGCCGCCGTTCCTCTCATCTCTGCTCGCTGCCATGCTGCATGTGCTAGCTGCCGGTTCTTCATCCACAGATGCTGCTGCTGCTGCTGCTGCTGCACCTGCGTCCCCCTTACCTTCATCTTCCACTGCGGCAGCAGCAGCAGCAGCAACTTCAGCAGCAGTACCACCAGTCCCCTCTGCCTCCACCCCTTCCTCCCCACCCTCCTCCCTCTCCTCCACCTCCTCTCCCCTCCTGCCAGACCTGCTCCTTCAGCAGACCTCGTTCCTGGATGCTGTGCGTCGCCTCTCCCTGCCCTTCCTGCGCCGCTCCGCGCTGCTCCTGCACCTCCTCTCCCGCAACGTGCTCCCGCTGCTGCTCATGCCCTCCGCGCCTCCCTTGCTCTTCCCCTCCCAACCGTCAGCCATCCCCTCCCACCCCTCAGTTTCACCGTTTCCAGCCCCCTCTCCCTCTCCCTGTCCCCCCTCCACTTCCATTCCTCCATCCTCCCACCACCATCATCCCAACCAACCAGGACCCTCTACCCCATCCCCTGCCACACCCCCACCCCCACCACCACCATCATCATCATCCTCAGTACCGCCACCATCACCAGAACCGTCATCATCATCATCACCCTCACCATCCACAGCCACCACAGCCCTGCCTCCCTGGGTGGGAGACACACAGGTGTTGGCACAGCAGGAGGTGGCGGAGGCAGCGGTGTGGGAGAGGGAGTTCCAGCTGCCTCCGCTCTCTGTGTTGCTCTCTGACCCTGCCGCTGTGCACCTGATGCTCTCCTGGTGCCGCCACGCTGCTTCTGCTGCTTCTGCTGCTGCTGCTGCTGCTGCTGCTGCTGCTGCTGCTGCTGCTGCTGCTGCTGCTGCTTCTGCTGCTGCTGCTGCTGCTGCTAGGCCAGGCTCGTCACCTGCTGTGCCTGCAGCAGCACCGGCAGAAGTAGCAGCAGCAACAGCACCGGCAGCTGCAACGGCGGCAGCGGCAGCGGCGGCAGTGACTGCAGTCATCTCACCCCTGTCGTTGCACCAGCCATCGCTAGCCTTGCCCTTCCGCCTCGTCTCCCTCCCCCACCGCTACCTCGACTTCTTCCAACGGTCAGTTCCTACCCTCCCCTCCCCAGCCCTCCCCCGCTGCCCTCCCCATGCATTTTTCCTGAACCCCCTCCTCCTGTGTTGTGTTTGTGCCCTCTCCCCTCCCCCGCTGCTACCTTGACTTGCTGCCTCCTGCAGCGCCTCAGAACTTCTCCTCACCTTCCCTCCCCACCCTCCTCTCCTCCCCTCTTGCAGATACCTGGGTGAGTCATGGGCATCATGCCAGCTGGTATCTTTTCAGGCGCCTCACGACTCCTCCTCCTCACCCTCACCCTGCCCTCCTCTCCCGTCCCTCCTCTTCCCCCCTTGCAGCTACGTGAATGAGCCGTGTGCATCGTGCCAGCTGGTGCTTTTTGAGGCGCCTTCAATGCCTCCTTCCCCTCCTTCTTTCCCCCACCCCTTTGTTAGAACTTGAGCTTAGAATCCATACACTGGTAATGAGCTCAAGGCTCTTTAAGTACATTGGAAATGGGCAAGGTAGGGGTGGAGAGAGTATCGGGGGCAATCCTAGGGAATTGGGGGTAATCCCAAGGCAATCTCCAATTGGTGGGTTGGAGATTGCTTGGAGATCACATTTGGGTTTGGTTGGGATGTGGGTGTACACCCAACCAAACACAAAGTGCAAACTACACTAAACTAGGATATAAAAGTACAAGTACAAATTGTGAGATTGAGGGCTAATATTAACACCCTTGTCTCCTCTTCTTCTGCAGCTACGTGAATGAGCCATGTGCATCATGCCAGTTGGTGCCGGAGCAGCCAGCCCTCAATGTCTCCTTCCCGTCTCCTTCCCCTCTTTTCTCCCCCCACCTTGTCCGCCCCTCTCCCACAGCTACGTGAATGAGCCGTGTGCATCATGCCAGTTGGTGCCGGAGCAGCCAGCATTCTGTCTTCTCTGCGCTTCACTGCTTTGCGGTTCCACCAGGTAGGCCCCTCACAACCCCCCCCCCCCCCCCACCTTTCTTATATTCGACGATGAGACGAGTCACCCCGTATACCAGCTGGTGCAGGAGCAGCCAGCCTTCAGCCTGCTCTGTGCTGCGCTGCTCAGTGGTTCCACCAGGTGGGCGCCTCCCACCCCCCCACCCATTCTTTGTATTCTGTGTTGATATTAAACACCAGCTGGTGGGCCCACCAGGTGGGCCCCTCCCATCACCCCACCCATTCTTAATAGTCAAACACCAGCTGCTGCAGGAGCAGCCAGCCTTCTGCCTGCTCTGTGCTGCGCTGCTCGGTGGTTCCACCAGATGGGCTGGGGCCCATGCTTTCCTCCACCCCACCCATCCCCTCTCTGTTTCTTCACATTCAACGCTTCAACTAATACTGCCAGTTGGTCCCATGCTTGTCTGACCGTCTCAGAACAGTTCACTTTCCGTGCTCTCGTGCTTTGTTTGTATTTTTTTTAGAATTCTCAAAAAGCATCCTTCCCGTGCTCTCATGCTTTTTCCTTGGAACAATCTACAGCATACTTACAATCACCCCGTGCTCCCTTGCTCCCATGCCCCTCCCTGCAGTCGTGTGCATGAGTCTAGGAGTGGGAGCACCAAGCGAGGTTGCTGTGGGGGGAGCTACGCACATGCCAAGGAGTGCGGGGCCGGCCTGGGGGTTTTCCTCCTCGTGCGGGTATGTGTGTGCATGCATATGGCCAAGGCTTTTGAGTCACCTCAAAAGTCACCCCAGGGTTTGTTCCTGTGGGGGGAGCTACACACCTGCCAAGGAGTGCGGGGCCGGCTTGGGGGTTTTCCTCCTCGTGCGGGTATGTGTGTGCATGCATATGGCCAAGGCTTTTGAGTCACCTCAAAAGTCACCTCAGGGTTTGTTACTGTGGGGGGAGCTACGCACATGCCAAGGAGTGCGGGGCCGGCCTGGGGGGTTTCCTCCTCGTGCGGGGAGTGTGTGCATGGCAGCCTGAACAGCCTACTCTGTCGTCCTCCCTATCCGGGTATGTGTGCGCATGGCTGTGGGCAATATGCATGTGCAGTTTACACACGTGCCTTCCTCTGATGATTATGTGTGCCTGATCTGGCCACAAGGTTTCAAAACCCTTCCTGCTCAACGTCTTCTCCTGCCCACAAACCTCCCCTTCCCCTCCTCCACCCTCCCTCCTCCACAACCCCCCTTTTGCCCAACCCTGCCCCCTGTTATTCCCCTGTTGCAGCGCACTTCTGTGATGCTGCTGCGTCGTATGCGTTATGCCGCGTGGCCGTCACCCTATCTCGATGCATATGGTGAAGAGGTTAGTAGAACATTCCTACTTATACCTCCGACATTCCAGTAGCCAAAAAAATTATTGCTGTTCCTTTTTTCGCTTAATTTCCTCCCTTTTCAAGTTTTGTGTACTCAAATGATACCTGGCATCATTGTGAATCGTGGTGCGTCACATCACATCACATCACATCACATCACATCACATCACATCACATCACATCACATCACATCACATCACATCACATCACATGGCATTCACCAGGATGAGAACCTGCGGCGTGGCAAGCCATTGTATCTCAGTACCGACCGCTTCCACACCCTCCAATCCATGGTCAGACCATATCCCGCTCTTCAGTCCCTCCCTACGCATCTTGCTATCCATCCATTCCTTGGCTGAACCAAGCTGAACCAATGGAATTCGGTGGTTTTTGCAGGTGGCATGTCATGGGGTGGATCATAATTCCCTCGTTCTCTCTCATTCCACCAGAGTTCCCTTCTAGATACAGACTTTCAAAATACACTGGCATTAGCAGCCTCTAGGTATGTAGAGTAGTTGTTAAAGGGGTCTACCTTTGCAAGTTAGCGAGCGCCTAGTTTGTATTCGGTTCTCCTCTCCACCACAAGCAGGCAGAAATGGAGGGTATAGCTGGGATGGATGTATTGTTTTTCCATTCTTTTATCGCTTGTTTTCTCACCTATATTCGGCACCACGAAACAATCCCTGATGTAAAATTATGCTAAGTGAGTCAAGCAAGTAGTGGTATTGCATGGGGCAAAGGGGAATGTGTTTGGTGCGATCATGGCTTCGGTGGTGAGAACGAGTGGCTTGGGGTAGGGGCCGTGCTTGAACTCAACCTCGATAAACATTGCCCGGTAGCCCACCTGTGCGTGCGACAGGGCAGCAGAGCAGCAGAGAAGCAGAGCAGGAGGGAGACAACAAAGCGAGACGAAGTTAACTAAGGCATTGACATGGTAAAGTGATTCGCCAACGCATGGCAGGGATGGATGGCGAGAGTAAGGGTACATTCCGCTCTGGACACTGTCCCAATCGCAGTGTCCCGATCGAGTGTACCGCTCCGAACCGAACTAAACCAGAGACGCGAAAATTTCGAGAATGTTTGAAACTAGGGTGGAATTCGGTGTAATACGATGCCATGCGGTGGAATCTATTCAGACACTTTCGATTGGGACAGTGTCCAGAGCGGAATGTACCCTAGGCAAGAGAAAAAAAGAGTGCAATCTCAGTTATGGAGAGAGGACAAACGTCGGTCGGAAACTGTCGTTGGAGGCGCCTTAATACTCGTTGATGGAGGAGCTGAAGAGCTTCTGAGACGCCTCAAAAGACACTTACCTTGGGATTGCCTTCAACGGAGGAACTGAAGTGCCAGAGCCCGTCAGGCTGCAGAGCAGGCGGCGAAACAACATGCTGGACGAACGGAATGGGCTGCACACAGAGCATGCCGAACTTGGCTCACCTTGGGAATGTCTTTAACGGAGGAGCTTAAGTGCCAGAGCCCGCCAGGCTGCAGCACGGGCGGTGAGACGGCATACTGGTTGAACGGAATGGGCTGCACACAGAGTGTGCCGAACTTGGCTATATAGGTCTTTGGTAAACTCGTGAAGGGCACCGTGCTGGCAGGGAGGGTGGGGGCAGGAGGGGTACAGGGGAAGAGAGGAGGTTTGACGCCATCAAAACTCTTGAAGGGAAATATTTTAGGCGACCCAGTAGTGAACCGTGCAGGCAAGGATGGGGCAAGAAGGGGTAGAAGGAAAGGGGGAAATGGAGCATGGTGAATATGAATGGAGCATGGTGAATATGAATGGAGCGGTAAGGAAGGAAACGATTTGCTTGTTGAACAAGGTGCAACATCACTTACACCACTCACCATCCATTCACACCACACCACTTACCACCCGGTAAGCCCCTGCTTAACGATAAATCGGAAGTCCCGCCGCTTGCTGCCCTGACTGGTGCGCCCTGTCCTGCACTAGGGGGGGAAAGGGGAGCCAATGGGAAGGAGGCAAAGTAGGGGCTTCTGAGGCGCCTTAATAGCCGCTTGCTGCCCTGACTGGTGCGCCCTGTCCTGCACTAGGGGGGGAAAGGGGGGCCAATGGGAGGGGGGCAGGGGGGAGGGGAGGGGTTTTGATGCGCCTGAAAAGCCGCTTGCTGCCCTGACTGGTGCGCCCTGTCCTGCACTAGGGGGAGAGGGGGGCAACGTGAAGGCGGCGGGGGGAGGGGGGTGTGGGGGGGAAGAGAGAGTGGGACGATGGGGGAATGGGTGAAGGGAAATCATAAGTGAATGGAATGCTTCTTGCTTTGCCTTCATCAAGTCAACAGCCTCTTGGTCTATCCCGTTCTCCATCCCGTTCTCCATCCCGTTCTCCATCCCGTTCTCCATCCCGTTCCCATCCCTCCCTATCCCATTCAAACCCCCCCCCCCCCCCTCCCTTCCCCTGCCCTCGCTCTCACCATGCTCTAACGGCCAATGGCTTCCTGTCTGACGTGGCATGAATGGTGAACGTGGACCAGTCAAACCGCCACGTCAGCCGCGGCCAGTCGACAGCTGGCAGCTTGGGAACACAACTCCAGGGGCGGGTGTGTGCTGCTGTTTCTGTCGCTGGAAGACTAGAAGAACGAGGGTCGTGAGTGAGTGAGGAGGAGGAGGAGGAGGAGGAGGAGGAGGAGGAGGAGGAGGAGGAGGAGGAGGAGGAGGAGGAGGAGGGAGGAGGAGGAGGAGGAGGAGGAGGAGGAGGAGGAGGAGGAGGAGGTAGGGGTGGGTATGGGATGGGTCCAGGTGAGGGAAGGGCGGGAGGAGGCGGGGGAGAGAGTAATGTGGAGGAGTTGATGTGGAGGAGTTGATGTGGAGGAGTTGATGTGGAGGAGTTGATGTGGAGGAGTTGATGTGGAGGAGTTGATGTGGAGGAGTTGATGTGGAGGAGTTGATGTGGAGGAGTTGATGTGGAGGAGTTGATGTGGAGGAGTTGATGTGGAGGAGTTGATGTGGAGGAGTTGATGTGGAGGAGTTGATGTGGAGGAGTTGATGTGGAGGAGTTGATGTGGAGGAGTTGATGTGGAGGAGTTGATGTGGAGGAGTTGATGTGGAGGAGTTGATGTGGAGGAGTTGATGTGGAGGAGTTGATGTGGAGGAGTTGATGTGGAGGAGTTGATGTGGAGGAGTTGATGTGGAGGAGTTGATGTGGAGGAGTTGATGTGGAGGAGTTGATGTGGAGGAGTTGATGTGGAGGAGTTGATGTGGAGGAGTTGATGTGGAGGAGTTGATGTGGAGGAGTTGATGTGGAGGAGTTGATGTGGAGGAGTTGATGTGGAGGAGTTGATGTGGAGGAGTTGATGTGGAGGAGTTGATGTGGAGGAGTTGATGTGGAGGAGTTGATGTGGAGGAGTTGATGTGGAGGAGTTGATGTGGAGGAGTTGATGTGGAGGAGTTGATGTGGAGGAGTTGATGTGGAGGAGTTGATGTGGAGGAGTTGATGTGGAGGAGTTGATGTGGAGGAGTTGATGTGGAGGAGTTGATGTGGAGGAGTTGATGTGGAGGAGTTGATGTGGAGGAGTTGATGTGGAGGAGTTGATGTGGAGGAGTTGATGTGGAGGAGTTGATGTGGAGGAGTTGATGTGGAGGAGTTGATGTGGAGGAGTTGATGTGGAGGAGTTGATGTGGAGGAGTTGATGTGGAGGAGTTGATGTGGAGGAGTTGATGTGGAGGAGTTGATGTGGAGGAGTTGATGTGGAGGAGTTGATGTGGAGGAGTTGATGTGGAGGAGTTGATGTGGAGGAGTTGATGTGGAGGAGTTGATGTGGAGGAGTTGATGTGGAGGAGTTGATGTGGAGGAGTTGATGTGGAGGAGTTGATGTGGAGGAGTTGATGTGGAGGAGTTGATGTGGAGGAGTTGATGTGGAGGAGTTGATGTGGAGGAGTTGATGTGGAGGAGTTGATGTGGAGGAGTTGATGTGGAGGAGTTGATGTGGAGGAGTTGATGTGGAGGAGTTGATGTGGAGGAGTTGATGTGGAGGAGTTGATGTGGAGGAGTTGATGTGGAGGAGTTGATGTGGAGGAGTTGATGTGGAGGAGTTGATGTGGAGGAGTTGATGTGGAGGAGTTGATGTGGAGGAGTTGATGTGGAGGAGTTGATGTGGAGGAGTTGATGTGGAGGAGTTGATGTGGAGGAGTTGATGTGGAGGAGTTGATGTGGAGGAGTTGATGTGGAGGAGTTGATGTGGAGGAGTTGATGTGGAGGAGTTGATGTGGAGGAGTTGATGTGGAGGAGTTGATGTGGAGGAGTTGATGTGGAGGAGTTGATGTGGAGGAGTTGATGTGGAGGAGTTGATGTGGAGGAGTTGATGTGGAGGAGTTGATGTGGAGGAGTTGATGTGGAGGAGTTGATGTGGAGGAGTTGATGTGGAGGAGTTGATGTGGAGGAGTTGATGTGGAGGAGTTGATGTGGAGGAGTTGATGTGGAGGAGTTGATGTGGAGGAGTTGATGTGGAGGAGTTGATGTGGAGGAGTTGATGTGGAGGAGTTGATGTGGAGGAGTTGATGTGGAGGAGTTGATGTGGAGGAGTTGATGTGGAGGAGTTGATGTGGAGGAGTTGATGTGGAGGAGTTGATGTGGAGGAGTTGATGTGGAGGAGTTGATGTGGAGGAGTTGATGTGGAGGAGTTGATGTGGAGGAGTTGATGTGGAGGAGTTGATGTGGAGGAGTTGATGTGGAGGAGTTGATGTGGAGGAGTTGATGAGTTGATGTGGAGGAGTTGATGTGGAGGAGTTGATGTGGAGGAGTTGATGTGGAGGAGTTGATGTGGAGGAGTTGATGTGGAGGAGTTGATGTGGAGGAGTTGATGTGGAGGAGTTGATGTGGAGGAGTTGATGTGGAGGAGTTGATGTGGAGGAGTTGATGTGGAGGAGTTGATGTGGAGGAGTTGATGTGGAGGAGTTGATGTGGAGGAGTTGATGTGGAGGAGTTGATGTGGAGGAGTTGATGTGGAGGAGTTGATGTGGAGGAGTTGATGTGGAGGAGTTGATGTGGAGGAGTTGATGTGGAGGAGTTGATGTGGAGGAGTTGATGTGGAGGAGTTGATGTGGAGGAGTTGATGTGGAGGAGTTGATGTGGAGGAGTTGATGTGGAGGAGTTGATGTGGAGGAGTTGATGTGGAGGAGTTGATGTGGAGGAGTTGATGTGGAGGAGTTGATGTGGAGGAGTTGATGTGGAGGAGTTGATGTGGAGGAGTTGATGTGGAGGAGTTGATGTGGAGGAGTTGATGTGGAGGAGTTGATGTGGAGGAGTTGATGTGGAGGAGTTGATGTGGAGGAGTTGATGTGGAGGAGTTGATGTGGAGGAGTTGATGTGGAGGAGTTGATGTGGAGGAGTTGATGTGGAGGAGTTGATGTGGAGGAGTTGATGTGGAGGAGTTGATGTGGAGGAGTTGATGTGGAGGAGTTGATGTGGAGGAGTTGATGTGGAGGAGTTGATGTGGAGGAGTTGATGTGGAGGAGTTGATGTGGAGGAGTTGATGTGGAGGAGTTGATGTGGAGGAGTTGATGTGGAGGAGTTGATGTGGAGGAGTTGATGTGGAGGAGTTGATGTGGAGGAGTTGATGTGGAGGAGTTGATGTGGAGGAGTTGATGTGGAGGAGTTGATGTGGAGGAGTTGATGTGGAGGAGTTGATGTGGAGGAGTTGATGTGGAGGAGTTGATGTGGAGGAGTTGATGTGGAGGAGAGAGGAGACGCGCGTCGTAGGCCTGTGATGTTGTGGGGAGGGGAGGGGAGGATAGTGGCGATTGGGTGGGTCGTGTTTTGAGTCGACTCAGAACACATAGGCGGAAGAATGAGAGGGACGCATCATAGGCCTGGGATGTCGTGGGGAGGGGAAGGGAAGGGTAGTGGCAAACAGGTGAGTGAAGGAGAGAGAGGGAGTGTCCTAGGAATGTGGTTTATGGAGTCAAGACAGGAAGAAGGTGAGGTGGAAGCTAGTTTTGAGGCGCCTCATAAGGAGAGAAAGTGTCCTAGGAATGTGGTTTATGGAGTCAAGACAGGAAGGAGGTGAGGTGGAAGCTAGTTTTGAGGCGCCTCAAAAAGGGGTTTGTTTTTTGAGGTGCCTCAGAAGGGGTGCAACACGGTGAAGGTGAGGTTGGAGAAAGCATGAGAAGAAGGGGAATTGCTACATGAGACCATGGTGGTGTGAGAGAAGTGAGAGAGAGAAGGGCGTGGGAGTGGATGAGGAGGGGAGGTAGGCTGGTTTTGAGACATCTCAAAAGGCCGGGAGAGAGAGGAGGGGGGAAAGGAAAGGCTGGGAGAGAGGAGAGGGGAGAAAGGCTGGGAGTGAATGAGGAGGGGAGAAAGGCTGGGAGAGAGAGGAGGGGGGATGGTAGATCGTAGACGTACATACCCACTGCGACATCTGTATGACCATGTGGTCCAGATTGGCCACGATTTTAAACAGCGTGGGGGGTGGCAGGTCGTTGAAGTACCTGCCCAGCCAAGCGCATTTGCATCACCATGCAGGGGTGAGTGAGATGAGAGGTGACTTTTGAGTTGGCCCACAAGCCACTTTCATTTAGCAGACGTACTTCTAGCACAGGGTTTCGGGTTTAGGGTTTGGGGTTTAGGGCGAGAAGGCAAATGCATTTGCATCCTGGGGTGAGTGAGAGCATGACAGGCGGAGAGTGGGCGCGTGCAAATCAAGCCAGAGCGGGTGACAGAATGGGCGTGGCTTTTGTGTCGACTCAAGAGCCAGTGGGGTTGACAGAAACGGAGAGTGCGCAACGCGAATCAAATGCGTATGTGTGAGTGCTGAATCAAACGAGCATATGCCATTCTGAGAGGTGCCTGAAAGCATTTAATCAAAAGCGCTGGGTTTGGCAATCCCATGGATATATACACATACATACATATATCATGATATCATTTATCACATGCATATATATGTATATAGGATATATGTATATATGCATATATGCATATATGTATATATGTATATATGTATATATGTATATATGTATATATGTATATATGTATATATGTGTATATGGGACACTCACTAGATATGAGCACGAACCGAACTCAAACATGTTTGCGCAAACTTTTTCGAACCTTGCATGGGGGTCGAACCGATCCAAACTTGTTTGCTCAAACTTTTTTTTTTATTGTTGAGGTTTGAGGTTTGCTCAAACCTTGAAAGGCTTGTGTGAACTCGAACCTAGTTAGGTTTGGGGGTAAATATGATGCACAAGGAAATGTAAGAGGCATGCGCGTCAGACGTTTCAGCAGTGTACTATCTAACTTAGCACCTAAACGTATGTATGACGCATCTTAAGAGGGAGTTGTAGTGAATGAATAGTAATGTGGGAGCTTGGGTGCGGTGCTTAGAAGCAGATCTAGATCTTCTCTACCTGGGTTGGCTGCCGTGAAATGGCAGCCAACCCTACGACTTTCCCGTCAAGGTTGAGTGGGTTCTGGCGGGGTCTAATTCGAACCCCGTGAAGTTTGAAAATTGATGTTTCGAACTTCGAACCGGTTCGGTTTGAAGTTCTAAACTCGAACCAGAAAGGTTTGAGCAAACGGTTCCCACGAACTTTTGCAAGGTTTGCGCAAACTTTTTTCAAGAGAAAAAAAGTTCGGTTCGTTTTAATTCGAACCGGTTCGAGCGAACCGGACCTAGGTTCGGTTCGTTGCTCATATCAACACTCACGAGTCGTCCATGGAGAAGAACTCGTCGTTGGAGGCAGCAATGAGTAGCTTGGGCATGGTGAGGCGGTCCCGGAAGAAGTAGGGGTCGGTGTAGGTCTGTGGTGGAGTGGAGGGGTTGGGAGGGGTTCAAGAGGATAAGCAGCTTTTTCAGGCGCCTAGAATATGAGCAGCTTGGGCACGGTGAGTGAGGTGGTACTTCAAAAAGCACAGATCCGTGTAGCCCTGCATGGCAGAGGCAGGAGGGAGGGAGTGCAGGGCGAGTGCAGTGCAGCAGCATGCAGGTGGTAGGAGCGGCACCCCGTGAGGAGAACCGTTGCCCACCACCTTCTCTCCCTTCTCACCATTATGTGGCGCATTTGCGGCGAGTGCAGCATGTGAGTGAGGTTGAAGTCCGCATAGAACCGCCCAAGGAAGGGCACGGCTCCAAGGACTACCCCCCTGCCTCCATTCCTCTCCCTCACTCACTCTCTCTCCTTTGATTGACTCACCATAATGTGGCGCATTTCCGGTGAGTGCAGCATGTGAGTGAGGTTGTAATCCGCATAGAACCGCCCCAGGATGGGCACAGCCCCCAGGGAGTCGAGCAGATGCTGCATGTTGGGCTGAAAGTTGATGAGATCGTAGCCGTATGATATGAAGGCCACCACTCGCTGTGGAGGGAAGGAGGGAGAGAGATAGAGAGGCAGAATCTGAGTCGACTCGAAAGGCACTGCTCCCAGGGAGTCGAGCAGGTGCTGCATGTTGGGCTGGAAGTTGATGAGATCGTAGCCGTACGATATGAAGGCCACCACTCGCTGTGGAGGGAGGGAAGGAGAGAGAAAACCAAGTCAAGTCAAGTTCAGCAGGTGCGGTGCTGCATGTTGGGCTGAAAGATTATTGAATCATAGCCGAATAATATGAGAGAGGGAAGGAAAATGGCGGGAGGGAGAAATCGAGTACGGCTCCGGTGAGAGAGGCAGAAAGGGAGAGAGAGAGAGAGCATGAAGAGGGGAGCAGAAAGGTGGTGCGGGATTAAAGGAGGAGATGCAGAGTGAAAATTGAATGCGTACAAACACATACAAGTGCGTACACCTTTCTGCAGGTGCTGTACGTGGTATTAGGGAGAGAAACAAAAAAAAAAAGGTGGAAGCACGTACACCTAAACACCTGCCTTCATATGAAACAGGAGGATGAATTGACTATTTATCACTCAGCACGTGCCTTATCGAGAGCAGCAGAGAGCCAGGCCATGCATGCGCGCTTGATCACACCAACAGTCACAAAGCCCTCCACCTGCCGAGGGTAGGGAGGGAAGGAGGGTTGGGTGGGGACGGAGCACGAAAGGCATGAGCAGTCTGGGAAGAGAGCAAACGAGAGCAAACGAGAGCAGCAGAGAGCAAACGAGAGCAAACGAGAGCAAACGAGAGCAAACGAGAGCAGCAGAGAGCAAACGAGAGCAAACGAGAGCAAACGAGAGCAAACGAGAGCAGCAGAGAGCAAACGAGAGCAAACGAGAGCAGCAGAGAGCAAACGAGAGCAAACGAGAGCAAACGAGAGCAAACGAGAGCAGCAGAGAGCAAACGAGAGCAAACGAGAGCAAACGAGAGCAAACGAGAGCAAACGAGAGCAAACGAGAGCAAACGAGAGCAAACGAGAGCAGCAGAGAGCAAACGAGAGCAGCAGAGAGCAAACGAGAGCAAACGAGAGCAAACGAGAGCAAACGAGAGCAGACGAGAGCAGACGAGAGCAGACGAGAGCAAACGAGAGCAAACGAGAGCAAACGAGAGCAAACGAGAGCAAACGAGAGCAGACGAGAGCAGACGAGAGCAGACGAGAGCAAACGAGAGCAAACGAGAGCAGCAGAGAGCAAACGAGAGCAAACAAGAGCAGCAGAGAGCAAACGAGAGCAGCAGAGAGCCAAGCCATGCAAGCACGCTTGCTCACACCAACAGTCACGAAGCCCTCCATCTGCCGGGGGGGGAGGAGGGGGAGGGGGAGGGAAGAGTGGGGGTGATGGGGCACGCAAGGCATGAGTGGTTTCAAAGTCGCGCTTGCTCACACCAACAGTCACGAAGCCCTCCACCTGGGGGGGGGGGAGGGAGAGTGAGTGGGGATGGGGCACGCAGGGCATGATCGGTCGGGGAACAAGACCATTTTCTTTTCACTCAATGACAAGGACCATTTGAGAGGGTGACACAGGTTGAGCTGGGTCGTGCAGAGCCATCCTTACTTGACATGCACTCACCCACTCACTCACTCACTCAATCGATGTCTCACTCACTCACACACTCACTCACTCGCTCGCTCACTCACTCGCTCACTCACTCACTCACTGGCACGTGGGGAATGAGCTCTCTGGCGGCCAGTTGCGCAGCATCCATGGCTCGGATGACGGATTTGGCCATGGGCATGTAGATGGGCCACTCGGGCGTGGTGGGGTCTTGCAGAGCCATGGCGAGCGTGACTGGCGGACGGGGTAGGGTGGGAGGAGAGGGCGAAAGAGCAAGGGAAGCAAGGTGAGTGTGTGGGTATGGGCATGTAGATGGGCCACTTGGGGGTGGTGGGATCTTGCAGCGCCAAGGCAAGGGTGACTGGTGGATGGGGTGAGAGGAGGGGATGGGGAAGGGGGCGTGAGGTAATGTGATGGGTATGTGGATGGGTCATTTGGGCATGTGGATGGGTCATTTGGGCATGTGGATGGGTCATTTGGGTATGTGGATGGGTCATTTGGGCATGTGGATGGGTCATTTGGGCATGTGGATGGGTCATTTGGGTATGTGGATGGGTCATTTGGGCATGTGGATGGGTCATTTGGGCATGTGGATGGGTCATTTGGGTATGTGGATGGGTCATTTGGGCATGTGGATGGGTCATTTGGGCATGTGGATGGGTCATTTGGGCATGTGGATGGGTCATTTGGGCATGTGGATGGGTCATTTGGGCATGTGGATGGGTCATTTGGGCATGTGGATGGGTCATTTGGGCATGTGGATGGGTCATTTGGGCATGTGGATGGGTCATTTCATTTGGGGTACGGACGCCATAGAGGGTGACTGCCTTACATGCGATGATCTCCTCCTCCAGAAGCTCCTGGCTTCTGCTGCTGCTGATGCCAGGCGGGGTGACGTGGAAGCTGATTGGCATCGTTGGCTCCTCGTGCAGCATCACCCCCGTTATGCCTAGATCCACCACCAGGCTGCATGCAAGGCAAAACGGTGAGCGGGAGAGGACGGAAGGGGGGAAGAAGGGGAGATGCACGGGGCACAAGGGGACTGATGGGCTTCATTGGCTCCTCGTGTAGCATCACTCCCATTATGCCAAGATCCACCAGCAGCCTGCAATGGGGGTGAGGGAGAGTGGAATAGCAGAGTGGATGGGAGAGGGGCAGGGCAGAATGGAAGGGAGAAGGGAGGAAGCTGATGGGCATCATTGGCTCCTCGTGTAGCATCACTCTCATTATGCCAAGATCCACCAGCAGCCTGCAGAACAGAGCAGCATAGGGAAGTGGCATTCCGAGTACAGAGGAGTGGGGCAGGGCGGAATGGAAGGGGGAGGGGATGAAGCTGATGGGTACCAACCATGGGCGCAGCAACGCTCCCAGTCTGCAGAACACGGATGAACAGTCTGGTACCATGAGCACTGGCTTTGGGAACGGGCCAGCCAGCCCCAGTCGTCCCTGCTGTGGTAGTCGATGCGACGGGCACAAGGTTCGCGCCACTCAATCTCACACTCTCGCACTAATAAATGACGCCCCATTCCCTATTCCCACTCACGGAGCAGCAACGCGAATAAAAACAGCATTCGCCTTGGGTACGTGATAGCCGCGGTCGTCCTTGCCGTCGTCGCTCCACCCCGCACCAATGAAGAAGAGCACGAGGCCCTTGCTGGCGTTGGGCATGTTGTCCGGCGCCTGGGAGGGTGAAAGGAGGGAGGGAGGGAGGGAGGGAGGGAGGGAGGGAGGGAGGGAGGGAGGGAGGGAGGGAGAGAGAGAGGAAGCAGAGACGTCAGTCGGCTTGGGCACGTGGTACCCCCGGTCGTTCCTGCCATCGTCGTTCCACCCCGCCCCAATGAAGAAGAGCACGAGGCCCTTGCTGGCGTTGGGCATGTTGTCAGGCGCCTGGGAGGGAGAGTGGAGAGCAGAGCAGGGAGCAAGCACAGCCAGGAGGCACGAATTGACAGAGTTGACTTTTTAGTTGACTAAAGAGCTGCCCTTGTGAAGATGAGCATGGGGCCCTTGCTGGCGTTGGGCATGTTATCCGGCGCCTGAGTGGGTGAAAGAAGGGAGGGAGGGAGGAAGCACGAGGCGTCAGTCGGTTTGGGCACATGGTACCCGCGGTCGTCCTTGCCGTCGTCGCTCCACCCCGTCCCAATGAAGAAGAGCACGAGGCCCTTGCTGGCGTTGGGCATGTTGTCCGGCGCCTGGGAGGGAGGGCGAGAGGAGAGGAGAGTAGGAAGAAAGGATAGACAGGAGGCACGCACTGACAGAGTTGACTTCTGAGATGACTCGAATGCCGCCCCAATGAAGAAGAGCACGAGCCTGAGTTGACTTCTGAGTTGACTTGCTGGCGTTGGGCATGTTGTCAGGCGGCTGTCATTGCGAGAGGAGGGAGGAAGCACACCCAGGATGTTAGAGGGCCCTACGACAGCAAGGGCCCTCGCGAAATGTTAGACTTGGCAGGTTGACGACCGACGACCTGGTCTACTCGGCACCGTCGCACAGGTTCGATGGCAGTCAAGTGTGACTACGGGTGAATGCGAGCTGCAGTAAGGAATCTGCTGAAGTCGGTGCTGGGAAGTAGAGTCGTGGGAGTCTTTGTGTGCTTCCTTATGAGGCACGCCACTCCCAAGCTGAGTCGGATGGAGTTGCGTGCTCGGAAGGTTTTCGCTGCTGAGTTGGATGGAAGTTTGGCGGGGCGCGTTCGCCAACTCCCACAGCACTTTCGTGTGGGTTGGGTTACTCGCAGCGCCCTCGCTACCTTTTGTGAACGCTTGCTTGCCTTTATATGTTTGTGTTTGCTTGTGTGTTTCATATATTCTATTTTCCTAGTGAAGTCCAATCTCTACTCAAATTCTCACTTAGTCATTTGAGACCAACGCTACCCAAACGCTACCGAATTCCTAGCGCAACATCATTCCCATAAGCAGAATCTCTCTCGCCGTCGTAGTGCTCTCCATAATATTCCTTCATGGTGCGGTGAGCGTGGAACGAACACGCATAGAATTCCGTCGTCGACTTTCTTAGCGTTCGTAAACTCGCCTTGGCGTGCGGCGTTAGTGAAGGGCGCATATTAAATTAAGTTGAACCTCTCTTAATTTCCCTCCAGTTACGTTCTCGGACCCAAGGATAGGGCGTTTGGTAATTTATTACCACTCGTCTGAGGACCCTTGTGAGGTGACCCCGAGACGAGGGATTTAAGGAAGGAACAATTTATTTTAATTTGTGGCACCTTATCGAGGCGTCGTAGAGGATGAGTTCGGAGGAGGCGGACGTTGAGGCCGTTAATTTTCGCGCACTAGAGGAGGAGCTCGTGGCACGTCGTTCCCGTGGCGAGCTTAGTAATGTAGATTACGAGCTCATGTTGGAGGGATTACGCTCTCGTCAGCGTCGCGATCATCCCTCGCCACATGTAGAGCAAGCTGCGGGAGGCACTAGTGCGTGGGACATGGCTGTCAATGACGGAGGTGACGATGACGAGGAGGTTGATGGGTTGATGTCGCGTGGGGTCCTGCGAGGACCAACTCGGTTTAGTACGACTAGCGTCGGCGGTGTACAGGAGCGTGTTCATCGTGCGGCGGCGTCACACGAGCGTACGAACTTAGGACGACAGAGCGCTGCTGGAGGAGGGAATGCGGAGGAGTACGATAGTGGAGCTATGCCGGGCATTACCCCGATTGGATCGATGTCGAGGGATGAGGGAATAGCCCCCAACTATGGCTACTTCAAATTCACTCCAGACAGAATCGTCGTGCCTAAGCCGCTCGAAGGACGCCACGACCTATCGACGTGGGTAGAATCGATCGAGCCGCAGCTTGAGATCGCTCAACTAAAGCGATTCATTGACGGTACCACTCCTATTCCACCAACGCAGGCAGTTGCGCATCTCACTCAGTTCCGCGCAATGCAGTTACTGACGTTCACCACGATTTCCCGATGCTGCTCCCCAACCGTACAGATTGCCCTTAAGGGGTGTCGCATGAAGGTAGATGCCGGCTATCAGGCATGGCAGTTTATTATGCGCACGTACATGGCGAAGGACGATCTGTACATCGGTCAGTTAGAGCAGGCGCTCACTAACCTCGAGATGGGTGAGCACGAGTCCGCTACGTCCTATTGCAACCGTGCGCAGCAGATCCTAGTGAACCTGAGGATGGCCGGCGTCGATTACTCGCAGGCGTCGTACATTACTCACGTCGTGAAGGGGTTGCCGCAGCAGTACAACCTCTTACGCAGGATGCTGAAGCTGCCGCAGGTACGCAAGGAGTTGGACGAGGACACCCTCGCTAGCTACATTATCGAGGAGGAGTGTACGCTGGCAGCGGAGGGACGGAAGGACCAATTTCTTCCCCAGGCCAACCAGGTCTTTACCAAGAAGGGTAAGCCCCAATCCCAGCAGACTTCATCCCCTTCCCCTCCCACTACGGCACAGCAGCAGCAGCCTAAGACTGGGGGTGGGGTTGGAGGTGGAGGAGAGAAGTGGAAAGGGGCTAAGGATGGTCCGCCAAAGGGGGGGAAAGGTGGCTTCAAGGGGAAGTGCTACGTGTGTGGACAGACAGGGCATGTTGCTAAGTACTGTCAGCAGCGGGCGGATAAGGAGGCAGACACGGGTGGAGAGGGTTCTGGAGGCAGCGGCGCGAGTGGCAAGGGGGACGATGGCTCTAAGGGGAGCGGGCAGTCATCATGTGCGATGGTGAAGCCCGTTGTAGAGCAGACTCCTCTTGTCGTGCTGGAGCCTGAGGCCGGGGAGGGCTTACAGGCTCTTGCAGCTGCTGTGAAGGCGAACCCGAGCGTCGTGCTACTTGATAGTGGATGCTCCCACCATCTCATGGGAGATCGTTCTGCCTTTGTGGAGATGAGCAGCGGCGGTAGTATCAAACAAGTGAAAGGCTTCAACGGCGCGCTTCAGGACGTGCAGGGGCGAGGCACAGTCGCTCTTCTTGGAGAAGGGGGCAGGCGTCTCTTGGTGTCTGACGTGCTGTACGTACCTGGAGTGCAGGCGAGTCTTCTTTCTGCTGGGCAGCTGCGTGATAGTGGTGTGCAACTGCTGGATGCAGGCGACGTGACTCTGCTGCGGGCACCAGATGGGTCACTTCTTGGGCGTGCAGAGTACAAGGGGCGTGTTCTCTGCACGAACTTCCAACCGTGTTTGTCGCAGCAGCAGGAAGGCGAAACGGTGGCACTTCGTACCTTGACGACGGGCGTGCGGTCTAAGGTGGACATGTGGCATGCGCGTATGGCACACGTTGGTATTGATGCCATCGAGCGCACTGCGTCTCACGGGTCAGTGAAGGGCTTGGACCTGGAGAAGGGGGGCAAATCAGGCATACCGTGTGTCTCCTGTGTTGGGGGGAAGATCACTCGTCATACCTTCCCGCCAGTGGGTGCGGAGGAGGATGAGTTGCTTGGGGTGGTGCATGCTGACCTGTGTGGCCCTTTCCGTGAAACAGCTAAGGACGGCAGCCGCTACTTCCTGGTGCTGAAGGATCGCAAGTCGCGGTACGTCTGGGCCTACCCTTTGGCTCAGAAGAGTGATGCGCTGGCGGCGTTCCAGAAGTGGCTCCCGATGGCAGAGCGGCAGTGCAAAACCACGGTGCAGGCGCTGCGCACTGATCGAGGTGGCGAGTTCTTGGGGCATGACTTCACGCTCTTCCTCGACGGCAAAGGCATCATCCATGACCTCACGTGCCCGTACACGCCGGAGCAGAACGGGATGGCCGAGAGGGAGATGCGCAGCATTGTGGAGGCGGTGCGGACGATGCTACTGCACATGGGTGTACAGCATCATTGGTGGCACCTGGCGTTGGCGCAGGCCGTCTGGGTGCGCAACCGCGTGGAGCATGCCTCGCTGCCCTCTGGTGTGACGCCGTACGAGCTCGCCTTTGGACACAAACCCGATGTCAGTATGGTGCGGGTATGGGGCTGCATGGTGCAGTACATGGTGCCTCAGTCGCAGCGTGGGGGGAAGCTGGCACCAAAGGCTCGCTGGGGGTTGCACTTGGGGGTGTCCGCAGCGAGCAAGGGCTGGACTGTGCTGGACTTGGAGTCCAACCGCCTCATCATTACTGTGGAAGCTGTTTTCTATGAGACCATGTCCCTGGCAGGATGGAAGGCTTGGCACCAGCAGGAGCATGCGGGGCGTCCGATGCCCTATGAGCCCGTTCCCTCCCTCTTCCCGATCACTCTTGAGGAGGCGGTGGCAGAGGAGGAGGTGGTCGCACCTCCTGCTATGCCCTATGTCCCTACCTCGGTCCCCACCCCACCTCCGCCTTCAGTTTACCCTCGTGTGGTTCCCCCTGCCCCACCTTCTTCATCCTCACCCCCCTTGGCTTCCCCTCCTCCTCCTGTTATTCCCTCTCCCCTTCCACCCTCCATCCCTCCTGCACCTGCTCCACCCTCCTCTTCATCTTCCACGGCGCCGCCCGTTGGTGAGGGGGGGATAGTGGTGCCACCGTCTGTGGAGATCACCGACGGGCAGCGCCTTGAGACTGAGCAGCTGCAAGACAAGAGCAGTATGGATGGAGTGCAGCAGAGTGGGGGGCAGGAGAGAGGGGAGCAGCAGTTAGGGGAGCAGCAGAGTGGGGAGCAGCAGATAGGGGAGGAGCAGATTGAGGAGCAGCAGATGGTGGATCAGCAGCTAGAGGAGCAGCAGACAGGGGAGCCGCAGACAGGGGAGCAGGAGCTGTGGGGAATCAGAGATGGTGGTCGTGTGTTGGCTTCTGGGACGATCACTGCGCCACTGCGTCGCTCCACTCGCATCACCCGTGGTATCCCGCCTCTTAAGTATGCTTGGGCTTTAGTGATTGAGCCGGCGGGATTGGATGACGAGGAGGAGGACGAAGAGTGGACGGACCTGGACCCTGACGTGGTGGCTGACCCTGAGAGGCAGTGGGATATAGCGAAGATGACAGTGAAGGAGGCCTTGGGCTGCTGGAAGGGCGACAAGGTGAAGGAGGCGATGGATGAGGAGATGCGGAGCTTGATTGAGCAGGGGACGTGGGAGTTGGTTCCGCGTCCGCCAGGGGTGAATGTGATGAAGAACCGCTGGATCCTGAACACCAAGTTCCGACCTGATGGGGTAGTGGAGCGTGAGAAGGCGCGGCTGGTGGTGAAGGGGTTCACGCAGGTGGCAGGGGTGGACTATGAGGAGACGTACGCCCCCGTGGGAAGCTATGTGACGGCGCGCGTACTTCTGGCGATCGCAGCTATGTGACTTGGAGCTGATGCAGCTAGATGTGAAGAATGCGTTCCTCCATGGCGTGCTGGACCGAGACCTGTACATGGAGCAGCCGAGCTACTACGAGGATGGGACTCCTCGTGTCTGTAAGTTGTTGAAGAGTCTGTATGGCCTCAAGCAAAGCCCGATGCTGTGGTATGAGGCCTTGGATGGGGTGCTGCTTGGGGCTGGATGGAAGAAGAGCAAAGTGGATGAGGCTTTGTACTTCAAGAGTGATGCTGACGGGGAGATGTGCTGGCTGCTGGTGTATGTGGATGATTTGCTTGCTGCCAGCCGCAGTCAGAGCATGCTGGGGGAGCTACGTGAGCTGCTGCAGAGTGCGTTTCAGCTGCGGGAGATTAGCCCTGTGGAGAAGTACCTGGGGCTGCAGCTGATTCGGGACAGGCCTACGAGGAGGCTGTGGCTGCACCAGGGGGCCTACGTGGACAAGGTCCATAGGCGCTTCTTCGACGGGGAGCAGCCGCTGCGAGTGCCTCGCACCCCCCTTTCCTCTGACCCTTTCAGTGTGCAGACCTTTGAGGATGCGGGATGGCAGTCTCGCCAGGAGGAGGAGTACAGGCAGAAGGTGGGATCCTTGCAGTTCGCAGCCTGTACCACTCGTCCCGACATCTCCTTTGCCTGCAGCAAGCTGGGGTCAGGCCAGACTGTGCGGAGTGACCAGCACTGGAAGGAGTTGGACCGGTGCTTGGCGTACTTGGTGGGGAGCAGGGATGTTGCGCTGGAGTTTGGTGGTGGGCCTGAGTCCTTGGAGCTGGTGGGCTATGCCGATGCGGATGATGCGGGAGACAAGCAGAACAGGACTAGCACTGGTGGCTATGTCTTCGTGCTCGGAGGTGCTGCTGTCTCGTGGGCGAGCCAGAGGATTCGTTGCGCCACCCTCTCTTCCACTGAGTCTGAGTACGTTGCTGCTGTGGAGGCGGGGAAGGAGGCGCGTAGGCTGCGCTTCCTGCTGGCAGAGTTTCAACTGCTGAGGAGTGAGGTTCCCACTACTCTCTTTGTGGACAACTCCTCCGCCATTTCAGTGGCAGGTGGCATGGGGCTCAAGGGGAGCCTCAAGCACATGGAGCGTCGTCACATGTGGCTGCAGCACATGGTCAAGCGCAGGAAGCTGCAGCTGCAGTACATCCCTACGAGCGAGCAGCCTGCTGACTACCTTACCAAGGCATTGCATTTCCCCGCCTTCAGTCGTTGCTTCGAGGCTGTGGGGCAGGTGAGGCTCTCGAGCGAGGGGAGTGAGACCTAGACACTCCGTGATGTGGATGGTGCCATGGCCTATCCATGGCTGGTGCGGTGCGTGTTTGCACTTTGAGAGTGCTTCGTTTGTGTGTGTTTCCCTTTGTTTGGTGTGTATGTGTTTATGCATGCCCTGTGATTATAAAGGGCCTTGCTGTAGTATGGCAGGGGAGTGTTAGAGGGCCCTACGACAGCAAGGGCCCTCGCGAAATGTTAGACTTGGCAGGTTGACGACCGACGACCTGGTCTACTCGGCACCGTCGCACAGGTTCGATGGCAGTCAAGTGTGACTACGGGTGAATGCGAGCTGCAGTAAGGAATCTGCTGAAGTCGGTGCTGGGAAGTAGAGTCGTGGGAGTCTTTGTGTGCTTCCTTATGAGGCACGCCACTCCCAAGCTGAGTCGGATGGAGTTGCGTGCTCGGAAGGTTTTCGCTGCTGAGTTGGATGGAAGTTTGGCGGGGCGCGTTCGCCAACTCCCACAGCACTTTCGTGTGGGTTGGGTTACTCGCAGCGCCCTCGCTACCTTTTGTGAACGCTTGCTTGCCTTTATATGTTTGTGTTTGCTTGTGTGTTTCATATATTCTATTTTCCTAGTGAAGTCCAATCTCTACTCAAATTCTCACTTAGTCATTTGAGACCAACGCTACCCAAACGCTACCGAATTCCTAGCGCAACATCATTCCCATAAGCAGAATCTCTCTCGCCGTCGTAGTGCTCTCCATAATATTCCTTCACAGGAGGCATGCAATGAAGGGAAAGCCGCACGCCTTGGGAGGGTGTGGAAGGGGTGTGAGGGAACATACACAATGCAGTGAAGGAACAACAGTAGTAAGTTTGGAAATCCGAAGGCCAGTGCTCAGCTCACAATGAGAGTGAATGATGCCACCAGGAGAATCGGTTGGTGACGGACTGGTTGAGCCAGCGGTGGGTGTTCACCAGCAGCACATACCCCGTCCGTCCACCACCCACCGGCCTCCTTGGGCTTTCCAAACACTATCTGAATCTGACTGAACCTCATGCGCTGCTTGCTCACAATGAGAGTGAGGTGGTGCCACCAGGAGAATCGGTTGGTAACGGCTTCGTTGAGCCAGCGGTGGGTGTTCACCAGCAGCACATACCCCGTCCACCACCCGCCTGCCTCCTTGGCGCGCATGCGATTCCCCGTGTCCTTCCACCTGCCAGCAGCAGGGAGTAACACCATAAGTGAGATGGGTTGGTGAAAGTGACAGCAGCAATATTCAGCCAAGGAGTTTAGAGGCCGGTTTCGCTTCGGCAAAGGCGAATGGGTCCTGCTGTAACCAAACGCTGACAAACTCACCTAAATTCCGCATCCGCGCTATAGACATATCTGTCCAGCAGCGTACCGCGACAGTTCCTCGCCGTCTCGCAGCCGCTTTGCGGGAAAAGCGGCGACCCGGACGACTGCGCGATATCAGCGGAGAGCAGGCTTGGTCGCACGAGCTCAAAGAATGTCAAACATGCGACGGTCAGTGCGACGGCGAGCGGCAGAATGCGACGAGTAAGAGCGGCCTGGAGGCGCCTGACGAGGACACCAGGGCTTGACGCGTGCATCCGCGTCATAATATACGGTTTTGTGTGCTGCTTTATTTCCCTCGCACCAAACCACTGTAGGTTGTTACTGCTGAGAACCTACATGCAGGTCACTTACCATCCCGAACTGGCTCCATATTGTTCAATGCAACCACGAAAACCATGTCGCGACTCGCGAGGTTTCAGTCGAGTATCTAACTACACGTGGGTGCTGAAAGTAGCTCCCAGTTCGGTTTTCTCAATGTGGGTCTTGAAATGACCCTCTTAAACGTTGCTTCGATTGCGGGATAAAGGGCAAGCTCGGGGGGCACACCTCTAACGGCAATCCTACGCCTCTGTTTGGAACAGCAGCCGTTTTAGCTGCAAATAAAAATGCCTAGGTTTAATGACGTCGACAATTTGAGAGCAATGTGCCCGCAAATCTTACCAGATAGAAATGGTTTAAACCACAAAGAATCCTAGTGCCATTGATGAGACTATGTTAATTTCAAAAACTCTACTGTACGGTTGGACAATTCAACAGAATCGATCAGGAAATTTGGAAATGATAAGCCATCGTGTTCATTCTCACCCTAAATTTTGCCATTTCTTCAAAAGTTTGCAAGCAATCGGATTTGACGATTTTTGACATCTAAAAAGATTCTCCAGATTTTCTAGCATCTCTTCAATGGCAATGGTGAGTCGGTCTCAGACGAGTACCTTAGTCAGTGATAGAAGTAGAGAACAAAACGAGGGGGAAGATTTCAGGCAGAAAGAATCTAAACACATGGGTGCTGTTCGCCAGCACCAATATAACTGAAAACGACGGGATAACAACGGGATCAGGAAGGTGGGTCTCGCCTTCCTGATCCCGTCAGTTAGAGTTCGTTAACCTCCGTCAGCTTGGTCAGCCCGTGAAAAATGTGCCGAGCCTCACCAACCGTCCAAACCAATTAACAAAGTGGGCGTCTGGCGAACGCCCACTTTTGTACACCGATTTTTACGTTTCGACGGCATTTGGAAGCGGGGACGAAACTTCCTCCCCAGGCAAAACACCATCCCCTTGCAATGCCATCGTCATGCTGCGTTTTTCGAAGCACAGCGGTGGCACAGCGGTGGCACCGCGGACGCATTGCTGTGCAGGGGAACCCTCGAACAAGCCTTCATTTTGACACAGGGGGGTTCGTATACCCCCCATTTTTCCATCACAAACACAGGGAGGTGCGTTTTATTTGCGTTTTTTACCCACGTTGAACATTTTTTGGTCAGCGGGCAGCAGGTGGGTCAGTGATGTGCAAATTTCGCGCCATTGGGAGGAAGGTGGGGATGGACCTTCCCGACGCGGTTGCGAAATTTCGTCGTTTGGGCGCGCGTAGTTTCTCGTGCGGCATTTCGCCCAAACCTCGGAGGAGGGTTCCACCCCCGTTTCCATATGCGGTCACGATGCTGATGCCGCCGTTTTCAATTTAAAAAACGATGTGCTGGCGAACAGCACCGTGGATCCTATGCCTCATAGCCTGGCACGAGTCTGTTCTACGAGCAGCATCGCATCATTCAGCAGCGCCAGCAACAGCGATCGTCGCCCGTTCATTCTGCCAAGCGCCTCGACGAGTCGTCTCTTTCTGTTTTCCTTTTCCGTCCTTAGCGTCTTCACAGAGATTTACAGGGATTTTGATTACCAGCTGGCACTGGACCCTGGTCAAAGTAGCTGGGATCACATGTAAAGTATGGTTACTTTCGGAAGAGTAAAATCGTCGCTCGTCGCTTAACGGAGATAAATCGTATGGCGGCACGTTTTGAGAGCTCTCAAAATGCACCAGGAGCGTCGCACCATCTAGAGAAGGAGGTTCGGCTCGAACCAGACGCCGAGGCTGTTGAGGAGATTCTAGAAGATGACGTGGAGGATGCGGAGAAGAAACGCGAAACTACGCGGAATGAGCGACGAGGGGAAGCGGAGACGGCAAGGGAGACTGGTGGGAGGGAAGGTGGAGAAGAGGAGGGGGAAGAGGAGGAAGGGGAGGAAGAGGAGGGTTGGGAAAGGGAGGAGCATCTGACGATCGGTGACATCATGAACCGAGTATGCATCCCATGCCATGCCATGCCATGCCATGATTTCTCCCGTTATTAGCCAATACATTTCAAAAGTCCAGACTCTTTGCAGTCTCCATTGCTTGCAATGCCTTACTGACTCTCCTCACAATGCTATCTTATCCTGTCCTGGCATCTACTTGTTCTTTTCTTCCTGTCTTTTGAGTCAACTCAAAAGTTGACTTTTGAGTCGACTCAAAGGTCAACTTATCCTGTCCTGGCATCTCTTGTTCTTTTCTCCCTGCCTCATTTCCGCTCCTGATACCTGACTGACTCGTTCCTGTCGTCTTTGAGGCGACTCACGAATCACTTACTTCCAGTGCTTTTGACGCGTAACATCCATGCTTTGTGGCATGCATGTCTGTTGACATCCATGCATGCAGGCAATCGCGGAGCAAGCATTCCCGGGAGGAGCGGTGGCCTTTGGCTCATTCGAGGGCCCTGTTTTCCACGCCCGTGAGTGCCGTGCCATTATCTCACATCTATGCAGCAGCTTCTTGTTTAGCCACTTTTTTTATCCCGCGTAATAGTGAATCATTCGTCAGGTTGCTCAACGATTTTCAGCGTACATGTCATCGGGTTATCCGCCCGCACTCCTCCCGTCTATAATATCTACGAATCCGCCATCCTTTTCCTCCGTGTACCCTCATTGGCATGCGTTGTTCCATGGCACATGGCACACGGCACATGGCACATGGTCCATTGACATGGACACTACATCTGACTGGGGTTCTCAACCAATCCAGCCTTCGGCACATATACCTAGTATGCTCTTTTACACTAAACTGAAGCCCTGAAGCCAACCATCAATGCATCTTTCCGCTGCTTTCTGTTCTATACATCCCATTCAGTCTGCTTTGCTGAAACTCGTTTCTATTGGTGACCATTTTCGTTCTAGCTCCTCTCCCATCCCATCCCTCATCCTCTTCCGCATCCCTCCTTGTCCCTCCCATCCCATCCCTCATCCTCTTCCAGTCAGTCAGTCCAAGAATCTTTGGCTGTGAGACATTCATGATCTTATTCTCTTGAACTGATTCTAATTTCACTTGTCTCTCTTTGCGCATCCCTCCTTGTCCCTCCCATCCCAGTGATTGCAACAGACCCATCACCTCCGACTCTCTTTGGGACCTGGCCTCTCTCACCAAGGTGAAGAGGGTGGGGGGGTGGAGAAGAGGAAGGGGGGAAGGGGTGGGCGGTTGTGGCGTTTGAAAGTGGGTGGTTGCCCTATCCTATCCCTGCCAGGATCCTGCATGTGGGGCTCGTTTGTATGAATATTTGTTTTGAGACGTCTCAAAACAAATCTTCATACAAGTGGGTGGCTGCCCTATCCTATCCCTGTCAGTATTCTGCATGTGGGGCTCTTTTGATTATCATTGCTGCACGTTTGGCACTCACTGCACTGCACTGTCTCGCATGCCTGTCTGTCCCATCCCATGTCCTCTTGAGTCTTTGCAAAACATGGCCACTGTTCCTGCTGCACAGCAATGATCTTTCAGAGAATATTCTACCACTATACGATCGCCACCGAGTCACTGAATGTACCGACTGACATACCTGTCTGTCTGTCTGTCCAACGTGCCCTTACATCTCTGCAGATCATGGCCACTGTTCCTGCTGCAATGATCCTCTACGAGAAGGGTCTGCTGGGTAAGCTCCTCCTCCTCCCACGCCGTTTCTCCACCTTCCGCCTGCGCTGTATTTGCTCCTTTCCGGTCTTGGCCCCTCTCTTGGCAGTGATTTGGCCCTCGTGTTTTGCGGCTGCCAAGCCAAGCCCCACCCTCTCACACGCCACCACCAAATCACTACCACCACCACTAAATCTGCACGCCCCAGTGCATCGTTACCTGCCAGATTTTGTAAAGCAAGTGACAGTACTCATGCTGCTGACAAGCTGTGAGCAGCTTTTTGGCAAGTCTGATGGGTCTACCACCACCACTACCTATCCTCCAATTCCCTTCCCCACCACCACTACCAGGCTTACAAGCCCCAGTACATCACTGCCTGCCTGCTTTCGGCGCGAACAGCAAGCACGTGGTGACGGTGCGCATGCTGCTGGCTCACCCTTCCCCCCCCCCACCCCCCCCACCCCCCGCAACCTCCCTCCACCACCACCACCACTACCAGACTTACAAGCCCCAGTGCATCGATACCTACCAGCATTCGGAGCAAACGGCAAGCACGTGGTGACAATAGAGATGCTGCTGACTCACACCGCTGGGCTGAGGGAGTTCCACCCCTTCTTCTCCCTGCAGCTCTCCACTCGCCAGCAGGTGAGTAGCCTTATGGCTAGAGGCATCCGGAAACTCTCAATGCAGCAGACAGCAGGTGTGTATGGTGAGGGAATGGAAGGGCATTGGCTGGGTGAAAAGGCAAGGAGGTGGTGACGGTGCACATGCTGCTGACACACACCGCTGGGCTGAGGGAGTCCACCCCTTCTTCGCCCTGCAGCTCTCCACTCGCCAGCAGGTGCGTGCTCTTGCTCTGAGCCATCCAATACCCCTCTAGTGTCACATTACAACTGACTGACTGGATATGTTTTTTGCCCTTTATCACATGATTCGATCACAGTTGATTGACTTTTCTATGGCGGACCGCCTCTGATATCCTCCTATGTTCACATCTGACGGAGTGAGATTTTTTTCTCTCTCTTTCATGTGACTCAATCGCAGGTGATTGACTTTATCATGGCAGACCATCTCTGGTACCCCCCTATAGTCACAACTCGCTACAGCGACCTCTCCATGATCGTCCTCGCGCTCGTCATCGAGCGAATCACAGGCTGCCACCTCAGCACGTTCGTCCACCGGGAGATCTTCAGCCGGCTGGGCATGACTAGCACGGCGTTCCGACCAATCCCAGGGCAGCATGGCGGCGCGTTCCGACCAATCGGGAATGCAGGAGTTGATCCCCATGTGGTGCCCACAGAGGTGGACTCATTGCATCGCAAGAAGCTGCTGTGGGGGGAAGGTGAGAGGGAGAGGGGAGAGGTGAGGGGTAGGAGGCTCTGGTGGAGTGTACGAGATGGTTTCTCTGCATCGCAAGAAGCTGCTGTTGGGTGAGTGAAAGTGCAGAGGGGGCAAGGTTGGTTACCCTCGTCGTCCCTCCAGTGCACATCCCCACCCCACAGCATTGATCGTGGGAGAAGTGGTGTGGCATTTTCACTGCACCAACCCTAAACTTATTTCCCACACCATCCCCTTTTGAGAGTCTAGTTTTGAGACGTCTCAAAACACGGCATGGATCATGGGGGGCGTGGCGTTCTCATTGCAATATCCCCCCCCCCCCCCCCCATCCGTTTCCCCCTCCCTCCCATTCAGTGCACGACCCAACGGCATGGATCATGGGGGGCGTGGCAGGCCATGCAGGCCTCTTCTCAACCATCATTGATGTCACCAAGGTAGCACGCTCTGATACCATAGCATGCATCGTTCTTTGTTTTTTTTTCTCTCTCTCATTCATTGTTTTCCAAAGCTGCGAAAAGGGGGAGTGCACAGAGGAAGGGGGAAAGGAGCGGATAGTAGAACAGGGGGTCTGCTATCACCTGATAGCATAGCTATACTATCAGGGGGTATAGCAGACCACTTCAGGTGTAGCCAAGCCAATGCACAACAATTCTTCCACTCCACCATGCTAGCAGGAGGCTCGGGCCACTTCAGCTACACCATGCCATGCAACTGCTTGGCATCAGCTGGTTCCCCTGCTCCTGCTCCTGCTCCTGCTCCTGCTCCTGCTCCTGCTCCTGCTCCTGTTCCTGCTCCTGCTCCTGCTCCTGCTCCTGCTCCTGCTCCTGCTCCTGTTCCTGCTCCTGCTCCTGCTCCTTCTCCTGCTCCTGCTCCTGCTCCTGCTCCTGCTCCTGCTCCTGCTCCTGCTCCTGCTCCTGCTCCTGCTCCTGCTCCTGCTCCTCCTCTCCCTGGTTTGCAGTTTGCTCCCTGCATGCTAGCAGGGGGCACAGAACCCAACACAGAGCATCAGCTGGTGTCATCACACCCCCCTTTCCCTCCTGCTTCTGCCCCTTTGTCTCCAGTTCGCTCGCTGCATGCTAGCAGGGGGCACGGACCCAACCACGGGGCATCAGCTCGTGTCATCGCGCACTCTTCGCCTCTTTACCACTCCGCCCCCTCCTTCTGACCACAACCCTCGACCCTTTGCCCTCGGGTAATAACCCCTTGCTGTATGGGTTATTTCAAAGATTGTTCAAATATGCCTCCGGTTACAAGCCTTGCCCCTTTGCCCTCGGGTGACGACTCACTTGTGATTACTGGGATGACCTCGTTTTTTACTCACTCAGTTCTTGTTTTAAGAGTACCTTTTAACCTCCCTACTGGATTTGCCACAACCCTGTTCAACGATGCTCACTCTTCCTCCGATTTCACGACTTCTCTCACTCCACACCTTCTCTTATCCCTTTCTCCCTCCTTTTTTCTCTCCTCCACTTCTCCTTCCCTGTCTCGCTTTCTCTCAGGTGGGACGTGGCAAGCAGAAGGGGCAAGGATGGGTACACATCAGCGGGTAGATTTATGGGGCCGCGCACCTTTGGTCATACGGGCTTTACTGGTGAGACGTTGTGGTATGAGGCAGGGGGGTGGTTATTTTCTAAAAAATCACCCACATCAGCGGGCCGATTCATGGGACCTCGCACCTTTGGCCACACGGGCTTTACTGGTGAAACGCCAAGCCATGTCTTCTGAGCTCCTCTCGCCTCCACTTTCATTTTCACTTGCACAAGCCTACTGTGCAGAAATCGATTGCCAGAACCTTTCTCCCCCTCTGTAGAAGAAGAAGAAGAAAACCAAAAAAAAACAAACAAACAAACAAACAAACAAACAAACAAACAAAAAACCTGCTCTTCTGAAACACCCTGTTTTCAGGGACTTCATTGTGGATAGACCCAGATCGCAACACTTTTGTGGCTCTGCTCTCCAATGCCGTGCATCCCTCCGTGGTGAGAAACGTTCCATTTTCCCTTTTCTTCGTACTTTTGGTCGCATTTCCGGTCCATCACTGTTTGTCCCTCTTTGCCAGCGCTGCATTCACCACTCTTGGTTAACTGACCTTCTTGCTTGCTACTTAGGCGCACTGGCACTCCTACCCTCTCCCTCTCCCTTTTCCCATCAAAGACACGCCAACGTCCCTCACAATTTCGCGATGTGCGTCCTCTCATTGTCAATGCTGCTGTCACTAGGCTTGGCCGGCTGACCCTCGTACTGCTTTTGCTCATACCCCTGCCTCATCCCTTCCCTCTGCACACATCCAGGACACCCCAACGGCCCTCACTGTTCGCAACGTGCGCCCTCTTGTTGCCAATGCTGCTGTCACCACGCTCGGTCAACTGGGCCTTCCCCGGCGCACTCTCACCTGGCACCTGGGCTCGCAGACAGGCACACAAACAGGCACACAGACTGGTGTCGAGACAGGCGCAGAGACAGGCACACATAGAGGTGTTGAGAGTGGTGTTGAGGATGGTGTTGAGAGTGGTGTTGAGGATGGTGTTGAGGATGGTGTTGAGGATGGTGTTGAGGATTGTGCAGAAGCAGGTGCAGGGGCAGTGGATGGCACAACAGGGGTTCAAGAAGCGAGGATAGCAGTAGCATGTGGAGTAACAGGAGGAGAAGCAAGAGCAGGAGGAGAAGCAAGCGCAGGCCAGGTATCCACACTGATCGCAGCTCAAGGCAGGAGGGTGGGAGCAGCAGCACCAAGGGGAGCACAACCAAGGGGAGGCAGGCTGGCAGCAAAGCCATCTCTGTCTCAGCACCACCAAGGGGAGGAGGGTCAGCACGGAGAACCGCTTTCCCCTCAGAAGGTGCGGGCTACCCAGCAGCAGACCCAGCAGTGCAGACATGCCCTGCCACAGCCATGCCGACCGGCTGTAGGTTGTGCAACAGCAGGGGCGTGCGAGACAGCAGGGGCGTGCGAGACTGCAGGGGCGTGCGAGACTGCAGGGGCGTGCGAGACTGCAGGGGCGTGCGAGACTGCAGGGGCGTGCGAGACTGCAGGGGCGTGCGAGGCAGCAGGGGCGTGCGAGGCAACAGGGGCGTGCGAGGCAATAGATGGGTTCGAAACTGGTTGCACATGTGGTGGAGCAACAGAGACATGCATCCTAGGTGGGGCTTGTGAGGCAGGTGGGGCGTGTGAAGCAGCACATGGGTGCCAACCCAGCTGCATGCGTGACGCAGCAGAGTTGTGCGGATCAGGTGGGGGCTGTGAGGCAGGTAGATGTGAGGCAGGTAGATGTGAGGCAGGTAGATGTGAGGCAGGTGGGGCAGGTGGATGTGAGGCAGGTGAAGCATGTGAGGCAGGTGGGGCATGTGAGGCAGGTGGGGCATGTGCGGCAAGAGGAAACACAGATGAGCGTTGTATCGGTCTAAACCAGAGGATGGCATGTGCCACTACCAGATCGGCACCAGGCTGTGTGCCAAATGGGTTTGTCGCAGCTGGTGGGGAAGAAAAGCGGCAGCAGCAGCAGCAGCAGCAGCTAGCTCTTCCTTGTAGGTGTGCTACTGCTAGATGTGAGCTGGAGGGGTCCTCAGCCAGACGTAGTTTTGAGGAAGAGGTAGACCATCAAGAGAAGAGTGCGCCAGTGCTGCTTCGATGGCTTACAAAGTTGGACAGGGAGCAATTCGCTAGAGGTGGGCTTGTACTCCTTATCACTGCCTTCATTTTTGTTTTTTGAATGCATGCATTTACGGTATTTGTGTATCAATCCCTGAGGGATGCTCTTGCAGCTCCTTCCTACCACATGGGCACACTCTAGCAAAACCGCATTCAACAAAGAACATGGATTCATGCAATACCGTATGTGAAAAGGTGTTGTACACATGGTAGGCAGGCAGTGACATGCACATGTCACGAAATGACATCACTTTCACTATAACTTCACACATGCACATGTCGCAAAATGACATCACTTTCACTATGACTTCACACATGCATTCGCCTGTCATCTCGCCCGGCCCCCTTGCCTGTCATCTTGCCCGGCCCCCTTGCCGCTGCCTGTTGCTGCTGGCACTGCGGCTAAGTTGCCGCTGTGGCTGCACGGGTGGTGGGTGGCGTAGCAGGCTGTGTAGCAGGATAGCTGCGAAGCAGGGAAAGGGGAGGAGGATATGGGGGAATTCAAGCGAGTCGGGGTAATCGCCAACAGGGCAAGACTTGGGGCATTATGGGGCCTGCACGGGTGGTGGTGGCATATCAGGCTGTGTAGCAGGATAACTGCGAGGCAGGGATGCGAGGGGACAAGTGAAGAGAGGACACATGGGAGCAGTCCGGCGAGTTGGGGTGAAAAGGGCAACACATGGGCTATTGGGGGGGCTGCAGGGGTGGTTGGTAGTGAAGCGGATGTGCATCAGGATAAGTGCAGGGATGGAAGAGGAGGAAGGCTGAGGGCGTTTTGAGTCAGGCAAGGTGGAGGGCGTTTTGAGTCAGGCAAGGTGGAGGGCGTTTTGAGTCAGGCAAGGTGGAGGGCGTTTTGAGTCAGGCAAGGTGGAGGGCGTACCAAAGAGAGAGAGGCTGAGGGCGAGTGAGAGAGCCGGCACAACTCTGAAGCAGAATGCCACCACCCACAGGGCTGGTGAGTCAGGAGGGGAGGGACAGGACGAGAGAGGAGGGTGTGGCTTTGAGTCACACAAAAAAAAAAAAAAAAAAAACCTAGGGTTGAGGGCGAGTGAGAGCCGGCACAACTCTGAAGCAGAATGCCACCACCCACAGGGCTGGCGAACGAAAGGGGGGCGGCAGGGACAGGAAAGAGAGAAAACATCGTGAGCGAGAAAGGAAGGCGAAGTGAGAGCGTGAGCGGAAACAGTCAAGCAACTGTTTCAAAGGTGCCTCAAAATGTGATATCCCGTTCCATAACCCACACATACACCACCAATACCCACCCCACCCTTCCCAGCCCATCCTTGGCCCACCCAGGATACACACCTAGCTGCAGCAGGAATCGGCCAGTGTGAAGGCGCCAGCTGTCCTTGTGCACTCGCAGAGCCGCGTTGCACCTTTTCAGCTCGTGCCACAGCCGCACCAGGCCCACCAGTCCCGCGCATGCCACTGGCCGCTTGTACCTGCAGACGAGTGAGCAAGCACAGACGGACGGGCGGATGGGAGAGTATGGAAACCTGGAAACCTGCAGCTCCTGCCACGGCCTCACCAGGGCTACCAGTCCCACACACGCCACTGGCCGCTTGTACCTTCAGGCGAGTGAGCAAGCACAGACGGACGGACGGACGGATGGAGGACGGAAATGGAAACCTGGAAAGCTGCAGCCCGTGTGAGGGGGATGGAGGAGGGAAGAAAGGGGGGATGGGGGATGGGATGGAGGGAAAAGGAGGTATGCATGGGCGACCGGGGGGGAACAAGGCAGGGTTTAAGGTAGTGGGTACGGGGACGACAAGCAGGCAACAAGGTTACCGTCACGAATATCGGAAGAACAGGGCATGGGGAAACGGGGAAATGGGAAGCACTCAGGGCAAGCAGGGGATATGCGGCTACAATGACTGCCAGGCAAATTAGATGGAGAACGTAGACACGTACATGACGCAAACGAGGAAGAATAGAAGGACCCGGAGGTAGTTTCCCAGAAACTCCACGAAATTCGCGTCCACACGCCTCCCCATTTCTCTCCAGCTGCCCGGAAAGGAATACGCCGACCGTAATTGACTCCTGCCGAAAAACGAATCCGTCCACGGTAGAGGCGGTTTTTTTAGATCCTCTATAGTTAGCATCGATATACGACTGGACGGCGTTGCTGTAGTGGATCGCCGAGATCCGTTATAAGGAGGCGCGTTTCCGGCACCGGACGAGCCTTCTCGACCTCCTCTCCATCTGTTAACATCATCCGTTGGATCTAACGAATCTACACCGTTCCCCTGAGCTCGCCGGAGTGCCTGGTCCTGCAGTAACGCGTGGACTTGTTCTGGCGGGAATGCTAGCGACAGCGGGTTCTGTGCGAACGCCATGGGCGATTTCGCCAGTTACCCTAATCTCGGCTGCTTGTCTGCCTTGAAGTGCCTCCTGTAAACCCGGTCCTAGATCCTGCCTGCTGTAAGCTTATCGTCCTAGCTGCCCAGCCCTGACTTAAAAAAGCTGTTTCCCAAATCAATTGCGAAATCCGGACAGACGCAGAAACAGATAGGCAGGATCAACTGAGACGCGGGTCGCAGGTTACCCTAATCGGATTAATCGCAGCACCCGAGAAACTGTTGCCGAGGATACACGCCGTGCATGACGGAAAGGTGATGCGGGAAGCTCGAGGGTCACATGGGACTAGACGGTAACTTCGAGATAGAAAGGCCGCACAGAGGTGACTGCTGCTTCTTATTGAATTTCCCCGTGTTGATATTTTTATTTGTGAGAAACCGAAAGCAAAGCAAGTACTCTAAATGGAAGAGGCGCTCCTAGCGGGTACTTTACAAAGAAGGCAAGTATTAGGTTTTGCTGGAAACGATTTGTTCATTTCGTATCGGTGCGTACACCAGCGGGTACAGAGATGCTGACCTGTCGAAACCTAGTCATCCACTTCAGCATGAGCATGCCACGCTTGCACCCGCCAAAATGCGACACGGCTGACGAGGAAGACACGGAGGACTTCACAGCCCTCTCAGTCAACCCGGCCAATCCCCTGCTGCTCTCTGCTCCGCTGGATGCATTTTCCGAGCCGCGGCCTTCCGTTCGACAGTTCAACTGGCGATCACTAAAACTCCTCGCCGTCGCAAGAATCGGCCTTGCGCGTCGCGCAATTCCACATCGTCGCAGGGGAGAATTCGCCCCGCTGGCAGCACATGAACAAGGAAATGTTTTCTGTCTCCCTCGCTCATCTCATCCCCATCAGCTGCCCCTCCCCTCCTCATCCCCCCCTCTTCCTCGGCCATCACCCCCTCACCTGCCCCTCACCCTCATCCCTGCCACCCACGCCATGAACCCAAGATCGTAATACAAAACGCCTCGTGCATATTTCCATTTTCAACATTTTAGACTCTGTTCCCTTGCCATATGAGCATAACCATTCCGAATCCTCATATCCAAAAGCCGCTTTCCGGCTTAAGTTTAATTGTTTACTCCTGACGCATCTTGTCGAGTCCTGTTAGACTCCTACCGGCACTACTAGTAGAACCATATTTTTCCTAGTACTAGCACTACTGGTTAAACATTGGACTCAGCACACGCACCACCAAATCCTGATGAAGAACTTCGCAATTCTTTTCCTTCTCCTCGCCCCCGTTTGGACCGTCGCACCGACCACCCACGCGTCGCGTGTTTTAAAGGCCGCCACGCCAGAATCGTGGGATTCGCCCCCGGCGGTGGTAGTGGGGATCAACTATCTGCCGGCTCGTGCGCGAAGAGAGCTCGCGACAACGAACACGGCTGTCGGAGGCTCATTTGGCGACATTAGCGAAAATCTCAGCAGTAGTGGTAACGCGGCCCCGACGACAACTCGCACGCGACGAGTTCTAGCGGGCGACTACTTTTACGAGGAAGAAGATAGCGACAACAGCGGCGGATCGAACGGCGGCGACTACTCGGGTGGCGCGTGGGAACCTCCGAAACCTCAATGGGGATATGTTGGCTCGACGGATACGGGCGGAAGCACGGAACCCTGGATGGGCGAGGACTCGGTTCCAACTGACAGCTCGTCTTCAACAGACTCTGATGCTGGCGGCGAGGAAAGCGGTGGGGAAAGCGGCGGGGAGAGCGGCGGCGAAAGCGGGGGCGATTCGAGCTGGCAAGACGAGCCATTAACCAGCGATTTCAGTGACGGCGACAGCGGCGAGGAAAGCGGCGGTAACGGCGGGACCTGGGACGACTTGTGGAGCAAGTGGGGATGGGGTTCGTCAGACGAGCCGGATACAATCAGCGGCGCGGACCCTGGGAATGGCTGGAGCGACGACGGAAGCAGCGGCGGCGACAGCGGCGGCAACGGATGGACTGACGACTCTTCGGATGGCAGTGGCGGAGGCGACGGGTCGAGCGACGGGTCGAGCGACGGGTCGAGCGACGGGTCTAGCGACTCGTGGAACGGTGGTTCTAGCGATGGATCGGGCGACGGGTCGAACGGCGCGGGCGATTGGTCGGGCGACTGGCCGAGCGACTGGCCGAACGGTGGAACGAGCGGAAGCGGATGGGGGAACCCGTACCCTGGTTATGGCTGGGTGGGATCCACAGATACGAGTGGCAGCACGGATGATAGCAGTGGAGAGGAGGCACAGTACAGCACCTTGACTACAACGGGGGGCGACGACGGCAGCAGCAGCAGCAGCGCCAGTAGCAGCGCGAGCAGCAGCAGCAGTACGACTCTCAGTAGCAGTTTCACGTCTGGAGGAGCAGACGATTCCGTGGTTCCTCTCTACCCAGACGAGGGCTCAGACTCCTCTCCCCCAGCAATTGATGATTCCGATCAGGACTCTTCCGCCTCCCCTCCCCCGTCCCGCGAGTCCCCTGGCGCTCCCCTCCCCGCGCCCCCCGGCCATCCATCCAACGGCCCCCAACCTCCGAGGAGTCCTGGCCCACCCAACGGCTCGCCTCCTCCTGCGGTTGAGACCCCCGCCGTGCCCCAGCCGCCGCATGTGCCTGGTGGGCCCACTACCCCTCCTCCCTCTGGCGTTCCCGTTGTTCCCACACCACCCTCTGATGCACCCACTACCCCTGCTCCTCCTTCTGATGGGAATGTCGTTCCTGCTCCCTCTGACGGCTCTACCACCCCCGTTCCTCCTCCTGACGGCTCCGCCACCCCCGTTCCTCCTGACGGCTCCGCCACTCCCATTCCTCCTGACGGCTCTACTGCTCCCATTCCTCCTGACGGCTCTACTACTCCCATTCCTCCTGACGGTGCCACCACCCCTACTCCTACTGACGGTGCTTCCCCTCCGCCAAACAGCCCTGCAACCCCTCCCCCTACTGCCGGCACTACCACCCCTCCTTCAACCTCAACATGCATCATGGACCAAGGAGCCGTGCAGGCAGCACTCTCATGGGCCTGTGGCGCTGGTGGCGCTGACTGCTCCGCTATCCAGCCCGGCGGCGCGTGTTACGAGCCAAATACACTCGCCGCGCACGCGTCTTACGCGTTTAATAAGTATTATCAGCAGCGTGCGCATGCGCCCGGGACCTGCTTCTTTGGAGGGACAGCTGTGGTGGTGCCGGCTCTGCCTGATTACGCAACTGAAACTGGAGGCTGCAAGTACCCTGAGGGGAATTCTCAGTTCTGTGTGGTGGGCTGCAAGTGAGAGAATAAGTAGCTCAGAGACCGTATGCAAGGGCGTTGGCGACGCGGTTACTACAATGGCCTTTTTGTGTAGGGGGGTGGGTGTTCATGGCTGGAGTTGTAGGCTTAGTGCTGGATAACATTGCTGCGTGCTATCTATTCGTATATTATGGTATGATTTCAAACAGACAGCTCTCTCAACCCAGAATCATTTGAAGTAGTCAAGCCGGGAAAACAAACTAATACGTGAGGACAAGAGTCCTTGCTGTGCATCTTAAGGACAAAATGTGTTGTAGCCCATCCATGTATACATAGCCTTCATGTTCGTATGCTTTCTTTGATAAGTAGAGCCTTCAGAATTTTGTTTCGTATGATGTTGTTGAGGCTCATAGTACTAGATATCACTATATATGCTTGCATTATCTACAATATGGGAGCTATCTCTCCTGCCACCAGCGGTTCTCATTCAGTGGAAACCTAGCTTGACGATAAGTCAAACCGCAATATCGAGTTTTGCAACTTGTGAACCTACACACACACACACACACACACACACACACACACACACACACACACACACACACACCCACCTCTAATGCAGCCACAAGAAAAAATGTTGAAACAACTTGGTGCATCCACTTGCATCCTTTTGTTCGAAGCAACCATAAATTTCATGCTAATCCACAAGGACGCAACAAATGAGACGCTTCATGTTGAAATGTATGCATACTTATCCTATGTAACGTTAGATATTTGAGAAACTGAGCATGTTAACAAGTGTTTGTATGACCAGGGTTTGTGGGTTGAAAACAGATTCTCGAAACGCGATAACGGGTTAAGGATAGGTTATGACCTGCTTCACCTTTCTGTACCACTTGCCGTGTCGTCCCGGCTGGAGGTGTTGATTCGCCAGACCTGCATTTGCGACCTCAGCGAGTTCGTCCAGCCCAGCAGTGGTGCTCCCCCAGCCCCGTTGACTCTAGGGAAAGAAGCGAGTCGCGCTGGCAGCCCCTCGGATTCTCTGCACTCTTACCGAGTCTAGCGAAATAGAAATCCCTCGTCAACCCTCCCATCGGGTGTCACCTGCTGTCAGCCTCGCTTCGCTGGAATCGTTAGATCATTTCGCACGCTATTTGGTATTCGCTGTAGTCGCTCGTTCTTTTCGCATGCCATCCTTCTGTTGCCAACAATGAGCAAGCATCTTTCTTTTCTCCCCCAACTCCGCTTCCATCCTCCCCGCCTCGCGGGTCCGGACTGGAGCCAAGAAAAACGACCCCCAACAAGTACAGAACCTCCCTTCTCTCCTTTCTGACAATATAAAGACGCAACAAATTCTCCAGTCACGCATCTCATCTTGCGTTCTAGCTAGACATTCCGCAGCTACCCCTCGCATACTATCGTTTCGCTTCTGAATTCTCGCGTGCACTATTCGTAGTAGACTTTCTTCTCCTTCTTCGAGCACCAAGATTGCCGTCATGAGACCTCTTGTGTACGCCATCCTCCTGCTCGTCCTCCTCGGCAGTCTCGATGCCGCGCTCGCCCGCCTCAAGAGGGCGCGCCCCAAGCGCGCAAGCCCCGTGATGCTCATGGACGGACGGCCGTGGTATCCTCCCCCGCAACGGTTCCGCCCCAAGCGCGCCAGCCTCGCGCACCCGCTGCCATTCGAGCGCGAACCGTCTCCGCGGAGGTTCCGCCCCAAGCGCGCCAGCCTTGTGCACCCGTTGCTAGACCGGCCCGAACCGCCTCCATTTAGGTTCCGTCCCAAGCGCGCCAGCCTTGCACACCCGCTGCTAGACCAGCGCGAACCGTCTCCGCGAAGGTTCCGCCCCAAGCGCGCCAGCCTTGCACACCCGCTGCTAGACCAGCGCGAACCGTCTCCGCGAAGGTTCCGCCCCAAGCGCGCCAGCCTCGCGCACCCGCTGCTAGATCAGCGCGAACCGTCTCCCCGTCGGTTCCGCCCCAAGCGCGCCAGCCTCGCGCACCCGCTGCTAGACCAGCGCGAGCTGTCTCCGCGGAGGTTCCGCCCGAAGCGCGCCAGCCTTGTTCACGCGGCCGAGAGCGCTCCTAGCGCTTCGCGAATGTTGCGCGGAGGAGACTTTGAAATGCCCCGCAACGGCCCTGTGACTCGCTATAGCACGGTGGACCCGGATGATTATTATCCGGACTGGTACACTCCCCCGTCGTACTGGACTGACCTGGGATACGGTAGCAGCTGGGACTATGGCAGCGACATGAGCCCTTACGGTGATTACTACCTGAACTTGAATGATCAGCTGTTTGGTGATGGCAATGATTGGTCGTATGGAGGGTATGACTCAAGCTATGGCGGGTACGGCTCAGGGTACGGCGGGTATGGAGATTTCGGTTATTATTAGGTTTTGTCACAGTGATATATGTATGGATGGGAATCCTCATCAGGCAGTATCAGGTTCAAATTCCGAGATTGCGGATTTTGATTTACGGGGCTGCTGTTTGCTGAGTGGGTGCTTGCGCTTGACGACTTTTTCCTTCCCATTGGATACATGTGTATATATCAACCTTGAATGTTTCACCTTCTTTTTTTCTTTGTATATATCATTTTCAACATCCGTTAGGTATATGAGAATGTGGTGTATTTTCCTGAACTTATTTCCTAGTTTGATCTTTTCATGCAGCTGTAGTTTGCCAGGTATAAGGTACCAACAAAGAAAAAGACCTGTATAAAAAATGGTTCAGTTTTCAATTCTTCTACCATGGAGGGCCTTGCTTGCCCACACGAGATAACAATTGCTGGTGTCTATTACAAGCTGTTCAAACAACAGTCACACGGAACTGGTAGCAATCTCTGTAGATTTTATGACAGCAGTCATCTGTACCAGGTTGTGCACTGCACATGGACCTATGCAACAGGTACACAACTAAACCCCGCCACACCCTTATCAGTGCGCGCCGGCCTCCAGCTGCAGATCAAAGTGGTACACACCTGCACCCACAGAAACGGATGGTAGCATCAGTACACGTCTCCCAAAAACCATCCTATCAAGACTAAGGTGGCTTCATTCTTAAAAGGCATGTGAGGGAATTTAGGGGCACTTACCATGACCCTTGCCAACGCGTCTGAGCTGGGAAACATAGTCAGACACCTTCTTAATTGCATCAACCTGGATACACCAGACCGGACATGATTACATCAGTGAAACACGGGAGAGAGAGAGAGAGAGAAAATGCTTTGCCAATGAACGCAACTGTACACGTACCTGCTCATTCAAGAAGTTCCCCTCTAGGAAGTCGGTAAGCTGAACATCTCCAGCATCAGCTGCAACCTGCAAAAACCATTATCAGTGCATTTAACCCCCAGACACGCACGTATTTTGAGTTCTGATGTTTGAAAAAAGATGATCACGAGGCAAATCTACAAGCGTTGATGAATCCAAAAAACCCTGAAACCGAAAACCCGTACCTTGTGAAGGGCCAGCAGCTTCTCATTGACAAGCTTCTCAAGAGCCAGGGTAAGCTCCATCGCTGCAAGACAACAGGGCAGCAAAGCAAGAAGAGCCGCATAAGCACAAAAGCCCAAATTCCAACCCTGAGCCCAGAACCGTGACAATATTCTCACCCCACAAGAGAGCGGAATGTGGACGTACCATATAGAGCATCGCCCTTCTCGGGGTGGTCGAATTCCATGGTCGCCGGCATCAGAATGGACTGCAGCTTCACCCGGCCACCACGCTTGTTCTGCAAGAATGGGAGCCATAATCATCATGAACGTGTGTCAGCGCGAAAAAGTCATGACATCCCACAACCCAGAAGTATATGATTTCAATTGCAATTTAGTGACTGGAGTTGTATATCCCAATGCTCTGTGTCATATTCAAACCCATATTCGCACCTGGTACTCCATCAGCTTCTCTGCATGCTCGCGCTCCTCCTCGCTGGCGGCCTTGAAGTACCTGCATTCCGCAGAAAGTAACATCAGTACATTGCACAGCACCTTCCCTGTCCGGTCTGCGGAATCTAAATGCAGGGTTGGTGTACACTCTTCAAAAAGGACACGGGTCAGCTTACTTGGCGAAGCCTGGCAGGGCCACGTTGTCCCGGTCGAAGTAGGCGTACAGCGCATGGTACACGTACGAGATGTTGTACTCGATACTGCACGGAGCAACAACCCTCGAAATCCAGTCAGCATACGTTCCAATCCTTATGAACAAATGTCAATCGTTCGAAAGTCCGATGTGGAAAATTCGATGAGTAGACATGTTTCGAAGCTCACTTAATCTGCTCGTTGATCCCAGCCTCGGCGGCCGATGAGTAGTTTTGCCGGGCAAAAGACTCCTGCGGCTGGATGACGGCGGGAACCTGGGTGAGCTGGCTCTGCACCTCCGCGAACGGCTCGAACACAACACCCGTCAACGTCGCCTCAGCTGTAGGCTTGGCCTCAGCGCGAACACCCGTGCGAACTCCGGATTTGACGAACGCGGGAGCCGGCTTAGTCTGTGATAGGGATCGACCGTCGGCGATGGTCTGGCCGAAGCTGGCAACGGATCGCGCCGCGGAGGTTGAAAGAGACGCCGCCATTGCTGATGGGGTTTTTGTCTGGATCAACTGGTATTACCTCGAGATCTGCGAGACAACGTGCGTGCCTTGATCAGGAACGGGAAGGAACTAAGTAGCTGATTCCAGAGAATATCTTAGATATTGGAGGGAACAAAAATCCAGGGCGGGAACTCACTCAAGCTCGTCGAGCTCGCGTGTTGGAGCGTGCGGACAACACGGAAAAAGCGCAGATGCTCCGACGGCGCGTAAATCCTTGCTGGCAGAGAGCAAGGCAGAGCAGGAAGAGGAGCAGAACTGGAAAAGGGCTGAACTGTTTCTTGAAACTGAGCTTCTTGGAACAGAAATGAAACAGGCACGCCTTTTACACGCATCCCAAACGGAAAAGAGAGGCTTCCAACAGTGAGGTGCTTTGCGTTTCAGAAAGGTTAGGAAGGGTTACGAGGAGAGTAATCTGTTTCGGGACTTTTGGTCAGGGAAGGTTGTTTCGGAGGGGTCGCAGGAGGGTTTCAGCGTCTGGTTTGCACACCGTCACCACGCATGGGGGAGGTGAGTTGCATGCTAAGCGGCCTACGTGGCTGCTGGACCACGTGTTAGCTCCGTGTTTTGCACACAGTCTTGAAACCCGTCCATGGGGGTTCGCCAATCACATGTTGAGGCAGGAAACGCTGTTCCGGGTGGTTCTTGAGTGATGTCACGTGGACCAATAGCCTGTTGACGAATCAGGTTGTGACAATCGAGGCATCATCAAATTCTGCCAAGTTCTCTAACGGGTTGTCCCAATTGTGATACATTATCTCATATTAGCACAGCTTCATATTCTTTTTACATAACACAACATTGTACAACACACAAAAATGCTACAACACAGCATGTATAGTGGCTTGTGCTAGCTTCTGGATTCTGCGAGCCTCCTCGTTTTGTGCATGTGAGGCTAAGGAAATCACCACACTCTGAAAGGAGGGTGTGAGAAAAAACACATGGAGAAAACAGCATGAGTATAAAGACTATGAGGACAAAAACTATGAGAATACAAAGACCATCCCAGTTCACTCACCTGCACAGCGCTGTTTATGGTAGCAGCAGTTGCTGGGTTGGCAGCACAAATTGCCGCGAGGCGTGGAATGGCAAGCAGCTGCTGCAAGACAGCTGGTGCCTCGTTCTCCCTCCCACGGCCCTGGTGGGGGGGGAGAGGGGGAAGTCCATTTGAATAACAAATATTGCTACGGTATCAGCTGCTGCACCACCCATTGAGCCCCATTCTACAAGTGTGCTTGAGTCAGCATGTTAATAACAGACGAAGGTACATGACAGTGTATAATCAACTTGTGAGATTATCGATACTCAGTGTATAGTCTCACCATGGCGATGAGGGCGTTGATGAGAGAAGCGTACGGCAGAGGCCATGCCGGGGCCAGCTGGAAGAGCAGACAGACAGCCAGAGACAGACGAAAACAGAGGGAGTGAATGACTGCGGGGAAGGAAGCGAGCAGCCTTGGCGAAAGCTGTGGAGGAGTCAAGAGTGCAGTGTATGAGGCAGTGCACAGACATGTAAATGCAGGGATTGGGGGGCGAAAGATGGATTCGGGGTTGCGATTTGGGGGTGCAGGGTTAAATTCGGGGATATGGGGAGGGAGGGAGGGAGGGATAGGGGCAGCACCACATATAGGTTCACCCAATCGCACGCAGCAAGTCTGAATGCTTCTAGTGCCCAGTCCTCGCACCTCCATAGCCCGGAGCAGAAACCGCTCGGAATCTTCCAGCATGCACTTCCTCCCCGCGCGCCCTGCCAGCTGGCCCTTGGGAGCCGCCTGCTCGCCGCTCCTGCCCGCCTGGTACCACAGCCATGCATCCTGCGGTCGCAGCCCCACCGCCCTCCTGAGGAGGGGTAGAGCCTCCTCAAAGCGTTGGGCTTCCAGGAGGTGGCGGGTTTGCGAGGTGAGGCGCCAGAGCATGAGGCTGCGCGCGTCTGCATGGGGGAATGACACAGCCGCCGCTTCTGCTGCTTCTGCAGATGGGGAGGAACGGCCGACCATGGCTACCGCCCAATTCCCAAGGTTTGCCTTTTCCTCTTCCTCCTCCAGCGCTTCCAGCTCTTGCTCGCTGAGTTCTGGCGGCAGGGAGAAGGTTCCCGGTGCCACGTCAGCACCTTCCTCCTGATTGGTGGGGGTTGGTGCGCTGGCCCACATGCGATATGGCGCTGCGGCTACTGCGGCTGATGTTGATGGTGATTGGACGGTGGAAGAGGAGGAAGGGGAGGGGGGAGGGGTGAGGGGTTCGGTTGGGGAGGGGAGGAGGAGGGAGTCGAAACAGAGTGAGGTGGAGGAGGAGGAGGGGTTGGGGAGGAGGGAGAAGACAGCCCATGGATGCAGGAGGAGGAGGTCGGAGGAGGCGAGTGAGACCTGTCGCGGTGTGGGCAAGTAGAGAGACAGCGACGGGAAGGGGAATAATGCAACAAGCCAGACTTCCAATTCGGATTCAGTAAAACTGAACTCCTTCTCAGCTCTGGACATTGAATATCAAACGTTAAATTAGGTTGTGAATCTTGTAACTTAGGATTCTTCATAGATTCCAAACCAACTGCCTCTAAAAAATTATTGGGAATTACGAACCCTGGGCGTACCTTGATGGGTGCTGGGAGCGGAAGTTGGTTTGGCCGGGGGAAAAGGTTCAGGGAAGGTTCCTTGTCAGCAGCGTCCAGCCAGTCGGCCACGAGCCAATGGCTATGCGGGAAGATCGCCAGCTGGGAAGACGCTGACGTGTCTGAAAAATGTGACGAGGTGGAACACACGATAACAAGCACGAGAAATCTAAGTTGAGAAAAAGGAAGAGGTTGAAGCAGTCATCAGACACACATGAGAAGAAGGAGCTAGAAGTTTTGATCGAATTGAAGAGGAATTTTATTTCCACGCTGGACCTCGTAATTGAAGGAGCTCCAACCATCTCTCATTACCCCGTAGTTATCTCACCTCTTAGGACCTCACCATACGAATCCACGTGGCGTTCTGGCAGCACTCACCGCTGGCGTTTTGGGTGGCAACCACAACAGTCAGAATCGCATCATCCAGACGCTGCCTACTCAGCTCCACGTCATCAGGCGGCGTGCAGGCGACCTGCCAGTTGTCGCTAACGAAGCTCGGGTCCTCGCACGTCTTGCCGTCCAAACAGCCCAGGCCAGCAGACCATTGACGAATCACAGTGTGCCACGTGGCCGGGCCCTGGTCCACATTGGTCCCCGTCACGTCCTCCACCACTCGAAGCGCGGAGGCTGGCAAGGACGGCAGGAGAGCCTTGGCTACTAGCGACGCGGGAGTGGAGATTAACTCAGCGTCCGACTCGGATTCCGATTCGGACGCTGTCGTTGGGAAGAGCTGAGCGGGAAGCTTAGGCAGCTCGGACCATTCCGTTGATTGCGGAAGCGCATCCTTGAGAATGACGAAACCTTCGCGAAGAAGCTGCTCGCGAATCTTCTCGACGTCGACAGACGCTTCTTCCTCCGCGTTTGCCGGCGCAGTAGACGCCTCAGTCGCTGGTTTCTCGAAACTCTCAGCGACTTCAACGGGGGCGGAAGATCCGCCGCTAATTGCGGTAGGAGGGAAGACGCCGATGCCGAGGAGATTAAGGCGCTGGCGGGACCCACCATTGCCGCTCTTGAGGAGCTGGCACGTTATGGTTGGCCGTCGTGATGCCACGTGGCAGCGAGGGGGAAGATTTTTTGTAATGAAAGGGCAGTTTAGAGGTGTTGAAGTAAATTCGGTGCGTGCGAAAGCAGCACGTGGGCCATCGTGGACAAGCGAGCGAGTCGGACACAAGGTCGCAGTAGCGGAAGCCATGACGTCGCAGAGTCTAGTTACAGAAGTAGGAAAATAATGTGCTGGTGCTTCAAAGGGGTAGTAACGAATAGGAGCTAGTGTGCTTCACAAGATAACACGAGGTAATGAAAGAGATAATGAGATTCTTGTGAATGATTGAAGCAATACAGTATAAATGGCTTGAATGAGGTCCGGAGAAACTTGGTCGAGCATACAACAAACTTCAAGGCTCGGAAATACCAATGTGCGAAACGGTTTTGCGACGCACTCGCTATGTGACATTGAGATTCGCCACAAACCGGTGCGAAGCTAGCGATGAAACGACAAGGAGATGTGCTAAGGTGGCGTCGCTGTGCGATCCGAGTACAAATTAGGTGTGTGCGGCTCCAGCTAAGGCTCCACGCTGGAAACTTCGCCACGTCATTTACATATGTCTGCAGGATTTGTGTCATCGTCAGCCGCGGCCCGCGGCGCTGTGGGGCAGGCGTAGCCTGGACACGAGCCACGCGTGCGAGAGAGGTGATTCTGATTGGATTTCGGCCCCTAGAAGCACGTGCCGGAAGTTGGCTGCCCCAGAGATCGGCAACTTTGCCGAGGCACTTCGCGAAAGAGATCCAGTTGTTCGCCGTATCAGGCCTCAACCCTGTGCGCTCCAGATTCCCTGCTCGGGTGGTAACTTTCGATCGAAACTGCCATCGCTTGGTCGGTGTTGACGGGTCCAGTAGCAGGAGGGATGAGCTTGCCCGCTAAGGGATATCCTCACCCAAGCAGTACATTATAGTTTGCTTGGAAAATGTACTAAGAAACCCACACATTATGATTCATAATCCCTGATAATTGGTGCCCATGCATGAACATGGGTAGAAATAATATATTATTGGCTCTACTGGCAAGATAACGGGATATGAACATGAATACACATGATAAACATCAAGTACGATGAGAAATAAAACAGCATGGACTTGGTCTGTTGCACCTTCTGTGCATGAACCCTGCACATACTACTATCGTCATCAACTGGTTCCCTCCTCCCTCAACTCTTGGAACCAACACCTGAAGCGGCATCGGTACTCTTCCCCACGCCCATCTCATCCCCAAACCTCTCTCTCAGCATCGCATGCCAGTCATGAATACACATCCTCCGCGACGAGTCATAAAACCAGAACCGATTCTTCACCAACCTATCCTTCTTCGCCTCCTTCCCCGAAATCCAATTATTATGCAGAATCGTACACCCGCTGCACGCATTCGCCACATTCGGCTGATTCCAGAAGTCATGCACAGCTCCATTCGGGTACATATCCCTCGGCAGGAAAATCGTCCGCAAACCGTTGCTCCACTGACATTCCTCGCGGTGGACCTTCCTCCCGTCAGCATCCACCACGCTTTCCGGAAGCAGCAGCTCCCCCTTCTCCCCACAGAGAACATCGTAAAAACTCGGCTGTTCGGACAGTTGAGTCTTGGCTGCATGCGCAACAATCGCCTCGAATCCCTTCACAGTCATGGGATCCGCTCGTGCGAAATAAAATCCCGAGTTGATCCGCCGAATCCCCGTGCCTGACAGCGTCGCGTTCGGCTCGTTGCTCTGGATCGGGAACGTGCCAGGCCCGTACGAAAGCAGGTGCGGGAGAGGGTCGGAGAACCACACAATGTCCACGTCAGACCAGAGGACTGAGTATCCAGCCTTAAGAACCCTCAGCACCGCGCGGGATTTCAGCTTGGTGAATTGCCGGAAGCACTTGGTTCCGAACTGGCACTGGCCCTGATCTATTCCCCTCATTGTCGTACTCGCGCGTTCGTAAAACACCGCAAGGCCTTGAGTGAATGCAAACCGGTACAAGTCCTCGTCTAGGGCCGCCACAACGAGGTTATTCCCGAGCCCCAGTTTCCGCAAGTTACACACGAAGTTCATCAGCATCTCGGCGTAACCAAATGTAACCGCGACCAGCGTTACCACCTTCAGCTCCTTGGGCTTCCCAGCCCCGGCAGCGCCTGGCAAGGGAACGTCCGGGACGATCCTGGCCAGCTGCGGTAACAGCTGCTCCATGGTGTGAGGGAGACCGACGGTGGAGTTGGTGCGGGCGACAGCGTTGATTGCGAAATCGGCGCGGCGATCGATGGAGACGACGCCGCAGACCCAGAAGTCGCCCGAGTGATGCTTGCGCGGGTCGGACTGGGTTTTGTACTCGTAGGCGGAGTACTCGCAGGAGCAGTTGGCCGGCCGCTCGCGCTTCAGCATGCATATGTTCAGCGCTGGGGGGGAAACGGATGGGGGTGTGTGTGGGGGGGGGGGGTGGAGGAGGGAGTTCAAAAAGGGGGGACGTGGGGAATGGGGGAACGAGGAAAGACTTCAGCATGCAGATGTTCCAGCGCTGGGGGAGAGAGTGCAATAGAGCGGGGAAATGGAAGAGATCGAATGGGAGTCAGATTCAAAAACATGCACATGTTCGGAAGGGAGCATGCACAAGCACTAGAAAGGAAGCGGGGGAGGAGAAAAGGAGAGGGGAGGGAGAGGGAGGGAGAGGGGGACGGGACGGGACGGGAATGGAGAGAGTGGCCAAAGGGGGAGGGGGAGGGGGAGGGGGAGGGGGAGGGGGAGGGGGATAGGGATGGGGGAAGGGGAGGGTGGGAGGCCTTTCTATAACAGCACTGCGAATGACTCACAATCAGGTTCGTAGCACGAGGAGAGCCGCCACGGCGTGTGCAGCGCCGTTCCCTTCTGGTTGGTATACGTGCCGTGCGTCTCCGCCAGGTGAATATTCGCGAACAGCTCCCAGCTGCTCTTCTTCCGCGTGCTCCAAAAATGCCCGCCCGCCTTGCTCTCCTCCACGCGCACGTGCGAGTACGTGTGCGCCACGTGGATGCTCGTGATCGCGTCGCTCGCGTCGACCACCTGTCGCAGCCCGCTCGCGACCGCCTCGTGCACGAACCAGTTGTCGTACTTCCCGCGCCCGAACGAAAACGGCGGCATGTGCGCCGAGAAAAGCGGAACGTTGGGAACGTTGTTCCACACCCACAGGTCCACCCCGCCGTAGGTATGCAAGCTCCCCTCCCGCCGCACGAACCGGCGGATCTCCGCCTCGCGCTGCGCCTCCGCCATCATTCCGACCGGCCCGGGCTTCCGCCGCCACGCGTCTTTCTCAAACGAGTACGGGAAGTCGACCGCGACGTCCCAGCGCGACGCGGTTAGGATCCACTCGCTGAAAAAGGCCTGCACGCGCCCGATCGCGGGGACGATGTCGGAGAGGAGAATAATATCCCCGTTGATCAGCATCGAGAGCGGCGTGTCCGCCGCCTGCGCGCGCGCGACCATCGCGTGAAACAGCGGCACGCCGTAGAAATTAGTGTCGATTGTTGAATCGACGAACACGGACCCCGGGAATTCCTGCGCGAGGAGATCGAAGCTGGGATCGGATCCCAGCAGCACGACCTTGGGTTGCGGGCGGAGGCGCAGCCACGAGAGCAGCGCGCGGCGCTGCGGGTCCTCCGGGGTGTTTAAGTACGGCTTCGGAGCGCAGAAGATGGTCATGGAGGGAATATCTCTCGCCCAATCAGGAAGCGGCATGTTTTGATTGTGGACCATGTCGAGATCGTCCACGTCGACAAGATCGTCGGATGACGCGGCGCGGAGGATGCGCCGACGTGGCAGGCTCGGCGCGTCCGGCCAGTCGTCCATTCCGGGGAAGGCTTCCCCCGACGATGCGCCGTCGCCGTGACCGGCGCCGGAACGTGCGGCGGAGGAGTCGGTTCCGCGAAGGGATCGGTTATGCCTGTGGAAGGGGAGGGAGGGGCCACGGGCGGGATGACCGAGGAATGAGAATCCCGATTGTTAGAGATTACAGATACATGCCTTCAGAGGCGGCCCTAAGAGGCACCTGGTGAGGCGCGCGGTTGTTGGATACTGACGGATGCGCGTAGGGGAGATGGCGGACCCCGACGAACGATGACAATACCTTAGACGACCTAGGACGAACAACAAATACCTAACAACGATACCTTGGGAGAGTCGACGGCAGCACGAAGGCATGCACGGTGAGGTAGATGGTGAGGGCGATGGCGAAGTTGGGGATGAACTCCGCCACGCGCTTTCCCACCCGCCCGTTCGCCCACTGCTGAAACGAATCCGCCGCGCACTGGTAACCCAAACTCGCCCGTTTCGCATAGGTAACACTAGGAGGGGTTCCTGTGCTTCTGAGACCGGTTGCGGCGCCGGCAGACAAGCTAGTGGCGACTCGAGTTGAAGAATAAGATGGTTGGGTGAGCGGCCGCTTATTAGGAGAGATTAAAGCCTTTGACAGGGACCCGGACGAAGCTTCGACGACGTGGGTGGAAATTCGTGGCTGCGTGCGAACCCGCCTGATTTCAACCTCGGGTGGGCAGCGCGGGGAGACGTTAAGAGAGGACGACGTCCCTTGGTCCAGGAATGACGTGGCTTGGACCACTGACGACGTGGCTTCGGCTTGAACCAGCGTGCCGGGTATTGGCTGCGATTCGTGGGTAGGCTCTTCACTTCTTAGGTTGCCTGACAGGTTACTGAGAGAATTCGACCGTAGGAGGGAGGGTTGTTGCGGAGGTGAGGAGGAGCGCGCTAAGAGTTCAATGTCATCCATGGTTTCTCACGCCACTGGCAACACGCGTGGTGCCCCAACACAGCCTCCCTACTAAAGCTTGGGGACGGTGACGGGCGCTGAGTCAGCAATGGGAGATCGGAAAATGCGAGTCGAGAGAAAGGCGAGACGAGTAAGTGGAAGAAAGTGAGAGCAGAGCGGAGTCGAAGGGGAAGAGGGAGGAGCAGTTCATTTTTACTGGGCACTTCTTGTTCAATTCGAACGGTTGAGTACGATAATGTACATTCCGAAATGGTTTTTATTGCTTCTTAGCCACTCTGAAACTCACCTTAGTATTTTTATGGATGAACCGTGAACGAACTTATGGGACTGCGCTGAGGAGGAGTGATGGTATGGTTTGTTTGGCTAATCGCCGAGACCAACCGAACTAAAACTAATGATAACGTACAGAACCACCTACCGTCAATCGAACTTGTCGTGATACGTCGAACTCTCAGAAGGGTTTGGCGTTTTCTGAAATTCTTCACAACCACCCTCGTCAAGATCGGGACCTGGAGGTATGACGGTGTAGCACAGCAAGCGCATCATCGAATCGCAGCCGTTGAAGTCGTTAGACGTCTTGTCGTTCGTTCGGGGCTCGCTCACACGCACAGCACACCCTTCGCCTTGGCCTCCTGCCCTTCACCTTTGCCATTCGTCAAATGTACAGTACTGTACAGCTGCCCTTAGAGCGTGTTACGTACCCCTTATTTTGGGGCCCGGTCGCGGTTGCCTCAAACATGCCGGTTGGGTTGAACGTAGGGTTACCGGATAACCCTACGCTCTACAGTGTACAGTAATGTACGTGCGTACCATACCCGTCTGGCAGCTGGTCGAGGCAACCACGTAGTCGGGCAACCGACTGGTCTCGACCAGGTACAACCGTATTGAGGCAACCAGGGTTGAACGTACCTAACCGCCGCGCAAACAGAGGGTGCACGAAAACATTGCGGGCAGGTTGCACTAGCGAGACTTGATGTGACTGGTGCAATCAAAATTTCATCAAATTTTGGCCACTAAGATTGACACAGTGACTGTTGGGTCTACCCGAAATACTGTTGGCACGGTTGGGTCCCAAAAGCAGGCGAGTGGTACATTTGCAGGTTGCCTGCTAGGTACCCAACCGGCCAAGTTGACAGCCCCGGTTGACCTGACCAGTCAGGTTGAGTCGACTTTTGGAGGCAACCGGGGCCTAACACCAAAATAAGGGGTACGTAACACGCTCTTACAGCTCCTGTATTGCACCATGCAGTTCCTTTGTCAATTGGATTGGAAACAGTGCACGCTTCCCCCTCCTCCGCCCCCACTTCTCCACAAGGCACAAGCGCAGCATGTTCTGTTGTCAGCTGACAGTGTGCTGCATTTGGTTTGGGGTAGAGAGGTCAAGGATGCGCAAACTGCTCTGTGATACACACGATGCCCGGTTGAGCCCCCCGACCTCGCCTTACCCTCTGGGCTTATAAGCGATTCTCGCTTCGCTTGAAGATTTCGTCAATTCGCATCGGGCAAAAAGGGCTTATAAAAAACAATTGTAACTCAACGCTGACTGTTTGACTTTGGTCTCGTCAGTCAAACTTCAGTTTCTGTGGTTCGTATTGGTCGACGTGCTTGTAACGTGGGTGCAACGTCACGGCACAAAACCCACGGGTGCAAGGTTTCCATCTGGCGCAAGGCAATTTCGCGTGCAGGAGGTGAGCATCAGGTGTACTCGTGATACAAGGTCACGCGCTTACTCATACGAACCTAATTCACCTGAACTCAAAGTTCTTGTTAATCATATTCGTGTAATACTTGTGCGTCAGCATTCTATGGATATTAAACTCTCCGCTTTTATCGAGAATAAAACTGACCGACCTCAGCCGAAACTCGCGCTGGCTGCAATCGGACGTGGTCTGTGTGGTGGTGTTGGTGAAGTCTGTTCTGCTGACTACAGCGCTGTTCCGTGCCTTGCTAAGTGCGGGTGCTGACACACTCTCCCCCAATTAATCAGAAACACCTAAAAAGCAGGGCACAGCGTGCGCTTTAATTTCCTTGCCAAAGGGCTTTTGCAGTATCTAAGCCGTGAAACCTCGTCTGTTGCGTTATTTCTTGAACGCGCCCCAAATAAACCCTCTGTTTCCGAGCGCTTCGGTTCTGCGAGTGACATGCGCGCTTCGCGTCGACCCTCTGCGTCATTTGCTCACCGCCCTTTGCGCTCCTCTCCTCTCCGAACCATTTCCCCGAATCCAGCTCCATCTGCTTCTTTCCCAAGCCAGCCTTTCTGTCCGACTCTTTCCCAACAGCTCAGATCCAGAACTGGTTGAGGTTCAATAAGAGATAGTCACACAACCACAACACTTTCCATCCCTCAACCCTATCACGGAGTTTTCTATCTTCTGAGATTCATTATCCATAGGTTCCGGGGGTCACGCCGGCTTACGTAGTCACTGCCTTTAGGACCATACCTCCATTCGCATTTTGTTTCGTCCAGGTCGGCGAGTAACATGTCGCCACGTGTCGCCAGAATGCTCGCTGTACTGAGCATAGCAATAGCCGCCACGTGTGCAGCTGGGCAAACGATCGACCCTTCACAACGTACGGACAGGCATCAGAGAACGATATTGGGTTTTTTTTTCTTTTTTTTTTTTTGGGCTGTTTAGGAGCCAAAAGTCGAATACTACGTCTCAGTCTTACCATGAAGGTCAGTAGTCTTATTCTGCCGTATCGACCGATGGCCCCAATTCAGCTCTAGTACCTTGCTTTCGGTCCGTTCACTCCGTGCCGCTTTCTAAGCGCTCCCTGCGCCCATGGCTTTTGAGTTGTCTCAATAATTACAACTCTTTCCGCAAATCCTGCGCCCTACCTCTCCGCTTCTTCCGCCAGTTCCCGCGTTGGCGGACCTGCAAGCGTCTTTCGGACTCAATTACTCCTCGTGGGGGGAAGGCGGAGACTGCTACAAGGCGAGCTTTCTGCGGTGCGACAGCGACGGCATGATAACGGAAATGTGAGTCGGCTTGCAACGAGGGATCTCGAGTCGCCTGAGTTGAACAATTCCGCCGCATCATGGGAGGAGCGCGACGACGACAATAAGCCGCCGAGTGGCCAGGCGAAAATGCACCGCGCGCGCAAGAAGTATCGCGCGCGCCTAGTCGCGCGCGCCAGCAATATCGCGCGCGGCGGCATTACCCCGCGCCCGCATTACCACGCGCCCCTAAATCGGCCGGTTTTCTCATGTCTTGAATTCATCTTTCCGCAACATCCACACGCTCGAGTTTGAGACGCATGAATTCTCAGTTTTCTGGTTTCAACGTTCCAATTTCTTCTCATCGACTTTGTCTCAAATTTCCTCCTCTCGCAGCAATCTTGGAGCGAGCGGCCTTCTCGGATCCCTGCCTGGGTCCATCAGCGGACTAGTGAATCTCACCAGCATGTGAGTGTACCAATGTGATTATGCAGCAGGAATTCTACCGATGTGATTTTTGGTAGGTCAATCAGAGGAGAGGTCACCTTCGGGTTTAATCTAACCAGCATGTGAGTGTACCAATGTGAATTGGCGATGCGACTGTATTGATGCTTTTGATTCTGCGTCGACTCAGCAGTCAGTTTGTCGGCACTCTGCCTGGGTCAATTAGCGGACTAGTTGACGTCACAAGCATGTGAGTGTACCAATGTGATTATGCAGCAGGAATTCTACAAATGTGATTTTTTGTAGGTCAATCAGAGGTCACCTTCGCGGTTAATCTCAACAGAATGTGAGTATTCTGATGTTTGAGTATGACGATGTGACTAAAACGACGTGATCGCACCACCATATGGCCGTATGTACCGATGTGATGTGAGCCGGGATGAATTACCATGTGATCTGACTGTTGCGCTTCACAATTCGTTTCACACTCGTGCTCACATTCGTTTCAGTCCGACTCCATACCTGAAACCAGCCAGACCTCCCCCCATTTCCTCCTCCTCCTGTCGTCGTTTTTTCTTGTTCTCCGTCCCGTCCCCCCTTCCTTCCCCCGTATCTTTGTCGGTGGCACAGGGTTTTATGCGTCAACGGGCTGACAGGGCCGATTCCCTCCACTATAGGCACACCCACTATCTCTCTCCCCCTTGTTTTGCCGTTCTCCCGTCATTTTTCCCCCCGCCTATTCCCCTATTCCCCTGCCCTCTTTCGACCACGCCACACAGTGATCTAAGCGCCAACGGGCTCACAGGGCCGATTCCCTCCACTATAGGCGCACTCGCTAAGTTGAAACGGATGTGAGTGATTCTTCCCGCTACAGGCTCGCTCCACTCTGCAGGCGCTCTCGTTGTGAGCACACTGCGCTATAGGCAGGCACACTACAGTACCACTTCAGTTCAGCCGCAAGTGGCTTAAAGGGTCATATTATTATTCATCAGTCCGTGTTTTTTTTTTTTTTTTTTTTTAATTCTCAAAAACACTCGCTTCATCAGTCCCCGTTCATCGCACGACACTGCTCTTGAACACCTTCATCATCTTCAAGAGCCGGACGACGTGATAACTGCTCTTCATCACCTTCACTGCTTTATCCCCCTCATCCGGCTTCCCCAATCCCGTCGCATCTCCCCCATCTCCCCCACCTCCCCCATCTCCCCCATCTCCCCCATCTTCCCCATCTCTCCCATCTCCCCCATCTCCTCCACCTCCCCCACCTCCCTGGACAAACCATCGTGTTTCCCCCTTTCTTTCCCTCCTCCCCCCACCCTTCCCCCGCCCTCTTGTTTCTCCCGTTTCCCACTCATCTCATCTCAACTCATCCTCCTGCTTCTCCACACCCCCCTTCCCCCCACCAGGCAGCTAGACAAGAACACGTTCGAAGGCAACCTCCCTATATCCCTTGACAAACCATTGTGTTTCCACCATTCTCGCCCTCCCCGTGTTTCTCCTGTTTTCCCCTCACCTCACCTCACCTCACCTCACCTCACCTCACCTCACCTCACCTCACCTCACCTCATCTTCGTGTTTCCACAACCCCCCTCCCCCCCACCAGCCAGCTGGACAGGAACACGTTCGAAGGCAACCTCCCTATATCCCTGGGCCGGCTCACCAACCTCACGTCCCTGTAAGTCAAATTCCGTGCGCTTCAATGAAAAGGGCGGCCCTGGTAGGACCCAAGCTGCACCTTTCAGGGCAAAGCCTCAAAGGCAACTTCCGTATATCCCTGGGCCGGCTCACCAACCTCACGTCCCTGTGAGTCAAACCCCGTGTGCCTCAAATCCTTTTTTGAGAATTCTCAAACCCCGTGTGCCTCAAATCCTTTTTTGAGAATTCTCAAACCCCGTGTGCCTCAAATCCTTTTTTGAGAATTCTCAAACCCCGTGTGCCTCAAATCCTTTTTTGAGAATTCTCAAACCCCGTGTGCCTCAAATCCTTTTTTGAGAATTCTCAAACCCCGTGTGCCTCAAATCCTTTTTTGAGAATTCTCAAACCCCGTGTGCCTCAAATCCTTTTTTTAGAATTCTCAAACCCCGTGTGCCTCAAATCCTTTTTTGAGAATTCTCAAACCCCGTGTGCCTCAAATCCTTTTATGAGAATTCTCAAACCCCGTGTGCCTCAAATCCTTTTTTTGAGAATTCTCAAACCCCGTGTGCCTCAAATCCTTTTTTTGAGAATTCTCAAACCCCGTGTGCCTCAAATCCTTTTTTGAGAATTCTCAAACCCCGTGTGCCTCAAATCCTTTTTTGAGAATTCTCAAACCCCGTGTGCCTCAAATCCTTTTTTGAGAATTCTCAAACCCCGTGTGCCTCAAATCCTTTTTTTAGAATTCTCAAACCCCGTGTGCCGCAAATCCTTTTTTGAGAATTCTCAAACCCCGTGTGCCTCAAATCCTTTTATGAGAATTCTCAAACCCCGTGTGCCTCAAATCCTTTTTTGAGAATTCTCAAACCCCGTGTGCCTCAAATCCTTTTTTTGAGAATTCTCAAACCCCGTGTGCCTCAAATCCTTTTTTGAGAATTCTCAAACCCCGTGTGCCTCAAATCCTTTTTTGAGAATTCTCAAACCCCGTGTGCCTCAAATCCTTTTTTGAGAATTCTCAAACCCCGTGTGCCTCAAATCCTTTTTTGAGAATTCTCAAACCCCGTGTGCCTCAAATCCTTTTATGAGAATTCTCAAACCCCGTGTGCCTCAAATCCTTGAGGCGCCTAAAAGACTAGACCACGTTTCAGTGGGGACAACCTCCCTATGTCTCTAGGCCGGCTCACAACTCTCACTTCCTTGTACTGACGTCAAGGACATCTAGCACTGACTGACGTCACCACCTCCACTTGGGAGTTTCTCAGGTAAAAGCTCAGAATCAATGCAGCTGGTGCTGTTGCTGCATGCAACTAGCAGCCGATCACTTTACGGGATCCATACCCGCTGAACGGCTTTGTGGTTTGTTGAGAATCATACCTCCCTGCCTGCTCCTCCTCCTAACCCAATTGCCCCCGTCCCTCCCCTGTCTCCCTTGCTCCAGGGACCTAGCAGCCAATCACTTCGCTGGTTCCATACCCGCTGAACTGGGCAACCTCGTTAACCTGCAGTACCTGTAATGCACCGTGTCCTTCCCCTCTCAACCCCTCTCAACCCCTCTCTACCCCTCTCCACCCCACCTAACGTCCACCTAACATCCGCATGCTGTTCGCAACGGGTATCCAAATTCCACCTCTTTTTAAAGCCAGGGTCTCAAGTGACCAAGTGCTTTGCAGTCGATGAAAAACGGGCCTGTCTGATTGGTTTACAAATTTGGGGCCAAAGTTTTGACAAATTGAGACTCTCCAAAGAGCCCACTTTTCGCCCAAGTGCTTTGCAGTTGCACGGCCAACCCTTACATGAGACCCTGGCTTTAACCGAATTACAACCTTGCAGCAGAATCTCACACTGAACGAAAAACACACTCTGAAGAAAACGCAAATTAAATTCCGCTTTCATTCCGCTTTCATTCCGCTTTCATTCTGCTTTGATTCATACTATACCACCCACCACCCACAGCCAGCTGAACGACAACTATCTAACCGGCAGCATCCCGGCCTCCTTCTCCCAACTCGACCAGCTGCAATGGCTGTGAGTGCAAGAGAGGGAGCTCTTGCAAGAGGGGCAGCGCATGCAAGAGAGGCAGCTCATGCAAGAGAGGCAGCTCATGCAAGAGAGGCAGCTCATGCAAGAGAGGCAGCTCATGCAAGAGAGGCAGCTCATGCAAGAGGGGCAGCTCATGCAAGAGAGGGAGCTCATGCAAGAGGGGCAGCTCATGCAAGAGAGGCAGCTCATGCAAGAGAGGGAGCTCATGCAAGAGAGGGAGCGCATGCAAGAGGGCCGCCTCTCCCGCGGCTGCTACTAAACCTGAAGGGGCAGTGGGTGGTGGTGTTAGCAGCAGCAGCAGCAGCACAGTGCTGGGACTGGCTCTTGCCCTACTGGTGCTGCTGTAAACACGGCGGTCGCTTCTGTTGCTCTGCTCTGCCTCCTCCCTCTCCTGCCTTCGCTCCTACATACTTTTGAGGCGCCTCAAAACTAGGCTTCTGTTGATTTGCTTTGCATCCTCCCTCTCCTGCGGTCGCTCCTACAGCTAAGGGGGCATCTTCTGACTGTGTTAGCAGCGGCAGCAGCAGCATAGCGTTTGACCTGCTCTTGTGCTTGCTGCTGCTGTCATGGCAGCATGATTAGTGGCTACACTGGTTCAGCTGTCATGTGACTAAGCGCCTGTTGAATCAGCTGAACCAGTCACTTGCACTTTCGCCCTGGTGTGTCCTTCTGCAATGCACGTGGCAAACCCTGCCAAACCTCATTGCCAACAGTTCAAATAAGCAACCAGGTCTTTTTGGCTCACAGAACCAGCGCTGTGAAGCAAAGAATGTGTGAAATGAAATGTGAGAATCTCCAGCTTTACGGGTTTTGTGATGGAAGTGGCTCATCCAGCTTGCGTGGCCTCACCTGAACTCATGAATGTATGCTGCATTGAGTGCAACAGGGCTTAGACCAGAGTCTTGAGCACAAGCAGTGCAGCAGAGCAAGATGCATTGTATACCAAAACAGCAGATGCGATTCCATGCCGAGTGTTGCCTTTCACACGAGTCCACTATCAATGTATCGCTCTGCAGCAGCTTGGGTACCTAGGCTGCCTGCTTACTTCGGCAAGCCTGCCAAATCGACTCTGTGCTCATGAAGAAGGGCAGCAGTAGTGTCTCAGTCAAGGCTAGCAGCTAGGCCAGCACACCATCCGGCTGGCTTGCACCCTACAGAGAATTCTAAAAAAAAGTAATATGCCAGCACCCATGTTGCGTGCGTGACCAACCTACGAATTCTCAAAACTGCGGTATTACTTTCGATTCGAATTGAAGCCGCTCTGAGGCCTTTGAGCCTGACCCATCTGCCAAACTGGCAGCAGTGCATTTTTCAGTCAAAAGAGCCTCCGCAGAATGACCAAGAGAGCAGTCTAAAGCCATGTAGATTCCTGCCAAAGGGGCAGGCAGCGTCTTTGCTCTCAATCCAGCAGTTTAGCCACCACGCCAGCACCCACGGTGCGACCACCCTCTCGTAGAGCAAAGCGTTGGCCTGCAGGGGGGAGGGCAGGGGGGAGGGCAGGGGGGAGGGCAGGGGGGAGGGCAGGGGGGAGGGCAGGGGGGAGGGCAGGGGGGAGGGCAGGGGGGAGGGCAGGGGGGAGGGCAGGGGGGAGGGCAGGGGGGAGGGCAGGGGGGAGGGCAGGGGGGAGGGCAGGGGGGAGGGCAGGGGGGAGGGCAGGGGGGAGGGCAGGGGGGAGGGCAGAGGAGAGGGCAGAGGGAGAGGGCAGAGGGAGAGGGGGAGAGGCGCAGGTGTGTATTTTTGAGGCGCCTTTTGAGGCGATTTTTGAGGCGCCTTTTGAGGCGATTTTTTAGGCGCCTCAAAAATAGACGCCAGCACCCACGGTGCGACCGCCCTCTCGTAGGGCAAAGCGTCGGCCTGCAGGGGGAAGGGCAGAGATGTGTGTGTGCGCGCGCACGCGTATGCGTGTATGTGGGGGACAAGAACGTGAAAACACATAGACATACCTGCAGCAGCATCAAACAAAGAAACCAGTAACCTCGAATCCTCACAGAGACGGCGACAGGGAGACAGAAGGGGCAACGCTTACCTGCTTCGATAGCCACAGGGGACAGCAGCTCAAAGGTGGCAGTCACATTGTCCCCCGGCATGACCATCTTGACTTCGTCTGGCAGAACCACCTTGCCACTGAGTCCCCCTTCCAGGTCCGAACCACCTCACATCTTACCCGCTTCGATGGCAACGGGGGACAGCAGCTCAAAGGTGGCAGTCACATTATCCCCCGGCATGACCATCTTGACTTCATCCGGCAGCACCACCTTGCCGGTGACATCAGCGGTGCGCAGATAGCACTGCGGGCGGTAGTTGGAGAAGAAGGCCGTGTGGCGCCCGCCCTCCTCCTTGGTCAGCACGTAGATCTCCGCCTGGAACTTCTGAGACGTCTTGATGGACCCGGGCTTGCACGCGACTTGCCCCCTTTGGACGTCTTCTCGCTTCAATCCTCGCATCAGCAGCCCCACATTGTCTCCTGCCTGCGACCCAAGGGATGGGGAAGTGGATAGGCAAGCACAAACAGGTTGGAAGTGTTTGTTTGGCAGCAAGTGCCGCCCGCCCTCCTCCTTGGTCAGCACGTGGATCTCTGCTTGGAACTTCTGAGACGTCTTGATCGGCCCCGGCTTGCACGCGACTTGCCCCCTTTGGACGTCTTCGCGCTTCAGCCCTCTCGTGAGCAGCCCCACGTTGTCTCCCGCCTGTGATCCAAGGGCATAAGTGTGGAAGGGCATAAGTATGGAAGGGCATAAGTATGGAAGGGCCAAAGCATGACTTAGAACCCCCCACTAGGCCGTGTGCTGCCCCCGCCCTCCTCCTTGGTCAGCACGTGGATCTCCGCTTGGAACTTCTGAATGGTTTTAATGCAGCCAGGCTTGCATGCCACCTGCCCTCGCTGCACGTCTTCCCTCTTCAGTCCTCGCATCAACAGCACAATATTGTCTCCCGCCTGCAGCATCAGAGTGACGAACAGCAGCAGGAGGGAGGAACACCAGTGCGAATGAGCGCACAAGGGTGGAGGGGTGGAAAGGCAGTGTGCATATGGTGAAGCGCACACAGAACCGAGTGCCACCCGCCCTCCTCCTTGGTCAGCACGTAGATCTCCGCTTGGAACTTCTGAATGGTTTTTGAGGCGCCTCAAAAGAACCGTGTGCCGCCCGCCCTCCTCCTTGGTCAGCACGTAGATCTCCGCCTGAAGCTTCATCCTGGCTTGCATTGCATTGCTACTTGAGCCCTCGCATCAGCAGCCCCACGTTGTTTCCCGCCTGAGAACACAAGTGGAGGCGCGGGCAAGCTAGGAAACTCTGGGAAGGAGAAAGGTGGGGTGGGACTAGGGGCCCGGGCCCCCCTCGTCCCACCCCACCTTACTCCCTTTTGCTGCCATCATCCCACCCGCCTCTCATGGAGGATCTTCTTGAACCGCCTCTCATGGAGGATCTTCTTGAACCGCCTCTCATGGAGGATCTTCTTGAACCGCCTCTCATGGAGGATCTTCTTGAACCGCCTCTCATGGAGGATCTTCTTGAACCGCCTCTCATGGAGGATCTTCTTGAACCGCCTCTCATGGAGGATCTTCTTGAACCGCCTCTCATGGAGGATCTTCTTGCACCTCCCCTTCATCCAACTCCGTGATAAAAGTGATGCTTTGAGACGTCTAAAAACATCTTCTTGCACCTCCCCTTCATCCAACTCCGTGATAAAAGTGATGCTTTGAGACGTCTAAAAACATCTTCTTGCACCTCCCCTTCATCCAACTCCGTGATAAAAGTGATGCTTTGAGACGTCTAAAAACATCTTCTTGCACCTCCCCTTCATCCAACTCTCCACCCACATACACTGCCGACCCACCCATCCACCCACCCCAATACCTACCGAATCCACCCTCTTCAATCCCCAATCCCCAATCCACCCTCTCCCCTCTTCAATCCCCGATCCCCAATCCACCCTCTCCCCTCTTCAATCCCCGATCCCCAATCCACCCTCTCCCCTCTTCAATCCCCGATCCCC